>SMMW01000546.1:450000-1050000 GCA_004794655.1 Marisa cornuarietis | reverse complement strand
TCGGCTAATTTATTAGTGGTCCCCTTAATCGGCTGAATATCAAACTTAAACTCCTGGAGGGCTAAAGCCCACCGCATCACTCTGGCATTCTTATAAGGATTAGATGTGAGGAAAGATAGGGGCTTGTGATCCCATACAAATATATAGACAGCTTCAGAACAGACCATACTATGGCTAAACACTCTCTTTCTACTGTGCTGTATCTCTTCTCTCTATCCAGTAATTTTCTACTCACATATATGACGGGTAAGAAACTGTTCTCAATGTTGTAGGTGAAGAGGGCTGATGGAACTTCTGCACGTCGAGGGTATTGTTTTAGCATGTTTATGTAGTAGGTCTTCTGGTTTAATCATTTCCTTGAATATATCGATTATTTGTTCACTTTTTTTTGCACTTCTTTATAGATTTAGACAACTCTTCTGCTGTGGTATCCAGTTCACGACGATAGGCGATCAAAGTGTGTTTAAAGTTTTTTTTTTTACAAGAGCAGATGGTGTTGCTGTTTTTCTTTTCTTGCGAACTCTCGTGATTTTCATCCTTTTGTTCTTGCCTACCAGTTCGAAGCTCAGCAGTAGGTATTGTAACTCCTTGAAGAGTGTTACATTGGAGTCCTCTACAAATACCGGTTCTTTCTTGGCTGTCCCCAGCCCTGTTATGGGTTCTGTGAAACTCTTCTGATGGATTTCACGATCTTTTGACAAGATGCCAATGAGTATCTTCTTCTCTGCTATGTCTTCTACTAACTGGCGTTTCAATCCCAGATATTCCTTTTGAGTTTCTCTCCTATCACCAAGTCTTTGTTCGAGTTCTCTCATTTGCTTTGTCAAACATTCCACGGCTCGGTTAGCCTCCACACTGTTTAATTTCTCGACTTCCAGAGATCCTTCCAGGTCTCTAACACGAAGCTTTAAGCTTTCTGAGTTGAATTTCGTTTCCAGATGAGCTGTTCTTTCTGCCTCGGTGTTTCCTTCCAGAGAATTCAATCTTGTGATAGTATTATCAAGATCTTTCCTGAGTCTTTCCTCTCGTTCCTTGAAGGTTCTGATATCTGCTGAGGCTTTCAGTAGGTCATCACACTGATGCTTACGTCTCAACTCCAATTCATGAATCTTTTCTTTCAACTCACCAATGGTCGACTTCTGTTGTTGGCACAGTACAGCCAATCGATCTCTTTTCTTTTGGTTAACATCCATCTCGGCCTTGAGTTGAGCAATTTCTTTGTCCCTGATCTCTAACGGCAGTCTACACTCACGACCTTCTGCATCTTCTTTTATGGTCTCTAGTGAGGAATCGCTTTGCTGTAATTCCATTCGGTTGTTCTTCTTTATATTCCATTGAACTGGTGGTAGAGTTAGGGGTTGAGGTCCCTGCATCTGGCGTTGGAATTGCGCGCGTGTGGTAACCGCTGCTGTTAGTTCTGACTCTTTCTCTTGTACATCAAATACCACCCGTTTTGTACCTCTCGTGTTTCCAATGATTAGGTCGACAACTGGATTTTCGATGACACAACATTTCAGGTCTCCACTGAAGAAAGGTATCTCTACTGGAACACGTGCTAGATGGAAGGTTTCAACGTTTCCACCAAAGGTAATACAAGATTGTTTCCCGTTCAGTCGGTCTTGAGGTTGAACCAAGGAGGCTCGTATACCGGAGATGGTTGCACCTGAGTCGCGTAGCACCTTAACTTGCTGTCCCCTAATCCGTCCTGGATACAGATGTATCTTACCCAGCTCCTTCTCATCGGTGATTGAACACATAATAGCAACATTGGCTGGGGTTGGGTTGCTCTCATTTTTCCAATTTCCATTTGTGTTATCTTGGGGTCTATAGCTTGGACAAACCTTGGCTATATGTCCAAGTCCTCCACAGTTGAAGCAACGTCGTGGTGGTTTCCAACGATCAGGATGACAAGGGCTGTTTCGATCATATATGGTCGTTGGTGCTTCCTTCGGAACTGTTCTTATTGGTGGGGAGTGGGGTGGAGTCCTCCATGATTCATTCCTTCTGTAGGGAGGAGTATTTCGTTGTCTTGAAGATCGAGGAGAAGTAAATTGGTGTCTGTCCTGCTTTGGGCGAGCTGGCGGTGAAGAAGGAGGAGTGGCTTGTCCCACATTTGCGAACATGATAGTTTCTGTTCGTCTTGCCGGAGATTTCTGGGGTGTGCTTGGCGATAACGTTCAGCACTGTCAATCATTTCATTAGCGTTCTGAAAATCTCTTTCTCTCAGAAATACGGCTAAATCTCTAGATACACTTTGCAGTACTTGTTCTCTGACTAGCAGATCATGCAATCCTTCATAAGTTTTTTGGACTTTGGATAAGTCAATCCACCTGTTGAACAATCCGATTAGTCGGGCTTGAAAAGAATGCATTGACTCTTGAGATTGGGGTTTCACCGATCTAAATTTTTCTCTGTATCCTTCGGCTGTGCACTGAAACTTGAGTAATAGTTCTCTTTTGAGCACATCATAATCCACGGGGCCCTGTACACATAGGTTATCATATAGCTGGAGGGCTTCTCCGTGAAAAGAAGTGGCGATTTGTAATGGCCAGATATCTCTGGTCCATTTAAGGGACTGCGCCTGAGCCTCAAATCGATTCAAAAATGCGTTGATATCGTCTTCGTCCTCTTTGAAGGCGGGGAGTTTATGTGTGAGTCCTTTTGGGGTTTGGTTCCCATTACTCCTCGTCGCGCTGGAATCGGTCTCTCTCTCTAAACGTAGTTTCTCTAATTCGAACTGACGCTCGGCCTCTCTTTCTCTTGCGGCCCTTTCAGCTTCTTTTTCTTTAGCTATCCTGTCAGCTTCTTTTTCTAATCTATCTGCTTCTCTCTAATCTTTCTGCTTCTGCTAATCTTTCTGCTTCTTTCTCTCTGGCTAATCTTTCTGCTTCTTTCTCTCTGGCTAATCTTTCTGCTTCTTTCTCTCTGGCTAATCTTTCTGTATATCTGTCCTGCCTTTCAATGCACTGAAATACATACTTTGTAAGGGCTTCTTCTTTCAATCCCAACAGTTGTCCTTCTTTCATAAAGTCGGCTACCTCCCTAACGGATTCAGCCATGGTTAACACCTATCCAACACAATTACTCTAGTGTGTTTACAAAAAGGGAGCACCCTACTATCTAAGCTTCTAATAAGGCAGAAAATACAACCAGAATTGCAATAAGTCTAAGCTACTGGCATGTCAACATCAATCAGGCAAAAAAAATTATCTTCAAGGAATGCAACTGGGTTACAAAATAACATCAATATCAGTCTTAACTTGTTCAAAACTAGTCACTCAGATTTCTAGATCTATTAACAATCCTAAAGTACCGTACGAGTACATCAAAATAATCCAAGGGCGACAACTTATTCAAACATCCAATGACTTCACATAAATTAATAACGGAACACGCAAGGCCCAGAATTATTTTTTTTTATAAAAATAAAACAAGACAGATAACTACAGGATAGAGAACATCCACTCTCACTTTCGGTTTCTGCATACACTTTCACACAGAATAGTGAGCTTGGAAAATAAAGACGAGAGGCAAAGTAGAAACAGAGGCTAATTCCTTACTACGGGTAGAACTTTACACACCCGTAGACCCGTGAAGCTGGAGACGGGGAAACTGCACCACGCTTAACATGTAACACTTAAACACTGAGCAAATATAAATAAGTACAACCGCTTTGCAAAATTCTCAAAGATAAATAATTAACTGCCAACCTTCTACCACTAAGTCCCAGGGGAATCACAAACACTGAATCGAAGACACACTTTCACCCGACTCTGTACCAAACGAAACAAACCCACGACAGATCACGTCGGGGTCACCAAATGTCAAGAACGCACGGACAGTGTGGACATGTCACACACAACACACACTGACCTCACAGCCTTCTTCACGTGTCCTTTCACACAACAAAATACAAAGACCTGCACATGGGCTCGAACGTTTCTATTAATCGGGTGAACGTAAATCTATACTTTACTAAATAACAACAGAAAACTTCAGCACAAATATTCTACACTGAGTTTGCACCGAAACAAATATATCTAAGCAGTTTATATTAAAGTCCTTCAAGTTCTCTCTTCTTCTGTTGTTGGGGGGGGGAAAGGGTCGACACGGCAAACAGTTCCCCTCTTTCAGTCTTGCTCTCTGGCGTTGATCATACGGACAGCCTACATTCACCAAATAACTCCGACAGTCTAACGGCAGACAAATGACCAAGTCAATAAAAATTCCACAGTAGGTAAATCCACACAGTTCTACGATCTTCTCAAGAGATCACACAGCAGTTGAGAAAATTAGTAAATCGAGGAACCACACAGATAATATTTCTCCACACAGTTCTACGATCTTCTCAAGAGATCACACAGCAGTTGAGAAAATTAATAAATCGAGGAACCACACAGTTAATATTTCTCCACACAGTTACTCTTTCTCCATACAGTTAATATTTCTTTACACCGTTAATATGTATCCACACAGTTACTATTTATCCACACAGTTGCTATTTCTTCACACAGTTAATATTAATCCACACAGTACTATTAATTCCAACCTCTGTACCAAATTCCTCTTTCTCCCAGACTCTCACGTCTGCTTCTTCTTCCAATTTCTAAACAACGCCCCCTATCCACATTCAAACCAGGGGTCATAATCGCTATTCAATCAAGGGCGACAACCTCGTTACTTCGACGTTCAGGGGTGATAACACATGTTCATAACACCCCTCACCTCGGGGATCATCGTCTCTCAGGATTAGCTAAGCATACTATACACTCCTTTCTGACTATTATGTTACCTAGCTACAACCAATCATTACCTACTACTGATCACCCCACCCCCTTCCCTTTTCTATCTCTCTTACACCTGTAACGCAACCGGGAAGAGAGACCTTTTTTTTTAATTGGTGTTTTACGCCGAGCCAGCAGCTAAGGCTATATCACGGCAAGGCAGCCAGCCCTGTAAACAGATACCACATGCAGAGAAAGAACAGCGTGCCCGAGACGAGAACTGAACCCAGGACAACCAGCCTTCACTGTATTGGTGACAGGCGCTAACTGTTGCGCCACCGGAGCGCCCTAGTTAAGCGTTCTATTCACTACCTGTGTCCGGCTTGGTGGTGGCAATAACATCAAACGCTTTTGTCTCTGCGCTACGTACACTTTAAAGGACGCAGTCATCTCTGGTTTTCTCTTTCATGTGGAGATTACTGTGGCAGGATAGTCGGAAAATACGAAGGACAATGCAATGATCGATGTGAAAACCATTAATTTTCTTTTAAAATTGTTGTTCTGGCTGTTGAACACAATCCTCAACAGCAATACTTTAACGACCATAAATAAAAACAGCTTTTCCCATGTGCTTTGTTCTTTTTTGTGTCGTGTTGGATTTTTTAATGCTCCTGTGCGCGCGCGCACACACACACACACACACACACACACACACACACACACACACACACACACACACACACACACACAAAGAAAAAGGCAGAGAGAGAAGGGTCAACATAAAGGACAGGGACAAAGGTTCCTGATCTTGATATCTGTATTCAATCTTTAGGTAATTCATTCTTTTGACCGATAATGGCTGATTCAAGCACGAGGTAGTAGTCAAGGGATTTGGTTGATGCACCAGCTGATAAGCAACATACCGCCTTTTACTCTAAAGATATTTGTTTCTCTTGAAGTTGTTTTGTAGCTCTGTTGTGGCTATTTACCTCTTTTGTTTTCTTGTCGCCTTGGCTTCTGCTCTTCAGAAAGATACAAAAGAAACTAAAATGAGGAGATATTGCAGAAATATTGTATCAGTCTTTTCTTATTTGGTGCTAATAAATTGAATCAATAAATGCATTTATCACGTTTATAGTTACCAGAAAAAATAAAAATATCGTATTCTTAACAATCCTTCCTTACAAAAATTAAAGCAACGCAAACAATAGCTTTCCTGAAAGATAAGATCGAAAATGGTGCGTCCCTTATTGATTCCTTCGTTTATCTGCCTTGTAATATCATTTACTATCGTTCAGACCGCATAGAGATACAAGTCAGACAGTGGTAGTTGTATTTTGGTAATAACCATGTTTACCTGGTTTAAGAATCTGGTCTAACTTGCTTTGTTTTTGTTTGTTTTTTTACGAGGAGGTGGCCATTCCAACGGTGATATAAAAAGTGAGAATGAATCAACGAGATACATGTGTACAAACCCAAACACTCAAGAGATGACTTTGAAACTAAAGTTTCATATGGTCTGTGTGATCATACAATGAGAACACTCCATCCGTGATTGTGGAAAGGTAATTAAAACTGTCAGCCCTCTGCAGTAGCTGACTCTTTGATTTTGACTGGCAGAGAGAGAAAGGTAGTGTCCTTTCTTCCGTTATGTCCTACACCAAAGTCCATCTCCTTTGTTTTTTTTCAATAATCAGCTTAAGGTTTCACAATCTATCGGCTTACTACTGTCCGCCATTTCCAATCTCCTTTACTGTCCTCCTCTCACCTGTAACCTAGCCTGAAAAAGACGCCCCAGAAAGTCAGGCTTCCTATTCACTACCTGTGTCCGGCCTGGTGGCAATAAAATCAAACGTTAATATATCTAAGATAAGTACACCCCTCACTTGTACTAAAATGCATGGTCACCTCTGGTTTAACATCTTCATGGAGGCTAAACTCGCAACAGTCCGGACAATACGATGATCGATGTGTAACCCATTATATTCTATTGAAGATGTCTTTCTGGCTGTTGAACCCAATCCTCGTAACAATACTTTACGATCATGAACAAAACAGCTTTTCTGATCGGTTTTGTTCTTGTTTGTGTCCTGTTGGGTTTCTTGTATCCTCCCGTGCGCGTGCGCACACACACACAGGTGGGTGAAGCTCAGATATGGCATCCTGTTTTATCATCAGGTTTATTATCCTCATCAGTCACAGGACAGTGCTTCACTAACACTGAAGATCGCCACATGAGTACAATGAGGCCTCTGGTTAGGACAGCTTTCTTCACATACCTGTGTCTGGACAGACTTCGTGACTCCAAAGTTTTTTGGTTTTGTATGTACCTGTCATTTTTCTCATCGGGTGCTGGTAAGTATATCTAATGAAGTAATAAATTTACTGTTAAAGTACAAGAATCAGTGGAAAAGAATTTCGTAATTTAAAAAACAGCATTATTGTTACAGACTTTAAAAAACAAATCAACACTTAATGTAAAATGCTGATTTTTCGGTAACGCCTTTAAATTGTTTTATTTGTTCTTTCGATCTTTATTTCTAAACAACGTGTAGATCAACACACTGACCGGAATTTTACCTGACGACTTGCGCCCGCTATGACTTAGCCATTAGACGCGTACAGTTCCAGTGTAAATGATTACCGAAATGCCATTGTAAATCTATGAAAAATTGAAAAATTGATATGGTATGAAGAAGTTTTGTGTGTAGCGTGGATGGAATTTGTATATGATACTCCAATGATATTGCTTGCAAACACATAACAAAATTGCAATAAAAGGGTTGCTTTGTACCTCAGCAGCCATATACCAAAGCTATCTTACTTCAACGATAAAAAAACGCGTTAAGGATAGAAAAAAGTCGTCTGGAGTCTAGTCAATATCATTAAGCACAGTTCACGAGGTCTCTGTCAAGAAAAAAATCTAGCCCTACGCTCTTCTTTGTGTTTTTCTGCCACTGACATAATCTGATGGCCAAGACTCCGGATGTTCAAAACGAGTTATCAGTTCCTTCAAATTTAGTGCATTCGCGAAGTCATGCTCAGTAGATATGGTGGCCAGCCCATTCAGTCTCTCTTGCAACATCGTTGATCAAGTAATTTTTAATTAATTTTAACTTTGAGAAACTCCGTTCTGCACTGGCAACAGAAATTGGAAGGGTCAATAAAATTCTGAGAGACACTACAACATTCGGCACAATATAAATAATATTAAACAGTTTGTGTTGGATAAAGAATGTTAAGACTTCCTTGGGGTTCATTTTAGGCTTGGGAAGCCTTCCTGCCACAACCTGTCATTCAGAACAGACTTACTCCGCGTCAGTGTCTTTGCTGTCTCTTTGCATTAGCACCTTTTCCAAGACCTCGCAAGATAGTAGAATGTCCTTCGTTGGTTTTTAAGAAATGCTTTGGATATCATAAAGAAATCCAAATAATGCACTGTTCTCCTGAATCTGTATAAATCTGTCTTCAATGAACGTAGTGGCCGTGTCTACCACAGCATAACAAACTAACTTTGAAATTTTCAGCAGAGTCGGCGGCAGTCTCGTAGTCAAATTGTCGTTTAGTTCTTCTTTTTCTTGGTACTTGGTCTTTCTCAAAGCTTGGCTGTATTTCCAACTCACATGTTCTGTCTTTTGCATCTGCTAACACTTGCTTGAATCCCTTATCACTTCTCAGCTTCTAGAGATATTCCAGGGTTTGCTGCATCTGCGTTGTTGCTGTCTTTAAATCATCTTCTTTGTCTTGAATAAATTTTCTGGTAATATTTACTTCAAACAAGATTTTATACCATATCACTAGTTTGCAACAAATCTGAACTGGCAAATGTGATTAGCAAATGCTTGAGCTTCAGCACGTTTTGCATTTCCTGATGATCCCTGAAAGCTTGCATTCTCAGAAAAAGCAGGTATCTCAACCCTGTGACATGTATCATTGTTTCATTGTCTTTAATTCTCCGCAAATGTTCATTCACCATAGGTCAAAAAGTGCTAGATATTCGACAGACTTCAAGAAATTGCCATTTCTGCACTATGAAGGTTCTCATTTGCACCACGGAGTGCAAGGTTCTGCATTGCTAGTATCCTCACTAAAGCTATTAGTCCTTCCAGTATTTGGCGCCAGGAGACTTCCTACTGCTTAATGTTGTTGTTTTTTTACTTCATCAATTTTTAATTCTTGGCCTCTGCAGAGTTTTTCAAATAATCTAAAAGACTGTATAAATTAAACTATGATCGTAAGCTTGCTGAAATTAGAATGCTGTACATTAAAGAGACAGTTAACTTAATCAGATATAGTAGCAATACTTAAGTCCTTAATCTTGTCAAAATTGGTACAACTGTGGCTACTGCTGCCGAACTCTCGAGACTACATTATAAAAGGCATACAGAAATCCATCTTTAGATTTATTTGGAATGGAAGAAATGATAAAATAACCAAAAAACATCCATGAAAAATATCTATGCTGGGGGCATGGGCTTACCTGATGTTAGAACTTATATAAATGCCTTAAAACTATCATGGCTGCCAAAAATAAAGAAAACCAACCACAGCTTGGAAAAAAATCTCATGTCCTCACATAAAATAAAAGATTATTTGGATAAACTTGGCTCTGCAGTTTGCCCCTTTATAAATACAAACAGCTTCTGGATATATGCATTAAACGCGTACAAAATATTTGGAGAGAATATAGTTTGTAAAAAAAAATAAAGAAATTATGTTAGAACTTATCTTCTGTAATGACAGAATTAAGATTTGGAACAAACCAGTTCTTTAAAGGAGGTGGGTGGAGAAAAATAAATACTTATTTAAAGCCTTAATTGATGAAAGAGGAAACTTTTATTTTATTGAGCTGTTACAAATAAATATGATAACATCAACCTTTATGATGGGACGTAACATAGCTGGCTATTGACCATGTTCGGATCAATCAGAGCCCTCTGTACAGTGAAACAAGAGCTATCCCATGTATGCTTGAAACCTGTCAGACAAGTCAGAGAAAGAAGGGCAGTGTACACTGTACAGTGTTGTGATCATGGGCTGCAAGATGGCAGACAATGTACTTGATATAACCACACAGTAAGGAGGTGTAGGGGATATTCTAGCTCTTAATGACAACTAATCAAACGAAGAGTACAAGCCGTTCTCTAGCTATGACTACAGCAATGAAAGGAACTACTTTGTTTGATAAAATACGTTAAGGCAGCTACAACCATTCCACACCCTCCATTGTTCCTCTTCCTTGGCATTCTTTTACCGATAAAGACAAAATACTCCATGTGTGGCACCAGTACAAAGTTTTCTTGAGACATAAGAGGTAAGGTCTTCCCAGCCATGCAAGCTAGAGAGGGAACCGTCCGTTTGACAGCGTCTCCCTTTCTGTATTAAACACACACACACACACACACACATACACACACACACACACACACACACACACACACACACACACACACACACACACACACACCCTGCCAGTATTACTTTAACGATCCTGAACAAGAGACAATTTTTCTTTTGTGAATTGTTCTTTCTTCACGGTGAGTTCGATTTTTCTTCTAACAATGTCCAACCCACCCACCCCTTCTCACACACACACAGCTCAGAGCTTCCCTAGTGTTTGAACATGGTTTATCACCGAAGGCAGGATGATCATCACTAAGGACAGTTCAAAAAGTGTTTCCTTAGAGCTGAATGCCGGTAAATCAGTACAATGAGGCCTCTGGTTAAGAAAGCTTTCTTCAAATACCAGTGTCTGGACACACTTCATGACACAAAAGTGATGTTATTTTATATGTACTTTTATTTCTTCTCAGCTGTTCTTGGTAAGTATTTCCAATGAAGTAATGAATTTACTTGTAAATCGAAGGAGATGCTGGAAAAGGATTGTCTTAATAGAAAATAACAATATTATTTTTATAGACTTTCAAAAGAACCACAAATCAGCAGCGGTGATATTAAATATGTGAATTCTTTCAACAAGGCACCTTTAATGTTGTCTTCCTGGCTGTTGAACACAGAGAGAGAGAAAGAGAGAGAACTAAAGAACGATCTTTACTGAGTAGGACGTCGGCCCATGATGATTCTTAAGTATATTTAGAGGTTACTTCTTGTCATAAATAGTAACGATACATCAGAAGTATATATATACAAACTTATCCATTACATTAACGGCTTTGTCTTACAATCCAATAAAACAATGCTCCCATTCTGTCAGTCTGCCTATAATTGGTAAACAAGTTACAGCTGTCTGTCAGTCTGCCTATTATAAGCTCCGTAAGATCAGTGCCATCCGTCATTTTCTCTCTACACGTGCTACCAACACTCTTGTCTGTGTGTTTGTTCTTTCTCGACTCTTTACATCATAAAGTATTAAGTATTAAAAATTAAATTATTACTATAAATTATAACATTTCATCTTCGATCATAGACCTAACGACATATTTGTTTACAAAACTGATGATAGAGTGTGTCTTGTTTTAACGATAAAGAATTATATACACTCTCGTCCTTCTCAGGTCCAGTTTGTCTACCTCACTAGTATTCCGTCTGAGATTGAGTAAAAGGTAAAGGTAAAGGTCATCCCATAACCTTTTCAGGTCGTAGGGGAGTGAGGTGTTAGAGACCCCACTTTTCTCGGGGCCAGCATTTACATGAGGGTGGTGCCAATCTCCTCTCCCTCGCTGCCTTACCTTCCCCAACCCTCTATGGAGTCAGGTACCCATTCCCGTCAGCTGGGTCGACTGGGGGAAATGTGCTGCGCTTATTGGGAATTGAACCAGCGCGCTCTCTGTTCGGAAGCCAGCGCTCTAACCACTCGGCCATCCGCTTCCCCTTGAGATTGAGACAAACTCTTCAATTACAATGAACGTATACGAAAACGTCAACAATACCACAATCAAGCATTTAAGAGTTTCCTTTATTACCTATTTACATGTTGACAAATATGTTTGAACTCAGTACATTGTAATCATGTCATTTTTATATTTTACACCATTACATCTTACGAACATTTGAACATCTTGACACACGTTTGACTTCACTATACCTCAAGCCACATGGTCCTCAAAACATCCTGATGCACATTCCCACAAACTACTTTGGGAAGTTTAGTCATTTGGCAGGAACAATGGGACGCGATTTTAAACGGATCCCTGAAATTAATTTCTTTGTATTGCAGCTTTGGAGAATGTGGCGCTGGGAAAGCCTGCTCGTCAAATCTCCACACTAAGTGGCAACTCATTCGCTTCGGCTGACAAGGCAGTAGATGGGAACATAGATGGTTACTTTGATAACCGGTTCTGCACCCACACTGACGATTATGACAACAACACCTGGTGGAAGGTGGACCTGATGGGCTTCTTCAACGTTACCGGCGTGAAGCTCTTCACTAGGACTGACTGTTGCCGTGAGTGACTTCCCGTAGTTTTTTTTAAGTCATAACGAAAGGGCAGATGCGGAATCACTTCACTTGTAAACAAAGACGGAACTAAAGAGAGCAACAATTTTTAACGTGTAGTTTCACATCCCGATCCCAATATCCCAGTTTCCATTTCTTCTTTATTATTTTAAAGATAACAAATGTGGACGCTTAAGGTAAAAAGCACGGAAGAGTGAAGGTACACGGGCATCAAACCGGTGATCAGAGATTTGTGTCGTTTAAAATTGTTATTGTAGAGTACATCTAAATACACGTTAGTTTAGATATTTATTATTACTCTTAGTATCGGCAGTTGCTAGTCTATCACAGTGCAATAACATGTGCTCCTACATAACCTATTTCCAGAGTTTAGATTGAAGAACTTCGAAGTTCTTGTATCTGACCTTGACCCAACGACCTTTCCATCCAGTGAAGGCCAGCAGTGCGTCTTCTTCACTCAGCAGGTGGCTGACACGGGAACTTTGCTCACATGCGCTCGTCCAGTCACAGGCCGCTTCCTCAGTGTGTTCAAGGCTGCCGACGGTCCTCTTACCATCTGCGAGATTTTTGTCTTCGGGACTAAGGTGGACTTCTCCGGTAAAGTTAAACACTTTGGCTCTTGCGATATCAGGCGTGCACGTGTGAACACACGCGCGTGTCCATGTGTTTGTTCGTCTTTCCATGTGTAATCTCAAGTGCGTTTGCGGGTGAGTGGACGTGTGCGCGAGTGCAAAATCTTGTACTAAAGACGTAGGTCTGAATGTTTCAGATATGTACGAACTAGTGCAAGACAACTCGCGCCTCAGTGCTCCCGTTGTGACGTCACTAACTGCGCCCTCGCTCATTGGCTGTGCTGCGAAGTGTACTAGTGACGTCACGTGCCTCGCCTTTAACGTCATGGTGTCAGGAACAAGTGCACGTGGCGGCGTTGAGTGCGAACTTCTGGGTCTTGCAGAGTTCAACCTGACACCTCAAGCCCAGTCCGGATGGAGAGCTTACAAGCGCCTGGTGGAGTGATAATGTCATGTAATGGAGAAACACCAACGTTTGGATAGACATAGTAATGCACACCTCGGTTTACTTCCCGTAATAAACTTTTTTCTTTTGTTTTCTTCTGAATTCCATTATTAATAAATAAGCACTTAGCTTTTTCTCTGATGAAAGAAAAGGGCTGGACATGGGGTCGTCTGGAGCGGGTTTCAGCCGATCGACATCAGTGGCGGGCCCTGGTTGAGGCCTTATGTGCAACTAGCACGAAGAGGATTGATTGATTGATTACCTTTCTCTCTAATTCGCTTTTACTCATTCATTTACTCTTTGTGTTGTTTCTGTCTGATGTTGTGTTTTTAGGAGTGGTCCCTTTTGTGAAGATGAATCCTTTCATTCAGTATGTATACTTTTAGACACGAAGGTTTCAGAACAAGCAGGGAATACTAATTGAAAGACAAACGACGAGTAATTGAGCCTAGAACCAGGAATGCAACGACCTTCAGATCAGCTTGCGAGGACTTGCTGGTTTTAGCGTTCGTAGCGAACCAGTGGGTAAAACGAGGAGATAGGCTACCTTCTGTTAAACATGACAGCTTCAGAAATCGACAGCCAATAAGCTCTCAGAACTTTTATGAGATCAGTGCACCCTACAATCTCCCAAACTTAATTTATATTTACTTATTTCTTTCCTTGATATAAGTTATCTTGTTATTCACTGTGCGTACGAAATTTCGTGTCGTTTTAAACAGAATTCGAAATCTTAATAACTTCGCAGTCAAATATTATGAGTATGGATGTAAATATGTGAAAATCAATCTCTTCTACTTGAATTATCACACCATGTATTTGAAAATGAAAAGAAAGTTAAACGGGTTAAAAATATTTCTTTGCCTATAGTTCTCTTTTACGGATAATCGTCAATGTGATATCATTTTGTCGTTTGTCCTTTCTGTGTTAATTCGCCATTTGCCTTAGTTTAGTTTCCTAAAATCTTTAAATTGAAAAAGTTTTAGTATGTGTGACTTAATACTTGTCATCATGTTGAATGCAGACATTTGAATTTTAAAAATCAGTATAAAAAATTAATTGTTTTTATGAGGCTTTCCGCAAATTTCAGCTATTGTAAGAAATTGGTAAAACCAGTAGCAAAAGCACATGTACTTCAACAGATAAAACATCATCATTATTTATCACTTTTATTTGACTATTTCACGTATGACAAAATGTACCATAATTAAAATTCTTCTTGACAGTAACAATATTGTGATTTGCTATTTAATCTTTTTAAGTCTACCATCATGTGTAAATAAATATCAAAATGCTGACACACATTGGTCTACGTTACCATATGTCACATGCATAGCACGCATTCATTATAAACAATTACTTAACTTTGCTTGGATTATAATTTTTCTAGTGTTAGTTGCCTGTACTTGTGTGTATTGTCATTTTAGTTCTTTTTAACTGACTTCGAGTGAAAACGTTTTCAAATTTCTTTTAGGAGACCTACTATACACTCAACTCTTGCTGAAAGCGCGTGTAATTTTCTCTCCAATTCTTTTTTAGTTGAAGCCATTTAAAGCTTTCTATGGCTTGCAAACGAAGGAAATGAGAGTTTCACATATCTGTCATCATTTGTACACAACGGCAGTGCCTTGGTGATTTGACTCTCAAGCTCTCTGCCATTCTTTGTAACTTTGAGGCCTGAAGAGCTCCGTGTAAAAAAGGTCCATTACTCACTTTCTCGTGACTGGTACCTGTCGCTGGGAGGTGCGAGCACATAGACAGAGGATGTCAGCTTCATAGAGTAAAATTGTAGAAACATATTTAGAATAAGGTTAGGGACCGGACGTTTCTTTTGCAATTAAACTAATAAAGTAGTGTTTTAGGGAAAACTGTTCGCTGGTTCTGAACTATTATTTTATTCAGCCGCTAATCTTAAATTGCTGATTTTTTATGTTGTGCTTTTAAACGGTAGTAAAATAAACTTGGTTATTTTAAATTTTGCTTTGATAATTTGTAACGGTAAAAATTTTTATGGAAATAATACGCTTAAGCATGTTCATTACAAAAAATGAGTTAGCTTGGGTAAATAGCTACATATGCGTGGGCTTAGGGGTTAGGAAGTACACAACAAAACAAGATGACTGACTGAATTCCGAGAAGATGTAGAAGTCGACGATTGAGAATGATGTTTATGTCCTGTAGTACTTTTTGTGTAATTCTTTCTATCCTTATCTGACTTCCTTCGTGTCTTTCCTCCTGTCTTTTTTTTTTGGGGGGGGGTGTCTTGTTTTCTTTCTTTGTTCCGTTTTCATTTTATTTTTACTAAATACACTCATTGTCATCCATCTGTAACTAATAAGCGATGATTAGCTTATGACAGTCATGGATTTGTTTCATAAATATTATTCAAAAGAAAGAATATAAAGACCTATTAAAGGTCATCTTTACTAAATACGATCATTAATAGAAGAATTAAACACTTATTCGAAACTTTTTTATTTCTTTCAGATATTAGTAAACGTAATGGCCCAAAATATGCATAAAATATATATGCACTTTTTTATGTTACAAATAAATTCTTTTTAAAAAAAAACACACAAAATAATATACATCGATAAGCAAAAGATTGATTAAAGTTCAAAAGGCTGGAAAGGCTTGCAGTGAAATTAATGAGCAAAAATAATTATGATCCTGTTTGCAGTATTTGCAGATTTCCCATATCTATTATATCCAGAATATGGACATAATTCTGACACTACATAAATCTTATGAACACATATTTTAGTACGTAAGCTTTCATGTTATATAAAAGTTATATAGTGACATGTGGGAAACATTTAATCTGTTAAAAACACTTTGTACTACAGAATAAAATAAAGTTTAATAATGTTTCACAATAATACTAAGTGCCCGTTGGCTTAGAAATGCGGGGCTACTTACGCCATCATGTAGGCAGCGCCAAAGTATTTGCCGCTTAAGTTCACAACAAATCACTGGGTCATAAAGAAATACACAGTCCAGTTAACTTTCTGATCAACGTTGGGAATCAAATATTTAAACTCCCCTAGTGTGTCATAGTTTAGCAGCTCGCACGTTTTAAACTCGTGACATCCCATTGGACATCTTCATGAAGTTAAAGGCGAAACAGATGATGGCGCGAGCACACTGGGTGGCGCAGGCTACAAGAGATGATGCAGATAATAAAGTCATGGAGGGCACGATGGCGCGCGTGTGGTGATGTTAGTTACTTGAGGACATCCTCACCTCATTTTGCAGGTTTTCCCTGGGACAAAAGTTATTACTCTTCTCTAAACAGCATATTTGTCAACTTAAACAAAAGGCAGAACATTTAAAGGAAAAGAATGAAAGTTAGCCTTCAATTACCGAAAGAATATCAGTTGAATATTAAATTGCTGACAAGTGTAGATAACATTGCACTCCAAGAGTTTTTTAAAGATACATTGTAACTATTGGGGTCACTGGAACACACATATGTGTATTATAAAGATTTCACTAGAAATTAAAATTACTTATAAGAAATAAGGATTATTCATAAGAAATTAAAATAAGTAAAATTACTCATTAGTAATTAAAATTACTCTTTAAAATCGTTATTGTGCATTTGTGTTTGTCGTTGTGGTACAGTTGTCTTCTTGTCTGTTGCGTGTTTGTTAATCGTGTGTTGAAGTGTGTAAAGTAAGGACGGCAGAATAGTGCTCTTTGCTTTTACCACAACAGTCAGCCCTTCGGAAGATCTCCACACTGTAGAGGTCCACCTCCCACCACGTGTTGGGAATGTCAGGGATGACAGAACACGAACCGTGGGTTCTACAGTCTTTAAATGCTCCATTCACTATAACTAGGTCTTAAGTAAAACATTAGATTAGCAGTGACCTGCCAAAGCTGTTAATGGTGAGATCTTTCGAGTTCCTTTCCTGTATATTGTTTGCCTCTTACGTGTCAAAAGGAAAATAATTTACAATATCGTCTTTACTAACTTGCTCAGACCCTGTCCTTGCATTGAGGTCCCCCCCACAAACTTAAGTAGAATTCATCTTTGTCTATATACTGCAATACACTTTCCTCTAGCACATGAATGCCATCTTTTATCTCTAACGAGTTGTAAAAAGGGATTCCTTCTGGCACCACATAGCATGATATTTTTTTTATCAATTTTCACTGTAACTATGTTAGCTGAATCAAATCTTACTTCCTTGACATATTGCGACCGACAGCTTTTTACCATAAGAATAACACCACCTGAACATCTGCCCTGCTTAGACAATTTTCTTGCAGGGGCATAAATCTTAATGTAGTCTGGCAAGATGTTAGGAGTATCTATACTTCTCTCCATGTGAGTCTCTGTTAGACAAATGAAGTCAAATGACCTGATGTAATCTACAAACGAGTTGTCTCCCAGTTTGCTGAGTAAACCCTCTCCATTATAGTTAAGAAAAGTCAAACGTTTTGCCTGGTGACCAGCTTTTTCCTATCTGCATTTGGGTTGTGTTATTGTTGCACTATCTGGAGTGTTCTTTTCACTTATATAATTGTCCAGAGAGCCTTGTTTCTTTCCCTTTTCGCTTGCTCCTCTGTTCTTGTTTTTGCGTCGCTTAGGTGTACTGTCATGCCCCATCGGTTGCTGTGCCCCTTTGACCTGTTCAGCATATCCGGCCGCCATGCTCCTTGTCTCTACGCGACTCGTCTGCACGGGTTTCACGCTGTTTTGGACGCTACGAAAGGAGATTCTCGGTGTAGACGGTGGGGAAGGTAGGGGTGTAGTAGGGGTCCTGTTGTTCCCAGTGCTATCTCTGGTCCCATGAAGAGAGTCGTATCCTGGTTGTCTCCCATGGCTTGTTCATATCGGCGAGCTGCGGGGTCGACGGAGGATAGTCGGCATGTAGTCTCTGTTATCATCTCTGCGTGCTCCATTTCTTCGTTGGGAATTCAAGTTGGTGTCTTCTTGGGGTCTTCTGTCGGTACGTCTTTCTTCAGAATGAAGTCTCCCATTCTTGTAGTACCCAAATCTTCCTTCTTTTCTCACCCGCTCTTATTCTGCTCGTTGTCGTCTTGTCCGGTCGGCAGCAACTTTAATCCCGTTGTTTCTAATAATGGGCATGTTTTAATTCAGTATCTTGTATCACTGCCATCTTATCTCCCCATTTGTAGAAGCGCACAATGATGAGGCGGGGATAATTACCTTCCCCTTCCTTCTGCAGGCCCACTCTGTGCGCCTGCTCGATATTTTCTGTAGTCCAATCTTTTGGTTTTGAGTGATCAATTAGGATTTTCACAATCTTTCGTGCACACTCATTATAGTCCTCTTTGCCCAACTCGCTGACACCGATAAATTTCACGTTGTTTCTCATGGAGAAACTCTCTACAGAATACAATTCCTTCTCCAGCTCGCTCATACGAGACTTGGTGTAAGAGTCCCTTATATATAGATTGTTTATGTCCCCGGAGTTTTTGTCGAGTGAGTGCTTTAGTACGCTCAAATCATTTTGTAGCTGAGCTATTCTTTGTTCGATTCGGCACTAGTTTTCATCTATCTTCCTTATTAGTTTTTCAAAGTTCTCACCTTGAACCTTGAACTGCTTCTCCATACTTTTCACTATTCTTTCCATGAATGGCAGGGAGAGAAAGATAGTGTCATTTCTTCCGTTATGTCCTACACCGAAGTCCATCTCCTCTGTTTTTTCCCAATAATCAGCATAAGGTTTCACAATCTATCGGCTTAGTGCTGTCCGCCATTTCCAATGTCCTTCACTGTCCTCCTCTCACCTGTAACGAAGCCGGAAAAAGACGCCCCAGAAAGTCAGGCTTCCTATTCACTACCTGTGTCCGGCCTGCTGGAAAAAGAATCAAATATTAATATATCTGTGGTAAGTAAACACCACCCTTGTACTAAAATGCATGGTCACCTCTAGTTTACCCTCTTCATGGGGGCTAAACGCGAAACACTCCAGCAACATGAAGGACAATACGATGATCGATGTGTAACCCATTATATTCTATTGAAGATGTCTTTCTGGCTGTTGAACCCAATCCTCGTAAGCAATACTTTACGATCATGAAAAGAACAGCTTTTCTGATCGGTTTTGTTCTTGTTTGTTTCCTGTTTGGGTTTCTTGTATCCTCCCGTGCACACACACACACACAGGGAAAGAGAGAGGTGGGTGAAGCTCAGATATGGCATCCTATTTTATCATCAGGTTTATCATCATCAGTCACAGGGACAGTGCTTCACTTACACTGAAGACCGCCACATGAGCACAATGAGGCCTCTGGTTAGGACAACTTTCTTCACATACCTGTGTCTCGACAGACTTTGTGACACAAAGGTGGTTTGGTTTTGTATGTACCTGTCATTTTTCTCATCGGATGCTGGTAAGTATATCTAATGAAGTAATAAATTTACTGTTAATGTACAAGAATAAGTGGAAAAGAATTTCGTAATTTAAAAAACAGAATTATTGTTACAGACTTTAAAAAAATCAAACAAATGCTGTTTTCTCGGTAACACCTTTGAATTGTTTGATTTTTGTTTCGATCTTTATTTCTAAACAACGTATAGATCAACACACTGAATGGAATTTTACCTGACGACTTGCACCCGCTATGACTTAGCCATCAGACTTTTCAAAAAAAAAAACAACAACAACAACAAATCAACACTTAATTAGAAATGCTGTTTTTCTCAGAAAAGCCTTTGAATTGTTTGATTTCTGTTTCGGTCTTTATTTCTAAACAACGTGTAGATCAACACACTAAATGGAATTTTACTTGACGACTTGACCCGCTATGACTTAGCCATCAGACGCATACAGTTCCAGTGTACATGATTACCGAAATGCCATTGTAAATTGTGAAAAAATTGAAAACTAGAAATGGTATGAAGAAATTTTGTTTATAGCGTGGATGGACTTTTTATGATACTCCAATGATATTACCTGCAAATACATAACAAAAATGCAAAAAAGAATTACTTTGTATCAAAGCAGTCATAGTCTACAGGTATCTTACTTCAACGATAAACGAAGCCATTCACGATATAAAAAAAAAATCGTCTAAAGTCTAGTCAACATCACGTGACACAGTTCACGAGGTCTCTGTCAAGAAAACAAAACTAACTCCGTGCTCTGCTTTGTGTTTTGCTGGCACTGACATAATCTGATGGCCGAGACTCCCGATGTCTCTCTCTTAAAGTTCTCGCGAAATCCAAGAATTTGCCGTTGGTGCTTTCTGGATTCATGTGCGAGCTCTTCGAGTAGTGTTTTGCTCTTATTTAAGTGTTATTTCTGGCACTGATTTGGTTAGGGGATCACTAGTAGCACACTTGTTACTCGTCCGCCTTGGGGAACTACTTGGCCTTCACTGACAAAGAAAACGGCGCCCAACCTTTTTCTGACTGTTTCGACCACATTCGAAATACTCGTCTTGATCCTGAACGCCTAACAGTTCGCCATTGTCAGACCCAAAGAAAGTCTTTTAAATCACGACACTAGTCTCTTGTTGACTCATTTTCATCTGCTCGATAGACAACTCCTTTCAAAGACGTCAAAACCTTTGCCTCCATATCATTCAAAAATGAGTTATACCCCTCGGCAGATGTTATGAACATGTGTTACCACCCCTGAACGTCGAAGTAACGAGGTTGTCGCCCTTGATTGAATAGCGATTATGACCCCTGGTTTGAATGTTGATAGGGGGCGTTGTTTAGAAATTGGAAGAGGAAGCAGACGTGAGAGTCTGGGAGAAAGAGGAATTTGGTACAGAGGTTGGAATTAATAGTACTGTGTGGATTAATATTAACTGTGTGAAGAAATAGCAACTGTGTGGATAAATAGTAACTGTGTGGATACATATTAACGGTGTAAAGAAATATTAACTGTATGGAGAAAGAGTAACTGTGTGGAGAAATATTAACTGTGTGGTTCCTCGATTTATTAATTTTCTCAACTGCTGTGTGATCTCTTGAGAAGATCGTAGAACTGTGTGGAGAAATATTATCTGTGTGGTTCCTCGATTTACTAATTTTCTCAACTGCTGTGTGATCTCTTGAGAAGATCGTAGAACTGTGTGGATTTACCTACTGTGGAATTTTTATTGACTTGATCATTTGTCTGCCGTTAGACTGTCGGAGTTATTTGGTGAATGTAGGCTGTCCGTATGATCAACGCCAGAGAGCAAGACTGAAAGAGGGGAACTGTTTGCCGTGTCGACCCTTTCCCCCCCCCAACAACAGAAGAAGAGAGAACTTGAAGGACTTTAATATAAACTGCTTAGATATATTTGTTTCGGTGCAAACTCAGTGTAGAATATTTGTGCTGAAGTTTTCTGTTGTTATTTAGTAAAGTATAGATTTACGTTCACCCGATTAATAGAAACGTTCGAGCCCATGTGCAGGTCTTTGTATTTTGTTGTGTGAAAGGACACGTGAAGAAGGCTGTGAGGTCAGTGTGTGTTGTGTGTGACATGTCCACACTGTCCGTGCGTTCATGACATTTGGTGACCCCGACGTGATCTGTCGTGGGTTTGTTTCGTTTGGTACAGAGTCGGGTGAAAGTGTGTCTTCGATTCAGTGTTTGTGATTCCCCTGGGACTTAGTGGTAGAAGGTTGGCAGTTAATTATTTATCTTTGAGAATTTTGCAAAGCGGTTGTACTTATTTATATTTGCTCAGTGTTTAAGTGTTACATGTTGGGCGTGGTGCAGTTTCCCCGTCTCCAGCTTCACGGGTCTACGGGTGTGTAAAGTTCTACCCGTAGTAAGGAATTAGCCTCTGTTTCTACTTTGCCTCTCGTCTTTATTTTCCAAGCTCACTATTCTGTGTGAAAGTGTATGCAGAAACCGAAAGTGAGAGTGGATGTTCTCTATCCTGTAGTTATCTGTCTTGTTTTATTTTTATAAAAAAAAATAATTCTGGGCCTTGCGTGTTCACTTATTAATTTATGTGAAGTCATTGGATGTTTGAATAAGTTGTCGCCCTTGGATTATTTTGATGTACTCGTACGGTACTTTAGGATTGTTAATAGATCTAGAAATCTGAGTGACTAGTTTTGAACAAGTTAAGACTGCTATTGATGTTATTTTGTAACCCAGTTGCATTTTTTGAAGATAATTTTTTTTGCCTGATTGATGTTGACATGCCAGTAGCTTAGACTTATTGCAATTCTGGTTGTATTTTTGCCTTATTAGAAGCTTAGATAGTAGGGTGCTCCCTTTTTGTAAACACACTAGAGTAATTGTGTTGGATAGGTGTTAACCATGGCTGAATCCGTTAGGGAGGTAGCCGACTTTATGAAAGAAGGACAACTGTTGGGATTGAAAGAAGAAGCCCTTACAAAGTATGTATTTCAGTGCATTGAAAGGCAGGACAGATATACAGAAAGATTAGCCAGAGAGAAAGAAGCAGAAAGATTAGCCAGAGAGAAAGAAGCAGAAAGATTAGCCAGAGAGAAAGAAGCAGAAAGATTAGCCAGAGAGAAAGAAGCAGAAAGATTAGACAAAGAGAGAGAAGCAAAGAAAAAGAAGCTGACAGGATAGCTAAAGAAAAAGAAGCTGACAGGATAGCTAAAGAAAAAGAAGCTGAAAGGGCCGCAAGAGAAAGAGAGGCCGAGCGTCAGTTCGAATTAGAGAAACTACGTTTAGAGAGAGAGACCGATTCCAGCGCGACGAGGAGTAATGGGAACCAAACCCCAAAAGGACTCACACATAAACTCCCCGCCTTCAAAGAGGACGAAGACGATATCAACGCATTTTTGAATCGATTTGAGGCTCAGGCGCAGTCCCTTAAATGGACCAGAGATATCTGGCCATTACAAATCGCCACTTCTTTTCACGGAGAAGCCCTCCAGCTATATGATAACCTATGTGTACAGGGCCCCGTGGATTATGATGTGCTCAAAAGAGAACTATTACTCAAGTTTCAGTGCACCGCCGAAGGTTACAGAGAAAAATTTAGATCGGTGAAACCCCAATCTCAAGAGTCAATGCATTCTTTTCAAGCCAGACTAATCGGATTGTTCAACAGGTGGATCGACTTATCCAAAGTCCAAAAAACTTATGAAGGATTGCATGATCTGCTAGTCAGAGAACAAATACTGCAAAGTGTATCTAGAGATTTAGCCGTATTTCTGAGAGAAAGAGATTTTCAGAACGCTAATGAAATGATTGACAGTGCTGAACGTTATCGCCAAGCACACCCCAGAAATCTCCGGCAAGACGAACAGAAACTATCATGTTCGCAAATGTGGGACAAGCCACTCCTCCTTCTTCACCGCCAGCTCGCCCAAAGCAGGACAGACACCAATTTACTTCTCCTCGATCTTCAAGACAACGAAATACTCCTCCCTACAGAAGGAATGAATCATGGAGGACTCCACCCCACTCCCCACCAATAAGAACAGTTCCGAAGGAAGCACCAACGACCATATATGATCGAAACAGCCCTTGTCATCCTGATCGTTGGAAACCACCACGACGTTGCTTCAACTGTGGAGGACTTGGACATATAGCCAAGGTTTGTCCAAGCTATAGACCCCAAGATAACACAAATGGAAATTGGAAAAATGAGAGCAACCCAACCCCAGCCAATGTTGCTATTATGTGTTCAATCACCGATGAGAAGGAGCTGGGTAAGATACATCTGTATCCAGGACGGATTAGGGGACAGCAAGTTAAGGTGCTACGCGACTCAGGTGCAACCATCTCCGGTATACGAGCCTCCTTGGTTCAACCTCAAGACCGACTGAACGGGAAACAATCTTGTATTACCTTTGGTGGAAACGTTGAAACCTTCCATCTAGCACGTGTTCCAGTAGAGACACCTTTCTTCAATGGAGACCTGAAATGTTGTGTCATCGAAAATCCAGTTGTCGATCTAATCATTGGAAACACGAGAGGTACAAAACGGGTGGTATTTGATGTACAAGAGAAAGAGTCAGAACCAACAGCAGCGGTTACCACACGCGCGCAATTCCAACGCCAGATGCAGGGACCTCAACCCATAACTCTACCACCAGTTCAATGGAATATAAAGAAGAACAACCGAATGGAATTACAGCAAAGCGATTCCTCACTAGAGAACATAAAAGAAGATGCAGAAGGTCGTGAGTGTAGACTGCCGTTAGAGATCAGGGACAAAGAAATTGCTCAACTCAAGGCCGAGATGGATGTTAACCAAAAGAAAAGAGATCGATTGGCTGTACTGTGCCAACAACAGAAGTCGACCATTGGTGAGTTGAAAGAAAAGATTCATGAATTGGAGTTGAGACGTAAGCATCAGTGTGATGACCTACTGAAAGCCTCAGCAGATATCAGAACCTTCAAGGAACGAGAGGAAAGACTCAGGAAAGATCTTGATAATACTATCACAAGATTGAATTCTCTGGAAGGAAACACCGAGGCAGAAAGAACAGCTCATCTGGAAACGAAATTCAACTCAGAAAGCTTAAAGCTTCGTGTTAGAGACCTGAAAGGATCTCTGGAAGTCGAGAAATTAAACAGTGTGGAGGCTAACCGAGCCGTGGAATGTTTGACAAAGCAAATGAGAGAACTCGAACAAAGACTTGGTGATAGGAGAGAAACTCAAAAGGAATATCTGGGATTGAAACGCCAGTTAGTAGAAGACATAGCAGAGAAGAAGATACTCATTGGCATCTTGTCAAAAGATCGTGAAATCCATCAGAAGAGTTTCACAGAACCCATAACAGGGCTGGGGACAGCCAAGAAAGAACCGGTATTTGTAGAGGACTCCAATGTAACACTCTTCAAGGAGTTACAATACCTACTGCTGAGCTTCGAACTGGTAGGCAAGAACAAAAGGATGAAAATCACGAGAGTTCGCAAGAAAAGAAAAACAGCAACACCATCTGCTCTTGTAAAAAAAAAAAACTTTAAACACACTTTGATCGCCTATCGTCGTGAACCGGATACCACAGCAGAAGAGTTGTCTAAATCTATAAAGAAGTGCAAAACAAAGTGAACAAGTAACCGATATATTCAAGGAAATGATTAAACCAGAAGACCTACTACATAAACATGCTAAAACAATACCCTCGACGTGCAGAAGTTCCATCAGCCCTCTTCACCTACAACATTGAGAACAGTTTCTTACCCGTCATATATGTGAGTAGAAAATTACTGGATAGAGAGAAGAGATACAGCACAGTAGAAAGAGAGTGTTTGGCCATAGTATGGTCTGTTTTGAAGCTGTCTAGATATTTGTATGGGAGACAGTTTACCCTACATACTGATCACAAGCCCCTATCTTTCCTCACATCTAATCCTTATAAGAATGCCAGAGTGATGCGGTGGGCTTTAGCCCTCCAGGAGTTTAAGTTTGATATTCAGCCGATTAAGGGGACCACTAATAAATTAGCCGATGCCTTATCAAGGGCTGAAATGGATCAAGAAATTCCATAGGGCTGTCAGATAATCTTTTCGTTAGAACGTAACAGTTATATTGTAGTTAGGCGAAAATGTGAACATTTTTTTTGTAGGAGGGGAGGAATGTTATGAACATGTGTTACCACCCCTGAACGTCGAAGTAACGAGGTTGTCGCCCTTGATTGAATAGCGATTATGACCCCTGGTTTGAATGTTGATAGGGGGCGTTGTTTAGAAATTGGAAGAGGAAGCAGACGTGAGAGTCTGGGAGAAAGAGGAATTTGGTACAGAGGTTGGAATTAATAGTACTGTGTGGATTAATATTAACTGTGTGAAGAAATAGCAACTGTGTGGATAAATAGTAACTGTGTGGATACATATTAACGGTGTAAAGAAATATTAACTGTATGGAGAAAGAGTAACTGTGTGGAGAAATATTAACTGTGTGGTTCCTCGATTTATTAATTTTCTCAACTGCTGTGTGATCTCTTGAGAAGATCGTAGAACTGTGTGGAGAAATATTATCTGTGTGGTTCCTCGATTTACTAATTTTCTCAACTGCTGTGTGATCTCTTGAGAAGATCGTAGAACTGTGTGGATTTACCTACTGTGGAATTTTTATTGACTTGATCATTTGTCTGCCGTTAGACTGTCGGAGTTATTTGGTGAATGTAGGCTGTCCGTATGATCAACGCCAGAGAGCAAGACTGAAAGAGGGGAACTGTTTGCCGTGTCGACCCTTTCCCCCCAACAACAGAAGAAGAGAGAACTTGAAGGACTTTAATATAAACTGCTTAGATATATTTGTTTCGGTGCAAACTCAGTGTAGAATATTTGTGCTGAAGTTTTCTGTTGTTATTTAGTAAAGTATAGATTTACGTTCACCCGATTAATAGAAACGTTCGAGCCCATGTGCAGGTCTTTGTATTTTGTTGTGTGAAAGGACACGTGAAGAACGCTGTGAGGTCAGTGTGTGTTGTGTGTGACATGTCCACACTGTCCGTGCGTTCATGACAGCAGATTGTGATGACTAAGATCCACTAATCCACTAAGATAAACTGTCCGAAATGTTGCACACCTTTCGTTTTGTCCAGTCCGTGTCGCAACCAACTCACAAAAGAGATCACATCATGAACTGGGTTATACATCGACCTGATGACCACTTAGTCCAGTCAGTTGATGTTTCCCATGATCTCTCATCTGACCACTACTCTGTACTAATCGAACTGGATCGCGAATGCCCATCATCGGCGCCAGTTTTCAGACCCACTCGGTCATTACAAAATGTGGATAGACTAGCATTCAAAGCACAGTTGCAGATGGCGCTCCTCCAACCACCCTCTGCCGAGCAGCTTGACTGTGTTTTGCGTCGAGTAGTTGATGACCATGCCCCAGTGTCTCGTCTGATGCGCCAGTCTAAATGTGCGCCTTGGTATTCACAGATCCGCGTCGAACTCCGTGACCTGAAGCGCACGCGCCGGCGAGCTGAACGTGTTTGGCGGAAGACTGGACTCGTCATCCACAAAGAAATTTATAATGCCGCAAAGCGAAGCGTTGCAAAATGCATTTATGCGGCTAAAGCATCATATCTTCAGGGCCAAATAATTAACTGCACCTCCTCCAAAAAGCTCTTCGCCATCTGCACTCAAATGACTGGATCTAAGACAGCAACACCACTGCCTACTGCCTACCCTGCTACAGAGCTGTCGCAAGTTTTTAGTGATTATTTCACTAGCAAGATATCGGACATCCGATCATCTTTAGACTCTGTGTCGGCGCTTGACAGCATCTCCTGTGATGTCCTCCCAGGATGCTCCATGACCAAGTTCCTACCAGTCTCCGAGACCGATGTGAAAGCGGTTATTCTAAAAGCTAAACCAACAACTTGCGAGTTAGATCCGATGCCCACAAGCCTTCTGCTCGAGTGCCTAGATACTCTACTTCCTGCCATCACAAATATTGTAAATGTCAGCCTGTCGTCAGGTGTTTTCCCATCTTTGTTCAAAAATGCGGTGGTGAGGCCACTTCTAAAGAAATCCACGCTTGACGTCAATGTGCTGAACAACTACCGCCCAGTTTCCAACCTGTCTTTTCTCTCTAAGATCATAGAGAAAATAGTTTTGCTACAACTGTGGGCCTATTTACAAGACCACCATCTTCTCCCACAAGCTCAGTCGGCATATGGACCCTTTCACAGCACTGAGACTACTCTTATTAAAGTAACGACAGACATATTATCTGCCCTTGACAGCGGTGATGTATGTTTTTCCCTTAACTCTACCGGACCTGTCTGTTGCATTCGACACAATAGACCACTCACTGCTCCTTCATAGACTCCACACCCTCTAAGGAATTTCTGGACCTGCCCTCTCATGGTTCAACTCCTATCTCACTGATAGGACCCAGACTGTGTTAGTTGATGATCAGACATCTCACCCTGCTTCACTTTTCTGTGGTGTTCCCCAAGGCTCAGTATACTGGGCCCAGTTCTGTTCATCCTGTACACTAAACCACTTTCATCATGCATCCAGTCTCACCAGGTTTCTCATCAGTCCTATGGTGATGACGTGCAGCTTTACTGTTCCACTCCACCGGCTGAGTCTCACTCTGCTATTAGCTCTCTAGAGTCTAGAAGCTTGAATTAGCGATGTCAAGGGCTGGATGGTAAAAAAACAAGCTTAAGCTAAACGATGATAAAACGGAAGCCCTCTTGTGCAATAGGAGAAGACATCAACCTTGAACTTGTTGAAATACTAGTTCAGCTCTGAGAATTCCTCTGTGTGTGGGGTGGGGGAGAATAAAACATACCCAGCACTCCACAAGAAAGAACAAATCACAAAAGCCGTCTTTTGTTAAAGACTGGGCAGAGAGTGTGATCAATAGCCAGAAAGAAAACTTCAGAATGTCTATAAACGAGCGCAATAAAAGCAGCCTGCTACAATTTATTCAGGACAAAATGTCCCATACTGTTAAAACGATGACTACGATTTTCCAAAACCGATGGCAGCGGTTTGACAAGATTCGGGGTAAAGTAGAGGACAAGAGCTGAGGGCCTAATGACTAGAACAATGGCATCAGAACTCGAGGAGGGCGGACGCTACTTGTGTAGCCCGGTCGACCCTTTATCTTTTATATGTGTGTGTGTGTGTGTGTGTGTGTGTGTGTGTGTGTGTGTGTGTGTGTGTGTGTGTGTGTGTGTGTGTGTGTGTGTGTGTGTGTGTAACGTGTCCCCACCTTCTCTTCAAAAACAATACAAAGGAGGCCAGAGGCTTAAACCAGTCAAGCAAGACTCGTTAGTCCATTTCAGTCTTCCACAAAGACGATCACGCGCGGATCATTGTCCTTTTCTACCTGTGTGGAAAAGAGTACACGATCAGAATATTTAAATGTTATTAGCCAACCTGTTTCAAGGATGAACTGGTTTCTTTCTGGAAAAATATGTAAGCAATAAATAGATTCAGTATTTGCGTGTAAATCAGTTTAATCCAGATACAAAGGACGTGCTTACGGCCGCCTCTTTCTTTATTTCGTTTTACTTGTTCTTCTTTGTCTTATCACTCTTTTGATATAACTGTCTGCATGCAACATGTCACAGCAGGTAAAAAGCGATGAAGACGACGTAATGTGGAAAAGGTGGGAGGGTGAAAAAGAACTAGTATTGTGTGGACTGTGTCAGGAGTAATTCTCAAGGAAGGGGCACGTTTTTAGTGTAGATTTTAAGGATTCAATTGTATGTAGATGGAGGATATAGAAAGGGAAAGAATGTTCCATTGTTTTGATTAAACATAACAAAAAAATACTGTGACAATATGTTGTTGTTCTGGTGAAAGTAATATTTAGGAGACGGTCATCAGACCAAGAGTAGACTTGTCTGGCTGGCACGTAAGGGAAGAGAAGTTCAATGAAATGCGCAGGGCAGGAGCCTGCAAAGAAACTAAAACATAACATAGTTTGTACTGAATGCGAGAACGGATGGGTACCAGAGCAGTTGGCGATAAAGAGTCTGACAAGGTTCTTTGAAATAGGCAAACATAAGTGGTTTTCACTAGCCCTCTAAAGCAGCAACTTTGGTCTAACAATCAGGTTTAGTACGTCTACCCTGCTTCTATTTCTCGACAAAAAAAGACAATTACAATGAGCGTATAAGAAAAAAAATATCAGCAATACAATAATTGCATCAAACAGTTACCATTGTTTGAAATCAATACATTGCAATGTTGATGTTTGACCTAACTACATTATAACATATGAACCTTTTTGTAACATGATTTATCATCAAACACAGTCACGCAAGTTAATACAAACTACTCTGGAAAGGGTTGTCATTGTAGAGGGACCATAGGACCAGATTTTAAACTGCTCCCCGTCAGTTTATAGTCTTGGAATTCCAACGGCATATAATGTTGTGATGTTGTCGTCTCTCAAGCCTGTGAGATAGTAAAGTTCTTTGTATTGCAGCTTCCCAAAATGTAGCACTGGGAAAGCCGGCTCGTCAAAGCAACACATTTACAGTCTGCCCATACGCGACGGCTGACAAGGCAGTTGATGGCAACACAGATGGTGACTTTTTTCACTACTCCTGCACCCACACTGATGACGTCAGCAACACCTGGTGGAAGGTGGACCTAATGGGTTTCTACAACATCACCAGCGTGCAGCTCTTCACTAGGACTGACTGTGGCCGTGAGTGATGCCTGTACTGATAAAAAGTTGTAACCTGTGTCTCTGTCTCTGATTCTCTTGCCCCCTTTAAGTCTAAACTCAAGACGCATCTTTCCAGACCCTGTCCAGACATTAGCCTGCATAACCTGTGTGTGTAATTTACTTTTAGTATGAGTAGTGTATGTTGTAGTAGTATCATATAAATAGACAAATACTCATTATTATGATTAATATTAATATTATAAGTTTTCAAAACTGGTAACAAAGTTGCAGACGCTAACTCTCTGCGCTAGTAAAATGTGACAATCTAGGGAGCGCAAATTTTTAAGCATGTAGGTAACAATTCAGATCCTGATTTTCCAGCCAGTATGTATTTCGTCTTAAGCGATTCATATATGCTTGATAGATAGAAAGGTAGAAACACGGGCACGCTGACTTGAGACATTTCTCTCGCTTAGACGTTTATGCTAGAGTGAGTTTAAACGCACGTTAGTTTTGACTATGATGTTGTTATTATTAGTAGTAGTAGTTATTTGTTGTCTGTCAGAGTGCAATACTTTGTTCTCCTATTTACTTCTTTCCAGAGGATAGATTTAAAAACTTCGAAGTGCGTGTATCTGACCTTGACCCTACGACCTTTCCGTCCAGAGAAGGCCAGCAGTGCGTCTTCTTCACTCAACAGGTGGCTGACGCCGGAAATCTGCTCACGTGCGCTCGTCCTATCACAGGCCGCTTCGTCAGTGTGTTCAAGGCTGCCGACGGTCCTCTTACCATCTGCGAGATTTTTGTCTTTGGGACTAAGGTGGACTCCGGTAAAGTTAAACACTTTTGCTCTTGCGATATCAGGCGTGCACGTGTAAATACACGCGCGTGTCCATGTGTTTGTTCGTCTTTCCGCGTGTAATCTTACGTGCGTTTGCGGGTGAGTGGACGTGTGCGCGAGTGCAACATCTTGTAATAAAGACGTAGGTCTGAATGTTTCAGAAATGTACGAACTAGTGCAAGACAACTCGCGTCTCAGTGCTCCCGTTGTGACGTCGCTAACTGCGCCCTCGCTCATTGGCTGTGCTGCGAGGTGTACTAGTGACGTCACGTGCCTCGCCTTTAACGTCATGGTGTCAGGAACAAGTGCACGTGGGGGCGTCACGTGCGAACTTCTTGGTCTTGCAGAGTTCAACCTGACACTTCAAGCCCAGTCCGGATGGAGAGCTTACAAGCGCCTGGTGGAGTGATAATGTCATGTAATGGAGAAACACCAACGTTTGGATAGACATAGTAATGCACACCTCGGTTTACGTCCCGTAATAAACTTTTTTCTTTTGTTTTCTTCTGAATTCCATTATTAATAAATAAGCACTTAGCTTTCTTTCTGATGAAAGGAAAGGGCTGGACATGGGGTCGTCTGGAGTGGGTTTCACCCGATCGACATCAGTGGCGGACTATGGCTATGATTGATTGATTGATTAGCTTTCTCTCTAATGTGCTTTTACACATTCATTTAGTCTTTTTTGTTGTTTGTGTCTGCTGTTGTGTTTTAAGGAGTGGTCCCTTTGTGTAGATGCATCCTTTCATTCAGTGTGTTTACTTTTAGCAACGAAGGTTTCAGAACAAGCGGATAATACTAGTTGAAAGACAAGCGACGAGTAATTGAGCCTAGAACTAGGAATGCAACGACTTTCAGATCAGCTTGCGAGGACTTGCTGGCATGACTATTGTCCATTTTATTCATTGGTTAAATGGTTTTAGCGTGCGTAGCGAACCAGTGGGTGAAACGAGCAGATAGGCTACCTTCTGTTAAACAAGACAATTTCAGAAATCGACAGCCAATAAGCTCTCAGAACGCCTTCACTTTTATGAGATCAGTGCACCCTACAATCTCCCAAACTTAATTTATATTTACTTATTTCTTTCCTTGATATAAGTTATCTTGTTATACACTGTGCGTACGAAATTTCGTGGCGTTTTAAACAGAATACGAAATCTTAATAACTTCGCAGTTGTCAAATATTATGATTATAGATGTATATATGTGAAAATCAATCTCTCCATTGTAAGAAATTGGTAAAACCAGTAGCAAAAGCACATGTACTTCTACAGTTAAAACAACATCATTATTTATCACTTTTATTTGACTATTACAGGTATGATAAAATGTACCATAATTAAAATGCTTCTTGACAATAACAATATTGTGATTTGCTATTTAATCTTAGTAATCTATTTAGTCTACCATCATGTGTAAATAAATGTCAAAATGCCGACACACATTGGTCTACGTTACCATATGTCACATGCAAGCATTCATTATAAAAAATTACTTAACTTTGCTTTAATTATAATTATTGTAGTGTTAGTTGCCTGTACTTGTGTGTATTGTCGTTTTAGTTCTTTTTTACTGTATTCGAGTGAAAACGTTTTCGAATGCTTTTAGCAGACCTACTATACACTCAACTCTTGCTGAAAGCGCGTGTAATTTGCTCTCCAATTTTTTTTAGTTGAAGCCTATTAAAGCTTTTTATGGCATGCAAATGAAAGAAATGAGAGTTTTACATATCTGTCATCATTTGTACACAACGTCAGTGCCTTGGTGATTTGACTCTCAAGCTCTCTGCCATTCTTTGTAACTTTGAGGCACATGAGGCCTCGTTTTAAAAATGCTGAAGAGCTCCATGTAAAAAAGGTCCATTACTCACATTCTCGTGACTGGTACCTGTCGCTGGGAGGTGCGAGCACATAGACAGAGGATGTCGGCTTCATAGAGTAAAATTGTAGAAACATATTTAGGATAAGGTTAGGGACCGGACGTTTCTTTTGCAATTAAACTAATAAAGTAGTGTTTTAGGGAAAACTGTTCGCTGGTTCTGAACTATTATTTTATTCATCCGCTAATCTTAAATTGCTGATTTTTTATGTTGTGCTTTTAAACGGTAGTAAAATAAACTTGGTTATTTTAAATTTTGCTTTGATAATTTGTGACGGTAAAAATTTTTATGGAAATAATACGCTTAAGCATGTTCATTACAAAAAATGAGTTAGCTTGGGTAAATAGCTACATGTGCGTGGGCTTAGGGGTTAGGAAGTACACAACAAAACAAGATGAGTGACTGAATCCAGAGAAGATGTAGAAGTCGACGATTGATAATGATGTTTATGTCCTGTAGTACTTTTAGTGTAACTCTTTCTGTCCTTATCTGACTTCCTTCGTGTCTTTCCTCCTGTCTTTTGGGTTTTTATTCCTTTTGTTTTCTTTCTTTGTTCCGTTTTCTTTTTTTATTTTTTTTTTATTTTTTTTTACTAAATACATTCATTTTCAGTCATCCGTCAGTGACTAATTAAGCGATGATTAGCTTATGACAATCATGGATTTGTTTCATAAATATTATTTAAAAGGAAGAATATAAAGACATATTAAAGTTCATTTTTACTAAATACGATCATTAATAAAAGCATTATACACTAATTCGAAACTTTTTTATTTCTTTCAGATAATAGTAAACGTAATGGCCCAAAATATGCATAAAATATTATGCACTTTTTATCTTACAAATAAACTCTTTTAAAAAAACACCACAAAATAATATACATCGATAAGCAAAATATTAATGAAAGCTAAAAAGGCTAAAAGGCTGGAAAGGCTTGCAGTAAAATTAACGTGCAAAATTAATTTTATTTGCAATTAATTTTTTAATATTTGCAGATTTCCCATATCTATTATATCCAGAATATGGACATCAATCTGACACTACATAAATCTTATGAGCACATATTTTAGTACGTAAGCTTTCATGTTATATAAAAGTTCTACACTGACATGAGGGAAACATTAAATTTGTTAAAAACACTTTGTACTACAGAATAAAATAAAGTTTAATATGTTTCACAATAATACTAAGTGCCCGTTGGCTTAGAAATGCGGGGCTACTTACGCCATCATGTAGGCAGCGCCAAAGTATTTGCCGCTTAAGTTCACAACAAATCTCTGGGTCATTAAGAAATACACAGTCCAGTTAACTTTCTAATCGACGTTGGGAATTAAATATTTAAACTCCCCTGGTGTACAATACTTTAGCAGCTCGCACGTTAACTCGAGTGACATCCCATTGGAGATCTTCATGAAGTTAAAGCGAAACAGATGATGGCGCGAGCACACTGGGTGGCGCAGGCTACAAGAGATGATGCAGATAATAAAGTCATGGAGGGCACGATGGCGTGCGTGTGGTGATAAGTTAGTTACTTGAGGACATCCTCACCTCATTTTGTAGGTTTTCCCTGGGACAAAAGTTATTACTCTTCTCTAAACAGCATATTTGTCAACTTAAACAAAAGGAAGAACATTTAAAGGAAAAGAATAAAAGTTAGCCTTCAAAAGAATATCAGTTGAATATTAAATTGCTGACAAGTGTAGATAACATTGCACTCCAAGAGTTTTTTAAAGATACATTGTAACTATTGGGGTCACTGGAACACACATATGTGTATTATAAAGATTTCACTAGAAATTAAAATTACTTATAAGAAATAAGGATTATTCATAAGAAATTAAAATAAGTAAAATTACTCATTAGTAATTAAAATTACTCTTTAAAATCGTTATTGTGCATTTGTGTTTGTCTTTGTGGCACAGTTGTCTTCTGGTCTGTTGCGTGTTTGTTAATCGTGTGTTGAAGTGTGTAAAGTAAGGTCGGCAGAATAGTGCTCTTTGCTTTTACCACAACAGTCAGCCCTTCGGAAGACCTCCACATTGTAGAGGTCCACCTCCTACCACATGTTGGCAATGTCAGGGATGACAGAACACGAACCGTGGGTTCTAAAGTCTTTACATGCTTTATTCACTATAACTAGGTAAAACATAAGTTTAGCAGTGACCTGCCAAAGCTGTTAATGGTGAGATCTTCCGTGTCAAAAGGAAAATAATTTACAATATCGTCTTTACAAACTTGCTCAGATCCTGTCCATGCATTGAGGTCCCCCCACAAAATTAAGTAGAATTCATCTTTGTCTATATACTGCAATACACTTTCCTCTAGCACATGAATGCCATCTTGTATCTCTAACGAGTTGTAAAAAGGGCTGCCTTCTGACACCACATAGCATGATATCAAGATAACATTTTGTCAGAGTTTATAAATTTTTTATCCAGTTTCCCTGTAACTATGTTAGCTGAATCAAATCTTACTTCCTTGGCATATTGCGACCAACTGCTTTTTACCATGAGAAGAACCCCACCTGAACATCTGCCTTGCTTAGACAATTTTCTTGCAGGGGCATAAATCTTAATGTATTCTGGCAAGATGTTAGGAGTATCTATACTTCTCTCCAGATAAGTCTCTGTTAGACAAATGAAGTCAAATGACCTGATGTAATCTACAAACGAGTTGTCTCCCAGTTTACTGAGTAAACCCTCTCCATTATAGTTAAGAAAAGTCAAATGTCTTGCCTGACGGCCAGCTTTTTCCTATCTCCATTTGGGTTGTGTTATTGTTGCACTATCTGGAGTGTTCTTTTCACTTATATAATTGTCCAGAGAGCATTGTTTCTTTCCCTTTTCGCTTGCTCCTCTGTTCTTGTTCTTGCTCCGCTTAGGTGTACTGTCTTCCCGCATCGGTTGCTGTGCCCCTTTGACCTTTTCAGCATATCCGGCCGCCATGCTCCTTGTCTCGTCTGCACGGGTTTCACGCTGTTTTGGACGCTACGAAAGGAGATTCTAGGTGTAGACGGTGGGGAAGGTAGGGGTGTAGTAGGGGTCCTGTTGTTCCTAGTGCTATCTCTCGTCGCATCAAGAGGGTCGTATCCTGGTTGTCTCCAATGGCTTGTTCATATCGGCGAGCTGCGGGGCCGACGGAGGATAGTCGGCATGTAGTCTCTGTTATCATCTCTGCGTGCTCCATTTCTTCGTTGGGAATTCAAGTTGGTGTCTTCTTGGGGTCTTCTGTCGGTACGTCCTTCTTCAGAATGAAGTCTCCCATTGTTGTAGTACCCAAATCTTCCTTCTTTTCTCACCCGCTCTAATTCTGCTCGTTGTCGTCTTCTTAGGTCAGCAGCAACTTTAATCCCATTTTTTTCTTATCAGGGCATGTTTTAAATCAGTATCTTGTATCACTGCCGTCTTATCTCCCCATTTGTAGAAGCGCACAATGATTGGGCGGGGATAATTACTTCCCCTTCCTTCTGCAGGCCCACTCTGTGCGCCCGCTCGATATTTTCTGTGGTCCAATCTTTTGGTTTTGAGTGATCAATTAGGATTTTCACAATCTTTCGTGCACACTCATTATAGTCCTCTTTACCCAACTCGCTGACACCGATAAATTTCACGTTGTTTCTCATGGAGAAACTCTCTACAGAATACAATTCCTTCTCCAGCTCGCTCATACGAGACTTGGTGTGAGAGTCCCTTATATATAGATTGTTTATGTCCCCGGAGTTTTTGTCGAGTGAGTGCTTTAGTACGCTCAAATCATTTTGTAGCTGAGCTATTTTTTGTTCGATTCGGCACTAGTTTTCATCTATCTTCCTTATTAGTTTTTCAAAGTTCTCACCTTGAACTTTGAACTGTTCCTCCATACTTTTCACTATTCTTTCCATGAATGGCAGGGAGAGAAAGATAGTGTCATTTCTTCCGTTATGTCCTACACCAAAGTCCATAACCTCTGTTTTTTCCCAATAATCAGCATAAGGTTTCACAATCTATCGGCTTACTGCTGTCCGCCATTTCCAATCTCCTTCACTGTCCTCCTCTCACCTGTAACGCAGCCGGAAAAAGACGCCCCAGAAAGTCAGGCTTCCTATTCACTACCTTTGTCCGGCCTGGTGGAAAAAGAATCAAATATTAAAATATCTGTGGTAAGTAAACACCATCCTTGTACTAAAATGCATGGTCACCTCTAGTTTACCCTCTTCATGGGGGCTAAACGCGAAACACTCCAGCAACACGAAGGACAATACGATGATCGATGTGTAACCCATTATATTCTATTGAAGATGTCTTTCTGGCTGTTGAACCCAATCCTCGTAAGCAATACTTTACAATCATGAAAAGAACAGCTTTTTTTCTGATCGGTTTTTTTCTTGTTTGTGTCCGGTTGGGTTTCTTGTATCCTCCCGTGCACACGCGCACACACACACACACACACTCAGGGAAAGAGAGAGGCAGTGAAGCTTAGATATGACATCCTATTGTATCATCAGGTTTATCATCATCAGGGACAGGGACAGTGCTTCACTTACACTGAAGACCGCCACATGAGTACAATGAGTCCTCTGGTTAGGACAGCTTTCTTCACATACCTGTGTCTGGACAGTCTTCGTGACACAAAAGTGGTTTGGTTGTGTATGTACCTGTCATTTTTCTCATCGGGTGCTGGTAAGTATATTAAATGAATAAATGAATTTACTGGTAACGTACAACAATTAGTGTAACAGAGTTGTCGTAATTTAAAAACGGCATTATTGTTACAGACTTTTCAAAAAAAAACAACAACAACAACAAATCAACACTTAATTAGAAATGCTGTTTTTCTCAGAAACGCCTTTGAATTGTTTGATTTTTGTTTCGGTCTTTATTTCTAAACAACGTGTAGATCAACACACTAAATGGAATTTTACTTGACGACTTGACCCGCTATGACTTAGCCATCAGACGCATACAGTTCCAGTGTACATGATTACCGAAATGCCATTGTAAATTATGAAAAATTGAAAACTAGAAATGGTATAAAGAAATTTTGTTTATAGCGTAGATGGAATTTTTATGATACTCCAATGGTATTACCTGCAAACACATAACAAAAATTTCAAAAAAGGCTTACTTTGTATCACAGCAGGCAATGTTCACCGGTATATTACTTCAACGATAAAGTTCTCGTGATATCCAAGAATTTGCCGTTGGTGCTTTCTGGATTCATGTGCGAGCTCTTCGAGTAGTGTTTTGCTCTTATTTAAGTGTCATTTCTGGCACTGATTTGGTTAAGGGATCAAAAGTAGCATATTTTTTACTCGTCCGCCTTGGTGGACTACATGGCCCTCACTGACAAAGAAAACGGCGCCCAACCTTTTTCTGACTTTTTTGACCACATTCGAAATACTCGTCTTGATCCTAAACGCCTAACAGTTCGCCATTGTCAGACCCAAGGAAAGTCTTATAAATCACGACACTAGTCTCTTGTTGACTCATTTTCATCTGCTCGATAGACAACTCCTTTCAAAGACGTCAAAGCCTTTGCCTCCATATCATTCAAAAGTGAGTTATACCCCTTAGCAGATTGTGATGACTAAGATCCCCTAATCCACTAAGATTCCATCCTTGTTCTCAAAACAAAGATCTCCCATTTCTTAGTTGCGTCATGGTGTGACGTAATACGCAGGTCAACGTCACAGCTCACGAGACTATTCAGGAACGTGCCGCTGTTCCCCTCCCGAGGCCTTTGGATACTTACTAACAATACAATACAATACAATACATCTTTATTGTCTATGTCTGGTCACAACAGAGATAGAAATTTTCCTTTGTTGCTGGGAGCTCCCACAATTAACTGGAGAAAAGGATACATAATAAACTGAAAAAAAAAAAAAAAAAATTACGATCACACCTCATACACTCATACAGTTACACTCATGCTTAGCCCTCGCACACCTAAGACAGTTAGCAGATGCACATTTTCTTCCTCTCTTACACACACACACCCACAGACATTCAGGCTAGGTACATTTGTTAGTCCTGTTCAGGAGTGCTATTGCGGTTGGTAATGAATAATGATAATGATGATATCACATAAAGAAAAGGTTTGAGCCGTGAAACGTTACATAGGATGGAAATATTACCCCAGGATATCAAACTGGCAATTCTTTGATCACTCTTATCATTAAGTAACAAACTTAAGAAGAAAGTAGGTTTAATCTTTGGAAGTTAAATTCATCATATTTAAGGGATAAAAATTATCTAGCTCAAATAAATAACGTTATTAGAGAAGTTATAAAAGAGTATTCAGCCCTTGCATATGAAAGGAATATCATTCATCATCATTCCTTGCTACTCCTCGAGGAGCATAGGGCCGCAATGAAAGGAATAATTTAGGAAATATTCCTCTGATGGAATTACTCTTTGTTTCATCTCATCATAAATAAATCAAAAAATTTCGAAAGCTACATGGGGAAAACATCACAAAATCTGAAGAAATAACAGCTGATGTGCAAGCTGTACTCAGAACGAACAGTTCAAGACTTTAACTTTATGGACATCCAAGAAAATATACCAAAAGTTAGTTAACCCGAACTTAATCTACTAGAAGAAACTATCACTTTAGGCGAAGTATGTCTAATAGTAAAAGCCCAGAGAGTGATGGATTCACTGTGGAGTTTTTTTAAGGTGTTTTGGAAACTGCTGGGTCCGTTCATTGCTAGATTGCTTTCTTAAAGGAGAGCTATCCTCTGCACAAAACGAAGGTGTAATTATATGTATACCTAAAACAGATAAACCTAGAGATCAGATCAAGAACTAGAGACCAATGTGATATATAAGATTGGAGCAGCTTGTATTGCAAATAGAATGAAAAAGGTTTTACCATCTCTTATCCATGAAGATCAGTCCGGTTTTATTCGTGGAAGATATCTTGGGGATAATATTTGACTGATATATGACCCGACTGAACATTTATATGTGATTAAACAACCTGGTTTACTAGTACGCCTTGACTTTCAAAAAGCCATCGAAAGAATTGTTCACTGTCCTCCCTGCTGCCACGCTACAACGCGTTCATGATTATGGTGCTCACCTGGTGCTCCCCTATCCACGCCAAAGGTCTCCCTTTCTCACTTCACTGGCTGCCTGTCACTGACTCCATTTCGCAAACTTCGTTCAGTAGCTGATACATTCTTGGTTCAAATTCCTAGCACTTTGCTTTGATGGTCTTTGATTATGCCGCCTCTTTGCATGGAGTATGCCACTCTCTCTCTCTCTCTCTTAGGACCGCTTTTATATGACCGAGCTCTCCCACACTTTTAATTCTATTATTTCTTTTTATTGAGTATCCATGTATTTTTCAAGGCACCCAGTAGTTACGGTAAGTCATTTTTATTTCTCAGTTATCTCGTAACGGATGACACTACTCCGCTGCGAACGAAATTTGCGCCGTTTAAAGAAAATTAAAAAATGTTACAAACAAAACAGTGATCATAGATGAAAATATGATTATTTATCAGCAATTTCAAAAAATGAACCTTTCCTGCTTGATTTAACACACCATATTTTGCAATTCAAAAGAAATAATGTATCAAACGGAAAAATATTTCCCTTCCTATGTTTCTCTTTAACGGATAACTTTGATATGATGTCAGTTTATCTATCGTCCCTTCCGTCTTAAATTCGATACTTTCCTTGGAAAAGGGAAGTAATACTGGGAACTGTTAAATTAAAGATGAGTTTCACCCCTTTAATCAGTATCTTACTTTTACATAATTATGTATACACACACGCAAGCGCGCACACACTCACAGACTGTTGAGTTTACTGCCGGTACGAAATTTTATTGTTCAACAGTTAGCATCGAATTAACCCTTAATGATTTGGACAAACTTTAATATTCTCAATAAAATTTTGGAATTTACCAAATAATGTCAACCGCATATTTTTGAGTTTCCTGCAGCTACGACATTTTCTACTGGTACCGCATAATATTCTCTCTTTTTTTTGAGATTTTAGGAATTTACCTATGTAAGTCAGATCATTACAAACTCTTTTTTTTTAGGGGAGACGGCCATAGAAGGAAAATAATAATAATATAATCAGTTATATGGAATGCGATCGGTGGTACTTCACACCTACAGTCTCAACTTACTTTTCATAAACTTTTGGCCGATCAGTTTGCCTGTCGCGATTCAAGAGAAAAGAGGATCAATCCATTTTCATTGTCCAAATTAAATGCACCGAATATTTTCTACAAAAGACTTGTTTAAAGTTGGACGTCTGCTAATCGTGTCTCCGACTCTGCCTGGATAGGCACAGTCTTTTTTTTGTTTCAGCATGTCATTAAAAAAAACCACCCGTGTTCTGTGTGTTGTCAGCATTCACTGACCAACCACGTCTTGTAGGGTCATCGCCAGCGGGTCAGTTATCAACTCACCGTGAGTCGCAGTCGTCGTTAGGGAAACAACATTCGTCAACATGGTGGCCACAGTCGTTGTCAGTAGTGCATATTCGTCTGTCAATCTGATCCACGTGACAGTGGGGGGCGGAGACTTTGCGGGTAGCCGTCAGGACAATGGTCGGCTGACATCAGCAGCAACAGGACTCGTAAACAACGACAACAGCAGACAACTAAACGCCACAATCGTTGCATGATGTAGTTAGTACCAGCGTCAGCAGTAGTTCTCTAGCTGCGGGCTGGTCTCTGAAGGTTACCTGTCCAAGAAGAGTGGGGAGCAGTGTACAGTAGGGTGTAGCGTCATCCAGTGAATTGTAACAGATACACAAGCACCTTTGGGGTTTTGTGCAACCGTTATTAGGGAAACAACATTTGGCACCACGGCCGCCACAGTCGTTGTTGGTAGCGCTTATCCGTCTGTCAATCTGATCCACGTGACAGTGGGGGCGAAGACTTTGAGAGTAGCCGTAAGGACAAAGGTCGGCTGACAGCAGCAACATCAGACTGAACACCACAGTCGTTGCGTAAGTAATACCAGAGTCAGCATTAAACCTCTCGGAGCGGGTTTGTATCTGACCGTTAATTGAGCAAAGATCTGGAGAAGGGTTGGGGGCATTTTAGGGTCTTAATTACAAACGTAGATCAGGCCACCTCAATGATGGGACGTAACATATCTGGTTATTTTAGAGACAAGCCAGTTGAGAACTCAGAGAGAGAGAGAGAACTCGATAAGTTTGACCACGTTCGGATCAATCAGAGCCCTCTGTACAGTGAAACAAGACCTATCCCATGTATGCTTGAAACCTGATAAGACAAGTCTGAGAAAGCAGAACAGTGTACACTGTACAGTGTTGTGATCATGGGCTGCAAGATGACAGACAATGTATTCGGCACACAGTAAGGAGGTGTAGGGAACATTCTAGCTTTAATGACAACAAATCAAATGAAGAGTATATGTGAGCAATAAATAGATTCAGTTTTTGCGTGTAAATCAGTTTAATCCAGATACAGAGGACGTGCTTACGGCCGCCTCTTTCTTTATTTCGTTCTTTTGTTCTTCTTTGTCTTATCACTCTTTTGATACAACTGTCTGCATGCAACATGTCACAGCAGGTAAGAGGTGATGTAGACGACGTAATGTGGAAAAAGTGGGAGGGTGAAAAAGGACTAGTATTGTGTGGACTGTGTCAGGAGTAATACTCAAGGAAGGGGTGCGTTTTCAATGTAGATTTTAAGCATTCAGTTTTAGGTAGAGGGAGGAAATAGAAAGGGAAAGAATTCCATTGTTTTGCTTAAAGATAACAAAAAAATACTGTGACAATATGTTGTTGTTCTGGTGAAAGGAATAATTAGGAGACGGTCATCAGACCAAGAGTGGACTTCTCTGGCTGGGACGTAGAGGATGAAAAATTCAATGAAATCGCATCAAACAGTTACCATTGTTTGACATCAATACATTGCAATGTTGATGTTTGACCTAACTACATTATAAGATATGAACCTTTTTGTAACATGATTTATCATCAAACACAGTCATGCACGTTACTACAAACTACTCTGGAAAGGGTAGTCATTGTGGAGGGACCATTGGACCAGATTTTATAGTCTTGGAAATCCTACTGCACATCATGTTGTGATGCTGTCGTCTCCGAAGCCTGTGAGATAGTACAGTTCTTTTTATTGCAGCTTCCCAAAATGTAGCACTGGGAAAGCCGGCTCGTCAAAGCAACACATTTACACCCTGCCCATTCGCGACGGCTGACAAGGCAGTTGATGGCAACACAGATGGTGAATTTCGTCACCAGTCCTGCACCCACACTAATGACGTCATCAACACCTGGTGGAAGGTGGACCTAATGGGTTTCTACAACATCACCAGCGTGCAGCTCTTCACTAGGACTGACGATTGTCGTGAGTGATGCCTGTACTCATAAAAAGTTGTAACCTCTGTCTCTGTCTCTGATTCTCTTGCCCCCTTGAAGTCTAAACTCAAGACGTATCAGTCCAGAAGGACGACTTCACTGTGACCCTGTCCAGACATTAGCCCGCATAACCTGTGTGTGTAATTTACTTTGTGTATGAGTAGTGTATGTTGTAGTAGTATCCTACAAATAGATAAATACTCATTATTATGATTACTATTATTATTATAAGTTTTCAAAACTGGTAACAAAGTTGCAGACGCTAGTAAAATGTGACAATCTAGGGAGCGCAAATTTTTAAGCATGTAGGTGACAATTCATATCCTGATTTTCCAGCCAGTATGTATTTCGTCTTAAGCGATTCATATATGCTTGATAGATAGAAAGGTAGAAACACGGGCACGCTGATTTGAGACATTTCTCTCGCTTAGACGTTTATGCTAGAGTGAGTTTAAACGCACGTTAGTTTTGACTATGATGTTGTTATTATTAGTAGTAGTAGTTATTTGTTGTCTGTCAGAGTGCAATACTTTGTTCTCCTATTTACTTCTTTCCAGAGGATAGATTTAAAAACTTCGAAGTGCGTGTATCTGACCTTGACCCTACGACCTTTCCGTCCAGAGAAGGCCAGCAGTGCGTCTTCTTCACTCAACAGGTGGCTGACTCCGGAAATCTGCTCACGTGCGCTCGTCCCATCACAGGCCGCTTCGTCAGTGTGTTCAAGGCTGCCGACAGTGCTCTTACCATCTGCGAGATTTTTGTCTTCGGGACTAAGGTGGACTTCTCGGGTAAAGTTAAACACTTTGGCTCTTGCGATATCAGGCGTGCACGTGTAAACACACGTGTGTGTCCATGTGTTTGTTCGTCTTTCCGCGTGTAATCTTACGTGTGTTTGCGGGTGAGTGGACGTGTGCGCGAGTGCAACATCTTGTAATAAAGACGTAGGTCTGAATGTTTCAGATATGTACGAACTAGTGCAAGACAACTCGCGCCTAAGTGCTCCCGTTGTGACGTCACTAACTGCGCCCTCGCTTATTGGCTGTGCTGCGAAGTGTACTAATGACGTCACGTGCCTCGCCTTTAACGTCATGGTGTCAGGAACAAGTGCACGTGGCGGCATTACATGCGAACTTCTGGGTCTTGCAGAGTTCAACCTGACACCTCAAGCCCAGTCCGGATGGAGAGCTTACAAGCGCCTGGTGGAGTGATAATGTCATGTAATGGAGAAACACCAACGTTTGGATAGACATAGTAATGCACACCTCGGTTTACGTCCCGTAATAAACTTTTTTCTTTTGTTTTCTTCTGAATTCCATTATTAACAAATAAGCACTTAGCTTTTTTCTAATTCGCTTTTACTTATTCATATACTCTTTATGTTGTTTTTGTCTGCTGTTGTGTTTTTAGGAGTGGTCCCTTTGTGTAGATGCATCCTTTCATTCAGTGTGTTTCCTTTTAGAAACGAAGGTTTTAGAACAATCAGGAAATACTAGTTGAAAGACAAGCGACGAGTAATTGAGCCTAGAACCAGGGATGCAACGACCTTCAGATCAGCTTGCGAGGACTTGCTGGCATGACTATTGTCCATTTTATTCATTGGCTAAATGGTTTTAGCTTGCGTAGCGAACCAGTGGGTAAAGCGAGCAGATAGGCTGTCTTCTGTTAAACATGACAGCTTCAGAAATCTACAGTCAATAAGCTCTCAGAACGCCTTCACTTTTATGAGATCAGTGCACCCTACAATCTCCCAAACTTAATTTATATTTACTTATTTCTTTCCTTGATATAAGTCATCTTGTTATTCACTGTGCGTACAAAATTTTGTGGCGTTTTAAAGAGAATACGAAATCTTAATAACTTCGTAGTTGTTAAATATTATGATTATGGATGTAAAAATGTGAAAATCAATCTCTTCTACTTGAATTATCACACCACATATTTGCAAATAAAAAGAAAGAAATCGTATCCAGGGTTAAAATATTTCTTTGCCTAACGTTCTCTTTTACGGATAATCGTCAATGTGATATCATTTTGTCGTTTGTCCTTTCTGTGTTAATTCGCCATTTGCCTTAGTTTAGGGAGGCTGTTCTCGGAAATGCGAAACTAAAGAGGAGCTAGTAATGTTACACCCCTTTATAAATCAACCTGGGTGTGTGTGTGCGTCTGAAGTTTATTGGTTTTACTAGGCCTGAAACAAAGACCGACACTCCTATAGGAGTAAGAATGTTGACGCCAAACAGCACCAAATCTCAACAATCTCTTGAATGCTCGTGTGATTTAAAGTATTTTTCATTTACAATGCTACAAGCGGAAATGAAATGAAAAAAATGTTTCAATAGTCGAGCTTGTCATCTTTTCTATAAAACACCTATCTCCTTGTCTTATGTAGACCTTTACACATGTGCCTTTAACTTCTACCTATCTATCTGTAGATATGTCCATCCATCTATCTCTGTCAATCTTCTTCGTTTATCTATAATGAACAGAAGACATCAACTAATGTCATCTTATTGTTTGCCGCCATCATTATCTCCACCGTTAGCTTCAGTGAAACATATTTTGAAGAACAAAACAGGCTTCAACTATAATCACAAGCACACGTTTTTGACAACCGTATGCTTCATGTCAAAGACTGACACCCTAATATTCGCTCTTTCATTCTCTCTCTCTCTCTCAATCTCGCGTTAGTCAGCAGCACCATCCTATCTCACCCTGTATAATATAAAGTAGAGACAGTCTAGTGAACCATTAACTGGCGGAACTATCGTCAGTTGTCTTTATGACTTCAAAGTAGAGACTGGAAAATTCGAAGAAGAATTTATGTCTAATTTCTTGGTGTGTAGTGTCGGGTGTACTACTAGTCTACTTACTCACTCGCTTTGTGATCGTAATCCGTAAAATAAAGCGCTTGGGCTGTCTGTACCATCATGGGACGCGTGCACAGTCACCTTCTTCCTAGAGCCTACCTGTCGACTCTCATGCTTATACAATAATAGTTTTAGCCAACTAAAATATGTGCACCCGTATTAGGGGCTTTCATATATAAGATATATATACTGAGAAAAATATGTTTGGTTGGTAGGAGCCCAGGTGGTCGACTGTAAGCAAGGAGTAAACGCCTCAATGATATATGAGCAGCGAACACAGTCAGGGATAATTTTAAAGAGGGTGAGTCGAAATGATGAGGTGAAAGGTGATTTCTTATGATGAGCAGAAATATGCACGCATAGGGTCCTATTGTAAAATGGAGTATTCATGAACGGGAACTACTTGTTGACGAAATGAAAGACAAGAACGGAAGTGCTTGTATCACATCCCGTATTTTAGTTGTTGTGGTCTACTTTCATCATGGAAATACACTGCATTGACGATAAGGCTAGAAAACGTCAGGTTATGGAGAGGAAGTGATCGACTGCCCAAGAAAAATGTAAAAAAAAATCTGATAGGAGCTTTCTGGTAAAATTTGCTGATGACTCTGTCCTCCTGTTACTTTTGTATGATGATGAACATATTCACAGTGGCGCTCTTCCTGACTCTGTCCGCTGGTGTGATGAACATTTCCTTGTCTTGAATTCCTCCAAGACTAAAGAAATGCTCTTAGACTTTCGGGTGAATTATTTAGGTACTGTTACAGATGAAACGTAGATGGAACTTATGGATGTTGAATTGTCCGTAGTTAAATTGAGCGACGAGGCATAAGTCTATGTCGTCGTCAATGACTCGTTTTGGGTCCTAAATCTGCGGTGCCAGCCTCTCCAAGAAAACAGAGCCTTTTCGCAAACTTCGTTCAGTAGCTGATACATTCTTGATTCCTATTCCTAGCAGTTTACTTGGATGCTCTTTAATTATGCCGCCTCTTTTCATGGAGTATGCCACTCACTCGCTCTCTCTCTCTTAATACCGGTTTTAAATGACCAAGCTCTCCCACACTTTTACTTTTATTTGATCAGTAACTCTGCAAGTCTCCCAAACTATTATTTCTTTTTATTGAGTATCCATGTATTTTACAAGGCAACAAGTAGTTACGGTCATTTTTATTTCTCAGTTATCTAGTAACGGATGACACTACACCGCTGCGAACAAAATTTGCTCCATTGAAAGAAAATAAAAAATGTTACTAAACAAAACAGCGATCATAGATCAAAATATGATTATTTATCTGAAATTTCAAAACATGAACCTTTCCTACTTTATTTAACACAACATATTTTGCAATTCAAAAGAAATTATGCATCAAATGGGAAAAATATTTACCTACCTATGGTTCTCTTTAGTGGATAACTTTGATATGATGTCAGTTTATCTATCGTCGATACCGTCTTAATTCGATACTTGCGTCCCTGCGCAATGAGCATTCTTCCGAATGGATACCTGCGCATTACAAATGAACATCATCATCATCCGTCGATACTTGCCTAGGAAAAGGGAGGCAATACTAAAGATGAGTTGAGTTGCACCCCTTTAATCAGTTGAAAGTGTCTTATACATATGTATACACACGCGCGCGCGAACACACACTCACAGACTGGTGAGATTACTGCCGGTACGAAATTTTATTGTGCAACAGTTAGTATTGCATTTAGCCTTAATTATTTTGACAAACTTTTGTACTCTCAATATAATTTTGGAATTTACCAAATCGAACACGAGTCATTTAAAATCTTCACAATGTCGACCGCATACTTTTTAGTTTACTGCGGCTACGATATTTTCTACTGGTACTGCAAAATATTCTTTTTGGAGATTTTAAGAATTTACCTCTGTCAGCCAGATCATTACAAACTCTTTTTCTTTGGGAGCGAGAGGGCTGAAAAGACGGCCACAGACAGAAAACAACAATAATAATAATATATTTACATTTATATGGAATGTGATCGGTGGTACTTCACACATAAAGTCTCAACTTACTTTTCATAATTTGTTGGCAGATCAGTCTGTCTATTGCGATTCAAGAGAAAAGAGGAGGGTCTGATAAATCCATTTTCGTTGTCAAAATTAAACGCACCGAATATTTCGTACAAAAGACTTGTTTAAAGTTGGCCGTCTGCTAATCGTGCCTCCGATTCTGCCTGGATAGGCACAGTCTCTTTTTGTTTCAGCATGTCATTTAAAAAAAAAACCCGTGTTGTGTGTATTGTCAGCCTTCACTGACCAACCATGTCTTGTAGGGTCATCGCTAGCGGGTCAGTTATCGACGAACCGTGCGTCGCAGTCGTCGTTAGGGAAACAACATTCGTCAACATGGCCGCCACAGTCGTTGTCAGTAGTGCATATCCGTCTGTCAATCTGATCCACGTGACAGTGGGGGGGCGGAGACTTTGCGGGTAGCCGTCAGGACAATAGTCGGCTGGCATCAGCAGCAACAGGACTCGTAAACAACAACAACAGCAGACAACTCAACACCACAGTCGTTGCATGATGTAATTAATACCAATGTCAGCATTTAACCTCTCGGAGCGGGTTTGTGTCTGACGGTTACTTGAGCAAAGATCTGTAGGGGGGAAGGGGGCAGTTTGGGGTCTTAATAACAAACCTAGTCAAGGCCACCTCAATGATGGGACGTAACATATCTGGCTATTTTAGAGACAAGCAGGTAGAGAACTCAGAGAGAAGGAGAGAGATAGAGAACTTGATAAGTTTGAGCATATTCGGATCAAGCAGAGCCCTATGAACAGTGAAACAAGAGCTATCCTATGTATGCTTGAAACCTGATGAGACAAGTATGAGAAAGAAGGGCAGGGTACACTGTACAGTGTTGTGACTATGGGCTGCAAGATGATAGATAATATATTCGACATCACCACACAGTAAGGCGGTGAAAGGAACATTCTAGGTCTTAATGACAAGAAATCAAACGAAGAGTACAAGCTATGACTACAGCGATGAAAGGAACTACTTTGTTGGAGAAAATACATTAAGGCAGCAACAACCATGCCACACCCTCCATTGTTTCTCTTCCTTGGCATTCTTTTACTGATCAAGACAAAATACCCATGTTTTCTTGAGAGATAAGAGGTAAGGTCTTCCCAGCCATGCAAGCTAGAGAGGGAACCACACGTTTTTCTGTCTCCTGTTCTGTATTAAACACACAAACACACACACACACACACACACACACACACACACAGTAAAACACATAAGACGCAGGAAGCCAATCATACATGAAATAACTTAAGGTCTACTACAACTCGGTACACCAGGACAACACTCATACGTGAAACAGTTACGGACCTATTGCAACTCGTTACACCAGTTCACCACTCACAAAACGAACAACTACAGATCTACATACCACTGGTTGCACAAGGGCACCACTCATATATGGAACAACTTCTGACCTATTACAACTCATTACACCAGGACACTATTCGTACACCAAAAAACTACAGACCTACTACAACTTGTTACAACGGGACACCACTCATACACGGAAAAACAACAGACCTACTACAAATGGTTACACTAGGACATCACTTAGTACAGGAAGCAACTACAGACCTAATATAACTCATTACCCTAGGACGTCACTCATACACGAAACAACTACAGACCTACTACAAGCTATTACAAGGCTCTCTGCTTCTCTCCTATACTTTGCTAACAAATACAAATGTGTCCCGTCGGGTTTCTTTTATTCCCACACACACACACACACACACACACACACACACACACACACACACAATCTCTCACTTACTCATTCGTACGCTGTTGTTATTGTGCTACTTCTATAGTCTTTTGGAAGTGGACTGTTGCACACACACCCTGCCAGTATCACTTGAACGATCCTGAACAAGAGACAATTTTTCTTTTGTGATTTGTTCTTTCTTAGGGCGAGTTCGGTTTCTCTTCTAACATTGTCCAGCCCACCCACCCCTTCCCAAACACACACACAACTCAGAGCTTTCCTAGTATTTTAACATTGTTTATCACCGGAGGCAGGATTATCATCACTACGGACAGTTTAAAAGTGTTTCCTTAGACCTGAGTGCAATAAAGCCTTTGGTTATGAAAGCTTTCTTCAAATACCAGTGTCTGGACACACTTCATGACACAAAAGTGATGTTGTTTTATATATACTTTTATTTCTTCTCGGCTGTTCTTGGTAAGTATTTCCAAAGAAATAAAAAATTTACTTGTAAATCGAAGGAGATGCTGAAAAAGGATTGTCTTGATAGAAAATAAAATATTATTTTTATAGACATTTAAAAGAACCACAAATCAACAGCGGTGATGTTAAATATGTGAATTTTTTCAACAAGGCACCTTTAATGTTGGCTTCCTGGCTGATGAACACAGAGAGAGAAAGCTAGAGAATTAAAGAACGATCTTTACTGAGTAGGAGGTCGGCCCATTTTAAGGATTGATGGTTCTTAAGTATATTTAGAGGTTACCTCTTGTCATAAATAGTAACGATGCATAAGAAGTATATACATATACAAACTTATCCATTACATTAACGGCTTTATTTTACAATCCAATAAAACAATGCTCCCATTCATTAAAATCCATACAAATGTTAAATGTCTTAAATAATAAATAACGATAAGTTGGACAGGATTTTAGAATTTGTGGTGGTGAGTAACATAGCTAACTTAAAATGATATGGCCATTTATGGAACTTAATGGATTTTAATTTCTCTCTAGTTTTATTGTATGCCGGGCAAATAAAATTAAATCTAGTTCTGACTCCTCAGTATCATGATAGAATGCGCAGATACGACCCACAGTAACATAGTTAACTACATGTCTTAGGTCATGTGATGTTATAGGTGTGACGCCCAATCTAAATCTAGCCAGGTGCTTCGTTCACCAGCATTTGATAAGCTAAATAAATGTACACTGAGAAAGAAGCTTTACCGTTCCACTCCACCGGCTGAGTCTCACTCTGCTATTAGCTCTTTAGAAGCTTGTATCAGCGATGTCAAGGGCTGGATGGTAAAAATTAAGCAAAAACTACACGATGATAAAACGGAAGCCCTTTTGTGCCATAGAAGAAGATTTTAACCTTGGCTCGTCAGTTAGTCCAGTCACATCAAGGTGGGAGAAGCCAACATCAGCTTTATTTCATCCGTTAGGAATCTGGGATTTATTGTCACTGCTGACATGACCCTTGATAAACATGTTACAGCTGTCTGTCAGTCTGTCTATTATGAGCTCCTTAAGATCAGTGCCATCCGTCATTTTCTCTCTACACGCGCTACCAACACTCTTGTCTGTGAATTTCTTCTATCTCGACTTGACTACTAAACTCCTTGCTGGCAGGCTGCCCCTCATCCCTCATCCAGAGACTCGAGAAAGTACAGAACTCCGCTGTACGTCTGGTGCTTAGAGCCACGAAATGGGACCATGTCACTCCTCTCCTTCGGCAGAATCACTATTTTCTTAGTTCTTGTTACTTGGTGCCTTTAGGGGATGAACTCTGAGAGGGAAACATGACTCACGTGTTTTCCTTACTTACATGTTGGAAGAAACTGCAACATAATGTCATTGCGTTTGATCCTTTTCGATATTTTATCATTTGTTACTGACTCAAAATTCCCTACTTTCACTGTTTAAACCCTAGAACTCTTTACACATGATGATTCCAATCATAAAGTATTAAGCTAACCTCCTTTAACAAATTAAATTATTACTATAAATTATAACATTTCATCTTCGATCATAGACCAAACGAGATATTTCTTTATAAAACTGATGATTGAGTTTGTCTTGTTTTGACGATAAAGATGATTTTTAATTTTTTCGACGAGTGACCCTGTCATAAAGACAATCACTAGGAACTCATTCAATTTAATATTTCTTTATGGAATTGATGGTCGAGTTCGTCTTGTTTTAATGATGAAAATTATTTTAATGTCCACTATTTCATCAACTAAAAGATATTCTTTCGATGCGTACCCTATTCTTGATACTTGTTATAACTGGATTTAAAAGGGAAGAAATAAGTATAATACGACTTTACAAGTTAAATAAAAGTACAAAACCTGACAAGATCATCGACATAGGTAATTATAAGTAGATTTAACTAACCCTCCCTTTAAACAATCTCGTCCTTCTCAGGTCCAGTTTGTCTACCTCACTAGTATTCCATCTGAGATTGAGACAAAGTCTTCAATTACAATGAACGTATACGAAAGAAATGTCAGCAATACCATAATCAAGCATTAAAGAGTTTCCTTTATTACCTATTTACATGTTGACACTTATCTTTGAACTCAGTACATTGTAATCATGTGATGTTTATGTTTCACATCATTACATCTTACGAACATTTGAACATGTTGACACGCGTTTGACTTCACTATACCTCAAGACACATGGTCCTCAAAACATCCTGATGTACATTACCAGAAACTATTTTGGGAAGATAGTCATTTGGCAGGGACAATGGGATTGTAATAGGACGCACATACACTTACCTTGCATACGCACGACGCATATTACACACATACACCACGCTCGACGAGCCCCCGTAGCTGGGAATGAAGGTGAAAAGATTTCTAGTTGATTTATTGAAGACGAAGAACTCGCTGCTCTCTTATTCTGTCTGGCCATGGAACCGTCTTGTTTCTTCTTCTTTTTACGTCATTCTTTTCCCAAAATGACGACGAACAAATGACGCACACAAGACGTCAAACACAAGACATCATTCAAACAATACAAGACCTACCCCTAACTCATTACAGGGATGGGATTTTAAACGGATCCCTGAAGCTAGGTTGGTTGTTTTTTTGTTGTTTTTGTTTGTTTGTTTGTTTTTTTGTATTCCAGCTTTGGAGAATGTGGCGCTGCAAAAGCCCGCTCGTCAAATCTCCACACTAACTCGCAGCTCATTCGCTACGGCTGACAAGGCAGTAGATGGGAACACAGATGGTTACCTGAATAACCAGTCCTGCACCCACACTAACGATTATTACAACACCTGGTGGAAGGTGGACCTGATGGGCTTCTACAACGTCACCAGTGTGAAGCTCTTCACTAGGACTGACTGTTGCCGTGAGTGACTGCCCTTGTTTTTTTAAGTCATAACGAAGGGGCAGACGCGGCATCTCTTTACTAGTAAACAAAGACGGAACTACAGTTTCAGATCCCGATCCCAATGCCCCAGTTTTCATTTCTTCTTAAAAGGTTACAAATGTGAGGGCTTAAAGTAAAAGCACGGAAGAGTGAAGGCACACGGGTATCAAAGTGTTGACCAGAGATTTGTGTCGTTTAAAATTTTTAGAGTACATCTAAATACACGTTAGTTTAGATATTTATTATTACTCTTAGTATCGGCAGTTGCTAGTCTATCAGTGCAATAACATGTGCTCCTACATAACCTATTTCCAGAAATTAGATTGAAGAACTTCGAAGTGCGTGTATCTGACCTTGACCCAACGACCTTTCCGTCCAGAGAAGGACAGCAGTGCGTCTTCTTCACTCAACAGGTGGTTAACAACGGGAATCTGCTCACGTGCGCTCGTCCCATCACAGGCCGCTTCGTCAGTGTGTTCAAGGCTGCCGACGGTCCTCTTACCATCTGCGAGATTTTTGTCTTCGGGACTAAGGTGGACTTCTCCGGTAAAGTTAAACACTTTGGCTCTTGTGTTATCATGCGTGAACGTGTAAACACACGCGCGTGTCGATGTGTTTGTTCGTCTTTCCGCGTGTAATCTTACGTGCGTTTGCGGGTGAGTGGATGTGTGCGCGAGTGCAACGTCTTGTAATAAAGACGTAGGTCTGAATGTTTCAGAAATGTACGAACTAGTGCAAGACAACTCGCGCCTCAGTGCTCCTGTTGTGACGTCACTAACTGCGCCCTCGCTCATTGGCTGTGCTGCAAACTGTACTAGTGACGTCACGTGCCTCGCCTTTAACGTCATGGTGTCAGGAACAACTGCACGTGGCGGCGTAACGTGCGAACTTCTGGGTCTTGCAGAGTTCAACCTGACACCTCAAGCCCAGTCCGGATGGAGAGCTTACAAGCGCCTGGTGGAGTGATAATGTCATGTAATGGAGAAACACCAACGTTTGGATAGACATAGTAATGCACACCTCGGTTTACGTCCCGTAATAAACTTTTTTCTTTTGTTTTCTTCTGAATTCCATTATTAATAAATAAGCACTTAGCTTTCTCTCTGATGAAAGGAAAGGGCTGGACATGGGGTCGCCTGGAGCGGGTTTCAGCCGATCGACATCGGTGGCGGGCCCTGGTTGAGGCCTTATGTGCAACTAGCACGAAGAGGATTGATTGATTAGCTTTCTCTCTAATTCGCTTTTACTCATTCATTTACTCTTTTTGTTATTTTTGTCTGTTTTTGTGTTTTTAGGAGTGGTCCCTTTGTGTAGATGCATCCTTTCATTTAGTGTGCTTGCTTTTAGAAACGAAGGTTTCAGAACAAGCAGGGAATACTAGTTGAAAGACAAGCCACTCGTAATTGAGCCTAGAACCAGGAATGCAACGACCTTCAGATCAGCTTGCGAGGACTTGCTGGCATGACTATTGTCCATTTTATTCATTGGCTAAATGGTTTTAGCGTGCGTAGCAAACCAGTGGGTAAAACGAGCAGATAGGCAAATAGTTAAACATGACAGCTTCAGAAATCTACAGCCAATAAGCTCTCAGAACGCCTTCACTTTTATGAGATCAGTGCACCCTACAATCTTCCAAACTTAATTTATATTTACTTATTTCTTTCCTTGATATAAGTTTTCTTGTTATACACTGTGCGTACGAAATTTCGTGGCGTTTTAAAGAGAATACGAAATCTTAATAACGTCGCAGTTGTCAAATATTATGATTATGAATGTAAATATGTGAAAATCAATTTCTCCTACTTTAATTATCACACCATATATTTGCAAATGAAAAGAAATAAATCGTATCCATGGTTAAAAATATTTCTTTGCCTAACGTTCTCTTTTACGAATAATCGTCAATGTGATATTATTTTCTCTTTTGTCCTTTCTGTGTTAATTCGAAATTTGCTGTATTTTAGGGAGGCTATTCTCGGAAATGCAAAAATAAGAGGACCTAGTAATGTTACACCCCTTCCCTTTATAAATCAACCTGGATGTGTATGTGCGTCTGAAATTTATTGGTTTTACTTGGCCTGAAATAAAGACCGACACTCCTATAGGAGTAAGAATGTTGACGCCAAACAGCACCAAATCTCAACAATCTCTTAAATGCTCGTGTGATTTTTACCTTGATTTTTTAAGAGATCTGTGTAAGTAATTTGTTGTAACTCTCGATAGGCGCAGTCTAGGGTTGGTAGATGGGCCATGAAATCAAGGGCCGTGAGATTGGGCATGGTGTATGTGGCCGGGAGATGTGGAGGTGTGGTTGGGCCCGGCTAATGGCACGGAGTGATGGTCCTGGCAGATGCCATAAAGTATTTGAAGTAGTTGCAGTATTTGACAAGGCAGTACATTTTGCCTTGGGGTACTTAGCCCTGGTAATCGGCTATGAGCCACTTAGAAAAAGGAACATGATAACCAAAAGTAGCAAGAATCAGGAAGAAGGGGTGGCCGCTCGTTTCCTAGAGACGGCGCCAGTATTCTTTTTCAGATATTCGTGAAATAATATATTTTTTCTTGAAACAGTGGAACATCAAGCTCTAGTGACTGTAATATTTTGTTGTTAAGAACAGTAGTAAGTGTGAAAGGTATAAAAGTGACCTTATGTCGAACAACTACTATTATTCTGCTGACAATCAAACTCGGAAAAATAAACTTTCTATTACAATATTTGACAATTAGAGTGTTTGATTAATTAGTAAGTTTCTTATTGTACTATTATGTTGGTGCTTTTTTCATTTTGACCGTGCGCTTTTAACATGTGGTTCTTAGATTGTGTCGTTGACTTAAATAATTGACCTTACCCCCTCACACTTGTGTTCTTATTATTCAGTGTGTACATTTATATTTCTAGTATTCTGTAGCACCAACATGTTGTGTATGTTATATCTCATGGGACTATTTTTCACATTGTGTACACATCTCTTACATTTGTTTGTTATCAATCTGGATAACTTCTTTTGCTTGGTATATTGCACAGTGGTACATTTCTCTTAACTTTAGTGTCACCAGTCACTAGTGTGTATATCTTTCTTTACCCAATATACATGTATTGCAAGGAAGTACATATCTCTTACATTTGTCTCTAAGATGTATAATTTTTTCTAATGCGTATATAATGCCTGCATTTGTGTGTCACCATAATTTGCTGTTTATGTGACTACATTGCAAGGTGTGTACATTCATATCTCTTTGTTCGTGTTTTTCCTAAAATGTTTAAATTAAGAACATTTTAGTATGTGTGACTTAATACTTGTCATCATGTTGCATGCAGACATTTGAATTTTAAAAATTAGTATAAAAACATTGATTGTTTTTATGTGGCTTTCCGCAAATTTCAGCCATTGTAAGAAATTGGTAAAACCAGTGGCAAAAGCAAATATACTTCTACGGTTAAAACATCATCATTATTTATCACTTTTATTTGACTATTACAAGAATGACAAAATGTACCATAACTAAAATGCTTCTGGTGTAGTTCTCAGAAAGAAACATGAAACTTGACAATAACAATATTGTAATTTGCTATTTAATCTTTTTAAGTCTACCATCATGTGTAAATAAATGTCAAAATGCTGACACACATTGGTCTACTTTACCATATGTCACGTGCATAGCACGCATTCATTATAAATAATTACTTAACTTTGCTTGAACTATAATTTTTGTAGTGTTAGTTGCCTATACTTGTCTGTATTGTCGTTTTTGTTCTTTTTAACTGACTTCGAGTGAAAACGTTTTCAAATGCTTTTAGCAGACCTACCATACACTCAACTCTTGCTCAAAGTGCGTGCAATTTTCTCTCCAATTCTTTTAGTTGAAGCCATTTAAAGCTTTTTATAGCTTGCAAACGAAAGAAATGAGAGTTTTACATATCTGTCATCATTTGTACCAGTAAAACGCGATCTCTCTCAAGTTCACAAATCGCAAGGGCTCCTTCTGCGATGAGCATCGTGTTCTCATAAGCGCGTTGCTGACCTTCGTCTGTTGTAAAGGTGGTGGAGTTACTTAAGGACATCCTCACCTCAAAGTTTTGCAGGTTTTCCCTGGGACAAAGTTATTACTCTTCTAGAAACAGCATATTTGTCAACTTAAACAAAAGGCAGAACATTTAAAGGAAAATAATGAAAATTAGCCTTCAGTTACCGAAAGAATATCAGTTGAATATTAAATTGCTGACAAGTGTAGATAACATTCCACTCCAAGAGATTTTTAAAGATACATTGTAACTATTGGGGTCATTGGAACAAACATATGTGTATTATAAAGATTTCACTAGAAATTAAAATTACTTATAAGAAATAAGGATTATTCATAAGAAATTACAATAAGTAAAATTACTCATTAGTAATTAAAATTACTCTTTAAAACCGTTATGCTGCATCCGTGTTTGTCTTTGTGGTACAGTTGTCTTCTTGTCTGTTGCGTGTTTGTTAATCGTGTATTGCAGTAAGGACGGCAGAATAGTGCTCTTTGCTTTTATCACAACAGTCCGTCCTTCAGAAGACCTCCACACTGTCAAGGTCCACCACCCACCACGTGTTGGGAATGTCAGGGAAGAACAGAACACGAACCGTGGGCCCAAACCCCATCTGTGTATCCGTCAACAGCGTCGCTGGCCAACAAATTTGCAGGCTCCCCCTTGCCCCACTTCCTTGTGTACTATGGCACAATGCAATCGTTGCTGGTCAGGCACTACAGTGAATGAATTTGTAGACTTTTTCGAGAGTTCTATTTTACAATATGATAATTTATTCCTGCACAATTTAAAAGCAATCTTAGCAAACCTTTGTAATATGTACATATGTAAAAAATTATTCAAGAACTAAAAAAGAGTGAAATCAATTTCAACTGCAAGATCGCACAATGCTATCTGTTTCATAAAAATAAATTTCAAAAATTATTTTCAACTAATTGCAAATAAGATTGCTTGACAAGCGGGAGATTTGCCTGAAAAATTCTTTTCCGTTTCCACCCAGCTGAGATCTATATACTGTCTTTTATCGCTACAAATTTTCTCTTGTTCATCTGTTCTGCGAAACACATGCCTTCCTGGAGTATCAGTTTTACAGCTTTCTTTACCTTTAGGGAAAATAAACTGTTAGGTAAAATTAGTATGAAAGATATGTAAATTTGACGTGTAAAATAATTTATTACTTTTAATGAAAATGAAATACAACTTACATATTTTTTAGCTAATCAAAAATCATGCAATACGAGCAGTGAAAAACAGTTAAGGGTTAATATCACTGAGTAGAAGAAGCGAGGAGAAAACGAAAATAACAATATTTATCATATTTGTTCTTAACCAAAGGCGCTGCGGCTTTAAGTGAGAAAACTGAGTGTGAAAAACAAGAAAATACAAGATTGACAAGGCACCAAAAGGAAGAGCGACAGTACAAGATTGATAAGGCACCAAAAGGAAGAGCGACAATACAAGATTGATAAGGCACCAAAAGGAAGAGCGACACATCTCCCAGCTAAAGTATGCCTTTGAAAAGTCAGCCAAGAGTGTTTTGTGTTGCCAAATTCAACTCCTGTTGCTTGAAGAAGTTTCAGTCTCACAATCGAAAAGAGCAGGGCGTTCGATTTCACTTTCCTAAAGGATCGTTTTTTATTTCACTGGAACAAAAACGAACGTGCGCGAGATTTCCTTCCCGAGTTTCTTTGCCGCTGTTCACACTCGTCAAGTCTGTTCGCGAATGCTCCTACCCTACGCCCCTAGTTTGATTCAGCGACTCTTCTCTGTTGCTGAATATTTTAAAGACCGTGCATAAATTTAGAAAATATCGATGCTGAGACAAAGTGTGTTTGAAGGAAAATACTAACGCCAAGAATATTAAATGCGAACACAAAGGTAGGTGACCAGCATCATTGAGAAGGTTTCAGCTGTCCACGGAGATGCTTGGACCGCGAGAACACATTCGCTTTGACAAAAGGAAAATATTTGTGCGTGGTCCATCCGTCCATCAACTCTAAATGTTCTCTGAATTTATGCGTATTTCTGTGTGGTTCCTGTCTAAAGAATCTTATTTGCAGTATACATTCACACACACACACACACACACACACACACACACACACACACACACACACACACACACACAGACCAATATATTGTTGTTTGGCATATTTGTACATTACAGTCTCATTAATACACTGGCACATATTTGACAATATGCTTGCAGTTTACAAAACCCGGAAAGTCACTCGAGCCTGAATACCCGAATTGAAAACAGGTGAATCAACATGCGTAGATATTACCAAGTTCCCCGCAGTTCCCACGGTTTACAGCAGGCAAGAACCCTTGGAACTGCTACTCTTTTGTACTCTGTTGCGCAATTATTGTGCTAAAACGATATACCTCTGTGATGGCTGGCTTGGTAGCATCACTGCCTCAAGAACTTGTCAATAAACTTTAGTTCTTTCTGATTTCACGAAGAGTAAGACAAAACACCGGCGTGTGAATTATTGAGATCACGAAACAAGTGGCCATCGAGCTGTGGACGGTGTTTGTCTTCACAGGTTTAGACACGTAAGCATTGATTCATCAGAGAACATGATGTTTTGAACAGAAACACGAAACGGAACCCTGATCAAAGATATCGCAGACACAGACAATGACACAAACATGCGCAAAGTCTTGGAAGAAGAAGATGAGACACATGAAGAAGAAAACAAAAAGAGGAAAAAGGGAAGAAGAAGTAAATTTTCGCTCATTCATTCTTTTAGCCGATGTTGATCGCCCTATGCTGGTAAGCACGAAATGGTCGTTTTGATAGATGCAATAGCTGACAAGTCACACATCGACTTTCGAAGTCTGCGAGGTCTGCAATAAAATTATAAGCCATCTTTGCGACCACATGGAGATACAACTACAAGTGAGTCGTATACAGGAGTTGAGGTTGCTCCTCAAATGTCATCCAAAACTCCAGAAAGTACAGAACTCCACTGCACTTCTGGAAACGGGACCATGTCACTCCTCTCCTTCGTTTTCTGCACTGGCTACCCGTCCGTTCTCGCATTCAGTAGAAACTGTCTGTGGTGTGTTTTAATTTCTTTGCAGGCTCCTGCCCTGAGCATTTCATTGAATTTCTCATCCGCTTCGTCAAAGCCAGACAACTTCACTGTTGGTCTGATGACCGTCTCCTAACTATTCCTTTCACCAGAACAACAACATACTGTCACAGGATTATTTGCTATCTTTAACAAAACAATGGAACTCTTTCCCTTTCTATATCCTCCATCTACATACAATTGAATCCTTAAAATCTAAACTGAAAACGTACCCCTTCCATGAGTATTACCCCTGACACAGTCCACACAATACTAGTCTTTTTTCACCCTCCCACCTTTTCTACATTACTTCGTCTACATCACCTCTTCCATGCTGTGACATGCTGCTTGCAGACAGTTGTATCAAAAGAGCGATAAGACAAAGAAGAACAAAAGAGAAATAAAGAAAGAGGCGGCCGTTAGCACGTCCTCTGTATCTGTATCTCCGTATCTGGATTAAACTGATACTGAAACTATTTATTGCTCACTTATTTTTCCCGAAAAAACCAGTTCATCCTTGAAACTTGTTGGCTAATAACATTTAAATATTCTGATCGTGCACTCTTTATCAACGTTGGTAGAAAAGGACAATCATGTAGTTTGCGCGTGATCGTCTTTGTGGAAGTCTGAAATGGACTAACGTGTCTTGCTTGACTGGTTTATGCCTCTGGCCTGCTTTGCATTGTTTTTGAAGAGAAGGTGGGGACACGTTAAAAACACACACACACACACACACACACACACACACACACACACACACACTTTTAAAAGATAAAGGGTCGACCGGGCTACACAAGTCCGACCCTTCGAGTTCTGATGCCATTGTTCTAGTCATTAGGCCCTCAGCTCTTGTCCTCTACTTTACTCACAAATCTCTTTACCCCAAATCTTGTCAAACATTGCTGCCATCGGATTTTGGAAAATTGTAGTCATCGTCTTAACAATATGTGACATTTTGTCCTGAATAACTTGTAACAGGCTGCTTTTATTGCGCTCGTTTATAGACATTCTGAAGTTTTCTTTCTGGCTATTGATCTCAGTCTCTGCCCAGTCATAAACAAAAGACGGGCTTTTGTGATTTGTTCTTTCTTATGGCCTGTTGGGTTTCTTTTATTCTCCACCCAGCCACCCACCCAGCCACCCCCCCCCAACACACACACAGAGGAAAGCTCAGAGCTGAATTAGTACTTCAACAAGTCTTTCTACCAGAGCAAGGTTGATCATCATCACTGACGGCATGAAAAGCTTCACTAACACCGAAGACCGTTACATGAGTACAATGAGCCCCCTGGTTAGCAAAACTTTCTTAACATGCCTGTGTCTATACAGACTTCTTGATACAAAAGTGGTGTTGTTTTGTATGTACCTGCATTTCTTCTCAGCTGTTGTTGGTAAGTATTTTAAGGTGTGTTTACTCGAAAAGTACAAGAGATAGTGGAAAATTATTCAATAAAAACAGCGGCTTTATTTTTACGGATTTTAAAAGAACCACAAATTAACGCCTTCTGTGGAGTACTGTATGTTCAAGTAATATAATCAGATCTCACGGACAATTTTATTATGTAATTCAAATCGCTTTAAGTTGTCTTCACTTTATTTCTAAACAAGCCTGGTTTTTCAAATGTTTGTGGCAGTTATTGTTAACCACGAGCTCTAAATATGATGATGATGATGATGATGATGATGTCCATTTGTAATGCGCAGGTATCCATTCGGAAGAATGCTCATTGCGCGGCAAAAACAAAATAAATAAAAAATAAGAAAAAAAATTAAGTAAATAAATAGATAAACACCAGGAAAGTAAAAAAATAAAGACACAAGTGTTGCTTGGTTGTTTAAGTTTAAGTCCGTCTTAAGTAAACAGATGGGTCTTCAGTCTTTTTCGAAACGTGGTTGGTGAGGTAATGGTGGACAATGACGATGGCAGAGCATTCCACAGTTTAGGTGCCGCGTTTTTGAAGGCCCTGGCTCCAGTGCGCTTCTTGTTTGTGTCTTCCACTGCAGGGAGACAGAAGCGTGACTGGGAGCCAGAGCGCAGACCACGTGACGGCCGGTAAGGAGGAACTACCTCTTGCAAATAGTCAGGAGCAGTTTTAAACATGCAGGACTGTGCAATCGAAACACTTTGTGGTCAATGCGCTTGTTCACTGGGAGCCAGTGAAGGCTCTGTAGGATAGGCGTGATGTGCTCAGTGGACGACTTTGCACGGGTGACAATCCTGGCAGCTGTGTTTTGAACTCTTTGGAGTCGATCCAACTGCGTAGCAGGTATACCCCACAATGCACTGTTACAGTAGTCTAATCTTGATATGATGGTAGCCACAGCAAGTGAGTTGGCAGCAGCTTGAGTCAGCATGGGCCGTAGTCTACCTAAAGTCCTCAAAAAGTAGTAGGATTTTGCCACAACAGAACTAACATGATTACACATGGAGAGATCTGCATCAATAAACAGCCCGAGGTTCCGTACACAGTCAGCAAAGGCTTTGGAGGTATCACCGACCTGCACGGCACTAATGCCGATCTGCTCCCTTCAGGCCCTGGGGCCGCACAGTAACGCTTCTGTCTTGTCGTCGTAAATAGGTGAGAGCATAGCAGTCATTTTTAAAGTATAAATAAAAGAGTGAATCCACGTAAAAAAAATTACCAACCGTTGCACAAACCAGCAAAATATAAACCAATATACCATGAACACTTGAATAAAGCAGACTTACGCATGCAAAAAATGAAAAAAGACCTTTTTTCACAGAAGTGGTTCCATATTAGGTTTTGTCTTCTGAGTGGGTTGGTTTGTGCTTTGAGGAAAGGGTGTCATATAAATTGAACCCAAACCTCTGAACAGTACATTTTTTAAAACCAAGGACTTGAAAGAAAGTGAGAATGCATTCATATTGAGGATCAATAGAGCGCCTCTTAATCATGTCCCTTACACCTTCCTCTTCCTGGTTTTTTCCTTCTTCACTTTTGTAACAGTGAAACGATAAAAACGTCATCATCATCATCATCATCATCATCATCATCATCATCATCATCTTGCTTCTTTTGTATCCATGACAGAGCCCTTGTCAGTGATGGTGGTTTCTTGTGCCACTTCGTTGAAGATGATTGCGATGTACACTGTTTCATCAAAATACTAAAGATCTTGTTTCGATGCCTAGCCCTGTTCCGGATGCTGGTTATAACTGAAATTAAAGAGGAAAATCTGTTAAATATGACTTTCGGAGTTGGCAATAAAGATTCTGACAAGGTCATTGAAATAGGTAAACATAAATAGTTTTCTCTAGCCCTCTGAAGAAGCAGCTTTGGTCTAACAATCAGGTTCAGTACGTCTACCCTACTTCTATTCCTCCACAGAAGAAGACAATTCTTAAATTACAATGAGCGTATTCAAAACAAAATGTCAGCAATACTATAACCGCATCGAACAGTTTCCATTGTTTGACATCAATACATTGCAAAGTTGATTTTTGACCTAACTACATTATAACATATGAACCTATGACACATTTTGATGCTCGTTTGACTTTTCTTCATGTCAAGTAGCATGATTTATCATCAAACACAGTCATGTAAGTTACTACAAACTACTCTGGAAAGGGTAGTCATTGTAGAGGGACCATTCGACCAGATTTTAAACTGCTCCCCGTCCGTTTATAGTCTTGGAAATCCTAAGGCATATAATGTTGTGATGCTGTCGTCTCTGAAGCCTGTCAGAAAGTTCCTTGTATTTCAGTTTCGCAGAATGTAGCACTGAGAAAGCCGGCTCGTCAAATCTCCAATCTTATAGCCTTCCCGAACAGCACGGCTGACAAGGCAGTGGATGGCAACACAGATGGGAACTTTTATCAACAGTCCTGCACCCACACTAATGACGTCATCAACACCTGGTGGAAGGTGGACCTAATGGGTTTCTACAACATCACCAGCGTGCAGCTCTTCACTAGGACTGACTGTTGCCGTGAGTGATGCCTGTACTGATAAAAAGTTTTAACCTCTCTCTCTTTCTCTCTGATTCTCTTGCCCCTTTAAATCTAAACTCAAGACGCATTTTTCCAGAAGGACGACTTCACTGTGACCCTGTCCAGACATTAGCGCTGACTTGAGACATTTCTCTCGTTTACACGTTTATGCTAGAGTGCTTCTAAAGGTTGTTTTGACTATGATGTAATGATTATTATTAGTAGTAGTTTTTGTTATACGCTGTACATCAGAGTGTAATAATCTGTTCTCCTAATTAATCTCTTTTCACAGCAAAGATTTAAAAAACATGCCATGAGTGACTGCTTGTAGCGACAGAGTTTTGACCTTGTCTAGTGTTCAAACTGTTAACCGACCGACAGCCGCGGAATCTCTACATTATTAAAAAAGGCTCTTGTCTATCAGAGTGTAATAATCTGTTCTCCTAATTATTTTTTCTCCAGAATACAGATTACAAAACTTCGAAGTGCGTGTCTCTGACCTTGACCCAACGACATTTCCGTCCAGTGAAGGACAGCAGTGCATCTTCGTCACTCAACAGGTGGCTGACAACGGAACTTTGCTCACGTGCGCTCGTCCCATCACAGGCCGCTTTGTCAGTGTGTTTAAGGCTGCCGACGGAGATCTCACCATCTGCGAGATTTTTGTTTTTGGAACAAAGCTCGACTTCTCTGGTAAAGCTAATTACTATAGGCTCCTGCATTACCGTTTAAATACTCGCTTGTGTTCAAGTTTGTCTTTACGCGTACATACGCGCGTACATATGTGCTTGTGTGTGTGTGTGCAAATACGATATGATGTAATAAATACGTAGATCTGGATGTTTCAGGAATGTACCAACTAGTGCAACACAACTCCCGCCTTGATGCTCCCGTTGTGATGTCACTAACTGCGCCTTCGCTGATTAGCTGCACTGTGAAGTGTACTAGTGACGTCACATGCGTCGCCCTTAACGTCATGGCGCCAGGAACAAGTGCACGTGGCGACGTTACGTGCGAGCTTCTGCGTCTTGCAGAGTTTAACCTGACCCTGACACTTCAAGCTCAGACGGGATGGAGAGTTTACAAGCGCCTGGTGAAGTGATAATGTCAAGTTACGAAGAAATACAAGCGTTTGGAATTAGAATTTTTCTGAACTTGATTTGTTGTCTTTATTTTATATTCTGAGACGTCCTCACATGTTTGATATACGAATATTATGGCGTCTTTTTCTTATCCACCCTTACTCGGAAGTTTTTTATTTTTGTCTTTTGATGTGTTTGTGCCTGCATTATTTGAGTTGCTCGCTTTTGGAAACGAACTAACAAAAATCTAAGAAAAGTAGAAAGTACAAAAGTGAGGGACTACACCATCTCTCCTTTATCAGTCACTGTTAGACTGACATCCAGAACTGGATGACTGAAAACAAGCTCAAGTTGAGATTTCATTGTTTATTGGCACTATACATTTTTAGTCTCCTCCTCTCATATCCAACTGTCTGGCACCACAGTTGTCTTATCGCCCGGCGTTAAGAGTCTTGGTGTCTTACTAGACTTCCCTTTCTTTATGCAGCTCCACATCTCCTTGGCGAAATCTTTTCATCTTTCACACCTCGCTGCCATCCGATGCTGTTTGACTTTTGATTTCACTGTCAAGCCAATGGTCTCCCTTTTCTCATCTCTGGATTACTGCCACTCCCTTGCTGCTGTCCTCCAAGCTGCCACACTTCAACGCGTTCAGGACGCTATTGCCCACCTTGTGCTCCAAGTACATCAGAGTGTTCAAATCATTCATACACCCTCCCCTCCCTAGTTTGCTAACTTATCTGGCTGCGTACCACTCACAGTCTGTATGGCTGTGTAATAACAATAATGAGGATTGGCATAGCGCCTTTTCCAAGATTTGTTCGGAACGCTTACGTAAGTCACACATAGATTAAATCATCAACAACCATATACCCATAATTATTTGCATATAACAGATAGGCTCACTTCTACAGCATACACTCAACATACAATATACAAAGTAAATAACAGACACACATTATACACGCTCATGTCAGGACAGTGTAACAGTGAAGTCGTGGTTCTGAAAAGATGCGTCTTAAGTTTAGACTTAGGTACCAGCACACAAATTTGATTTTTTGTTAAATGAGGACTTTGTTGATGTTCATACAAAAAGTCAAGAAAATATAAGAAAAACAAAACAAAAACTGAGTCTTTATTTTTTTTCTTTTTTTTGTAGAAATTGCCAATTGAAATTCGTGATTTGTGTCACAGATTTACTACCTTATTTTTGGCCCATGTTTGAAGCTCTCATATGTAGCATCTTGAAATCTTAGACCTCCCCAAATACTTTGTATGAGAAGTTGACAACACTGACTTTCTACTCAAGTGACCGAAAAACTAATTTGCAAAAATACATACTGGAAAAAATACATCAAAGTTTGAAAAAACACAGTTTTGCACTTGGACACCATATTTCAAGTATTTAGTTTCAAATAATAATTTACTAAACACTCCTAAAATGTTTTTTTCAAAGTAACCAGTATATATTGTTGTCCTAGTTATTTTCTACAAACCTGCAAGGTCTATTTTAGGAAATATGCAGCTTCAAATATTACAAAATCATCACTTTCTCAGGTGGAAAAATGATACGTTTTATAGGCAACGAACTATAATTTCTAATCTACTGGACAGATTTGAAACAAAGATAGAAAATTTATGTTACTTTTAATCTTTGTCAAATTATTTTAATTAGTTTTAATCTAGGTACCGGCACTCACGCCTTCCTGCCTTCGAGAGATCGCACAAAAACCTCTTGTTTTCGATTCAAAGATTTTGTACAGACTATCAGAAACAGAAATATCTCTTTTGAATCACAGACAAGAATAACTTCAGAGTATGTCTTTTTTGTGTGACTGGGAGAATAAAGTGTATTTTTTTAGGATATATGGTATCCGGCACGAAAAAGCAGGTACAGTAATGCATTTATTTTCTTTATCCCAGTTATCTTTTATAGATGATACTTCTCTGGAGCGCACGAAATTTGCTCCGTTTAAGATAATAAAAATTTTAATATACAATTTCTAGCATAGGTGGAAAATATAATGTTTATGGATCCTCTATGTCTGAATCTTCTAGCCTGACCTCATATGTAAAATCTAAGGTTATGACAGTATACATAGAAAAATGTGTTAAAAAGAAAATGCGAAAGAAACCTGTTTAACCTGTTATTTAGTATCTCAGTTAGGGTTGCCTTTATTCATATATTTTATAGCAATTTATCTTTAACAAGCAAGAAAATGTAAGCAAACAACAACATTGCATTTGAACCTGAATGTCGTCAACATTCTAATTTTATTGTAGATTCACTATAATTATTGTCAGCGTTTTTCTTTTTTTCTTATGTACTTCCACTAATTCTGATTTTCATGAGGTGAATGTGCTGTCAAACAGAAGTACAAAGGCTGCTGTGTATTTCGAAGATGATGTCATATGTGCATGTATTTACAAATGTTTCACTTGTCCTGTACACCTTATACTTACATGAACAAGTGATTGTATGATCAAGACGTGCACTCTTTCTCCACACTGGTAGGAAAAGACAATCATGTTGTTAGCACGTGATCGTCTTTGTGGAAGACTGAGTTTGCCTTACAACTCTTGCTTGACTGGTTAATGATTTTGGCCTGCCTTGCTGTGTTTTTGAAAAGTAGGTGGCCACATCAGTGGTGATGTTAAAAGCGAGAATGCTTTCAACAAGGTATCTGTATACAAACTCTAGCACTCAAGAGATGACGTTGAGACTACGGTAAACAAAGTTTGCTTGATCACAGAATGGGGGCCTTCCATCCATCACTGAGCCAATGTATCTAAATCTGTCAGCCCTTTGCAGTTGTTGACTCTTGATTTTGAGTGACTGGGAGAGAGAAAGGCTGTGCCATTTCCTACGTGAAGTCTTTTACAAGAGGCCATCTCTTTTACGGTCGATTGGCTTCAAATCAAATTTGCGTTTACACAGCTTCATAAACAACTAAAACAAAGAATAAAAAGAGGGATGCCTTTCTCGTTCAAAGTTCTGTCATTTAAATTGCGCTTTGTATCCCATAATACGTCATGTCATGAATTACTATGGGAACGAGGCTACGCCTGACAGGGTGCATAGGCTCATACTCTGAATAAAATTGTCAGGTTAAATTGTAATAAGTGTGATTTGTGGTCTGTCGTGTTTATCGCAACAACTTATGGACGGGACAGTGTCCTGGAAATGAGCTTCGTGTGAAGGAAGTTGGTGGCGAATTTAGCGACCTTTCTCACTCGTCGTTTCCCACCTTTTCAGTCATTGTTTCCTCAACTTGACCCTATGATCGCACTGTGTTGCATAGTGCGGGTCGTCGCAAACAGAGACAGAATTGTGTTTTTACTCGTGTCATCACTGAAACTTGGCTTCGAGAGGCAAAATGTCGGGATTCGGCTCTACTGTGTTACAACACCCCTTCCTTTCTTCTTGTTACAGCAACGCGCTTTGTTGTCTGTGATCGATTGCTTCCTCACATCACCTTCATAAACAGCTTTCCCTATACATCGAACTTGCACAGCTGTCATTCAGGTCCGATCAGTCACATGTCAACGTTTTTTGTCTCTACTTGCCGCCACCAACCAGAAAGAATCAACTCATGGAGGTACTTTTCATCGAGGAATTTCCTGATTTCCTTAATAAACACGCCAATAACATGAAATGATTGCTTCTTGTTGTTGGTGACCTTAACATTTGTGCACACTGGACCTTGCCAGACCAATCAAGCCGCCTGCTTATAAGAAATGCGTAGCCTGGCTTTATTAAGCATGGATACTCTTAAGGTCGACCTACGCGTCAACATTTTGCCTGAATCCACCATTACCCAGCTGTTTCGCACTTTCCATACTAAGATGAATATTCAAGCCCCACTGAACCGTCGCCTTGTCTCCCCCTTCTCTTTGGTACACCACCGTAGGTCCTGAGCTTCAGGAAGCGAAACGTGAACGGAGATGAGCAAAGCGGGAGGGAGTACAGCCAGACTCAACATGCATTACAGACATTTTTCATCGCGCAAATTCAACGTTCTACTCTAAAAAACATTCTTGCCTGCAAAACCAATAAACAGTTATTTAATGCTAGCCACAGTCTGTTTCGAACAACCAGTGTGTACCCCACTTCCAGTTAGTGAACAGTTTGTTAGGGAAGTTTGTCCGAGTAGTAGCCCCAAAGCATATGAGCTTGATCTTCTCTTCTTGTCTATTATCTAGATGTCCTGCTACCACATATAACCTTTATCATTAATGCTTCTCTCACGTCTGGGCACTTTCCTCTTGAGTTCAGATCGGCTATTGTCCACCAACTTATACAGACATCATCATAAGATCATAACTTCCCCTCTGTCTGATGTTATTTCATGCCATGCCATGTCACATTTAAGTTGTACTGATGATACACAGCTTTTTCAGTCAGCTTTACTTACTGAACTCTCTGGACTACTGACCAGGGCACAGGAATGCATAACTGAAGTAACGTTCTGGATGCTCCAAAACAGGCTGCAACTAAATCTGCACTGAAAACGCACCTCTTCCTTGTGCACTACTCCTAGTCCACAATGCTAGTCCTTACCCCCCCCTTCCCTCTTGCTACTTTACCCATCACTATTTTTCTCTGTTCCTGTTACTTTATGCCTTTTGTTATCTGTTTTTGTCAGTACTGTCGTTTTCTTTCGTCCCCTGTGTTCTGTATCTACTTAGTCCACGTCTCTTCCCCGTTTTAAGCGCTAAGAGCATACTCTCTACGAGTGTGAATATGCGCTATAAAAATCTTCACTATTATTATTATTATTATAACTACTTAAGCAATTTCACATTAGTTTCAAACCTGTCCTTTCTGTCTAAGGCGCTGGAAAAGATTGTTCTTTCTCAGCTTATTGAAAACGTGGAGCAAAATCATCTCCTTGGTCCCATCCAGTCAGCTTATAGAAAAGGCCACAGTACTGAATCTGCTCTTCTAAAAGTTGTAAATGATCTACTCCACAGTGCTGATGCTGACAAAGTGTCTTCTCTGCTGTTGTTAGACTTTTCAGCTGCATTTAAAAATGTAGATCATTCTATACGTCTTCAAGCTTCAGCACTCTTTTGTTATTCATGATGTTGCTTTGTCTTGGTTTCGATCCTATCTCATGGACTGAACCCAGACTGTGTGTGCGTGGATGGTGTTTACTCAGATGCTTCTGTCCTGAGATATGGTGTCCCGCAGGGTCCAATACTTTTTGTGCTCTATACTTCCCCTCTGTCTGATGTTATTTCATGCCATGCCATGTCACATTTAAGTTGTACTGATGATACACAGCTTTTTCAGTCAGCTTTACTTACTGAACTCTCTGGACTACTGACCAGGGCACAGGAATGCATAACTGAAGTAAAGTTCTGGATGCTCCAAAACAGGCTGCAACTAAAGGACAATAAGACTGAACTGCTACTTACTTGTCCAAAGAAATTTTTAAGTCATCTTTTTCTTTCTCAATTTCTGTCTATAAACAACTCAACTATTTCTTTCTTCATCTCTGTCCGCAGCTTGGGTGTCTTTTTACTTATGTCTGCAAAATTGCTTACCTTGTGCTTCATCGGATCAGTACCATTCGTCATCATCTCACTACAAAGGGCTAATTGATAGAATTCTTCAGGGTGTGAACACTAGTCACAAGTGTAATATGATATCATTTTTATGTGCAGATAAGAAACGCTCAATACGGCTTTACATTCTGTGTCATCCATCAGTATCTAGAAAAGCGAAGACTAGCTTAAGCAAGCATGCATTTATTTTAAAACTGTAACTTCAAAGAAGGAATACAAAGACATGAAAGTTCATTTTTCTAACTATTATTATTAAGTATAACATTAAAATTTACAAGAAAATGTCTCTAATGGCTGATATTAATAAACGTAATAGGTAAGACATGTTTGTAGAAACTATTTATGCACTTTTTATGTTACTAATCGATTTGAAAACATGATAACAGATATGTATTGATAAGGATTAATAAAAGCTGGAATGATTGTGCAAATTCATTGCCATGCCAAAACAGCTTAGACCCCCGTTTACAGTATATGCAAATGAAAAATATATATCATTTCCAAAATATGTACATCAACCTGACACTACATATAACATACAAACTAATAATTTTTTATTTTTTATGGACCCTGTACTGTATAGAGGTCAAAGAGCTGCTAAACTCTGTTTAGGCTGAATTAAATCATGCTAGATTACAGCGGCTGTGTTGTATATAGCTGCATTTATAAAACCTTTCATATGTTAAAAACCTCTTACTTTGAATAATAATAATAATAATAATAATAATAATAATAATAATAATAATAATAATAATAATAATAATAATAATAATGAAGAAGAATTTTTATTGCGCATATTCCCTTTCTAGAAAGCATGATCTTAGCGCTTAAAACGAGGAAGAGACATGGACTACATGGATAGAACACGAGGGACGGAAGAATAAACGACAGTTCTGACGACAAACAGAAAACAAAGATAGAAAACACAAAAAGGCACCAAGTAACAGGAACAGAGAATATAGTGATTCTGCGAAGACTAAACACTAAACAATAGAGTACATTACACAATGCTCGATCAGTGGGAAAACCGTCTAATTCAGCCACGTTTAGATATCACGACGGATAAGCACTTGACGAGTAACTACCATACTTGTAATCTTAAATTATGTCCTCAGAGTGACTGTCTATACTAAGTTCCCAGAAGTGATTAGGCTGGTCGCACCATCCTGTACAGCCAAACTAATTGCTGCTTAAAGGCGAACCCGAGCGCTCAGCAAAGATTTCTGGAAATCGAGCATAAACTTCACAAAAGCATATTCCGGTGGTATTTGCTTTACCAAGAGGCACGATAAATTTTTGGTTTTTCTCTCAATCACACCTTGATTTGTAAAGAAAACCGTGACGAAAAGGAGGTATTTGTAAAATAGCATCTTCTGGATGAGCTAAATTCGAAGAGGAAAGATGCCGTCCATGAAAAACACACCAGGACACATTCTGCTGTTGCCGAATGTTTTCTTCGATACTCAGATGTAGTTTGTTCAGTTCCTGAAGACACACCTTACTCAGAGTTTTCTCAAAACATTTCAAAATCGATTGTTATCCAGTCACTTATAAAGTACAGGCAAGTCTTGAAATTTCACTAAAATGAAGAGATCTTCCTACAACATTGCCAACTATACAAAAGCACGAGCTTTTAAAACAAGCTATGAATACTGGTAAGAAGCTCAAAGAAAGATAAAGCACCAGATATGCAACATAATTTCTGCACAGTTCTGGTTTAAAGGTAAGGTGGCGACACATCATCAGTTGTATCCTTACCCAGCACAATGCTAAAATTAACTGACAGTGTCAAGGCTTCACTGATGTGTGTGCTCAAAGTAGCTAAAAAAAGAACTAAGGGAGACAAAAGTATGAGGAGCTTAAACGGGAAGAAGAGCAAATAAGTAAATAGTAACTTTTGCATGCAGTTAAATGAAAAAGAAATAATATGACATAAATAGATATATATATAAATTTATAATGTTATATTATTATATCTTTAATGGAAAAAAGTGATTATTAGCCGTCAGTTGTAACAATAACAAAAATGTAATGCTGAAATAACAGTCTATCAATTGAAAAAGTTACAGTAGTTTATGTTAGACAAAGGCACATTTGGAATGTGTTTATACTTTATTAACAATAATACACACGGGGAAAAAAACTTAAACAGAAAATTAATAATAATGCAGCATAGACTGCGAAGTCCATGATCGTTGCCCATTATATTTTTGATCTGAAGAATATTTACTTAGCAGTCTGTGGAGCGAATTTGGTTTGGACCTTTTCAATTTTTTTAAATTAAATCAAAGTTTGTAAATAAAGTTCAAATCTGAAGGGCTGTATTCCAAAAACAGTTTATGAAAATAATTGCTTCTCAAAAACAACAACCTGACTGATTCTTCTTTATCTGACTCTGAGACATGCATAGATTACATGCATAAATCAGGGAGGAAACTACTGGTACCTTCAGAAGTTATTCTAGTGTGAATTACTTCCCTTTAGAAGCTGAGAAAGTCAACCAATCGGCGAATTTGTTACGTTGAAAATATGCAAATTTTTTATTTAATCGCCAGCATTTTGAGGAGTTTGTCGTTTTCTTAATTCTACTTGGATTTGTACTCCAACAAACGAAAATGACAAGAAAATAGTAAGTAATATTTACAGTCTAATGTTTATTCTAATAAAATATATATTTGTTTGGTACTATATGTTGTACACAATGTGTAAATACGTTTTGGGTTTTTTTCCAACTTTTGACCTCTTTCCCGACACTTCGTTCTGAGTGCAATCTTTAATTTCATTTTAGAACAAGAAAATGAAATATATATTTCTTAAAAGTTACACCATCTAAATGTTTAAAAAGTGCTCTTTAAATCATTGTATCACATATGGTTGTCTTTATTATAAGTTTATAGTATAAATATTCAAAATGTCGAAATGCCGAATCGCTGGCATTTCTGGCGTAGAGAATGAGTTAAAAATTATTATTTCAATATGAAATTTATTCCAAAAAGACAAAAATGTTGCACTCGGGTTAGCTTTTAAGGTTACAACAAATCACTCAATGTCTAAGAAATAGACCGTCCAGTTATTTTTTTGATCGAGGCTGGGAATCAAATCTTGAAATTCTCCATAGTTTACCAGCTCGCACGTCACATTGTAGACAAGGGTTCCACTGGAGATCTTCATGAAGTTAATGGCGAAACAGAAGCTGGCATGAGCACACTGAATGGCGCAGGCCAGAAGAGATGGCGCAGATAATGACGACATGGAGGGCATGATGGCGCGCGTGTGGTGATAAGCTAGTTCGTAGAAACCTGCAATGAAGAGGGAGATCAGTACACATTGATGGACACAACTCAGTATAATTAGCATTAACATATCTTAATGTTTGTTTACCGATTACTTTTTTTACCTCCACACATGTTTTGATGACATTATATGAAAATCAATTGGCTTCCACGTGCCAGAATTGTTTTCTATTGCACAACCAGCTGCACACAGTCATGCAAATGCACGGGTAAACTCAAGTGTTTACTAAAACACACAAACCACAGCAAGCAATGATGGCGAACAGCAGAGCGACAGAGCGCAAGTTTAAGATATTAAAAACAAATAAATAAGACATATAAAGGCGGAAACATTGGTATACAAATGATAAAGATAAAATTGACAGGAACAGATGCACTCTGACATACCAGTAAAACGCAGTTTCTCTCCAAAAACTTTAACTTCGCACATAGTAAGATGGTTGTAGTATCGCTTAAATACGATGACATAGCGGCCTGTGATCGGTCGAGTGCATGTCAGCATGACACCACCTGCTGGGAGGATCGCGTCCCGAAAAGCGCATCGCTCACCTTCACTTGTGGGAAATTCTGTGGAGTTAATAGAGGATACCCTCACCTCAAAGTTCTGCAGGTTATCCCCTGGAACGCAAAACAATTTCTCTGCTTCAAACAGCATATTTGTCAGAGTTAAACAAAAGGCAGAAAAGGAAAAAGTGAGAAGGAAAAAGGACATTTTTAATTATCCTTGGCAAACTCAGTCGAATGCGTATTCAAATAGCTTGGAAGCTAAGAGAACATTTTATATACAAAATGCCCTATATTTTAATTTCTAAAGTCACTGGAGTAATCTTAAGTGTATTACACAGAGTTAAGATTACTTTTTCATTTAACATTTTTTACGATTATGATCAATTTAATTTGTTTCGGTGCTCTGTCATGAAAGCAGTAGAAAGCTATCTTCCGTTATATTTTTTTCTAGCTGGATTGTGTTCGGACACTTCATACAGCAAACAACTAGAAAGATCATTTAAAGTGTTTTGATTTGCGACTTATAAAGTATGTCGAAACATTAGAGTCTTCAAAGTATTTTATCCGTCGATTTTCACTGCTACCCTTCAGACGGCTGTGAACTCATTATGATTTTTCAAAAACAGCATTTTGCAGGAAACACTATGAGCAGCACAAAAAACAGACTTCTATGTCTGGAACTGGAGTGAGGAAAGGATCATTTGCAACTTGGGTTGCAGGTTTTCAAAATAATTGTGCAAGCTGGGAGCAATTTCTGTCTATATAAAACGTTCCTCCTATACGACATTTTGTAGACAACACGTTTGCGTGTTTTGTTTTATGTCTCCGCATATAGGCGCGAGATACCGTTCTGTATAACTTCAATTGTTTATTATTACATATTACAAACTATATTAGCTTAATTAGAAATTATTTGAAACATTTTTTATTTGTATTGGCCTTTACGACTTTTCATATTGCGTTTTAAGTCAATCTGTCTTGTAAATTAAGGACTGCAGAAAAGTGGTTTTGCCCTTACAACAACAGTCAGTCCTTCGGAAGATCTCTACACTGTAGACGGTGTAAAAGCCCATGAGGTCCACCATCCACCACTTGTTTAGAACATCAGTGGTGGAGGAGCACGAACCGTGGTCCCAATTTCCATCCGTGTCTCCGTCCACAGCGTTGCTGGCCACCGTCGTTGGTGTCAGCTTTGAAATCTGACGAGCGGGCTTGTGGAGGGCAACATTCTTCAATGCTGAAAACAAGTTCCAGTAGTTTACAATCCTGGTTTTTCCCCACACTTTTTTGTGTAATCTGGCAGTATGCGTTCGTTGAAGGTCAGTATCTACAGGTTATCAGTCATCTAGTAGCTGAAGCTATTAGCTTATCGAAGACCACTGCTAACTGTTATATGGCATAGTAACATAACTGTTTAGAGCATTGACTAACTAAAGGTTATCAATATCTGACAAGCTATCTGAGCGACAGCAAAAAAAGAGAGAAAATTTACAGAAATTATCAAGTAATTAAAAAAACTTATTATGGAGTATAAGCTTATTGTTTTAGCCAAATTACAATTTTCAAAGATTGACTTTCGTGTACAGTATATTTGAGCCTTGAAAATGATAAGCTAATCGTGTTCAGTAGCAAATCCATTATTTTCTTCACAAATCGAATCTGTAAAACGTTTTGTCTTGATGTAATGAAACTCTTTAAGTGATTTTAAACAAAAGTATGACGTAGATTGTTCGTGAATTTACTGCTGCTTCTTTTCCAACATTCTATGATTGCTCTAGGAAATCATGCTCTGTACATTACTGAATGTATTCAAGAAGAAATTTATCAGAGTTTAATTTTATAATGTTAGAAATTGCGTCTTTTTAAAATATTTTCACGAGAATTTAATAAATACAAATTTCCAACAGTTTGAAGTATTAGAAAAGTAATTAAACAAGTTAAAATAAAATGTATTTTGATATCACGCTTGACACTATGAGAAAACAAATTCAATGGATGACAAGCTGCAAGAGGTATAACTTAATTCGTTGAAAGGTCAGGTTATCTGACACCAGAGATGACTAAAGGCTTAATTTGATTATATTCTGTATGGAAACGTGTTTTCGATATGCACTATACAACAACAGCGGATTGTCAACTAAAATGGCTTTAGTAACCTAAGAATCTGCCATCTAGTAGGTCTCTCTGTTAAGTCATAAAAATGTAATAAATTTTATCAACTTTCTCGAGTGTTTCGTTTGTCTCGAAGAGGTGTTTCAGCCATTTGCTTTGCCTGTGTCAAATATACTGCTAAGATTTGAAAGCAGCCTTGTCAGAATGAGTTACATATTTAAAAGTTGTAACATAAAATATAAAAGGAAAGCGATGAATTTTAAAAGACAAGATCGTACGATGTTATTTATTGTATAAATCAATATGTTATACTTAAAACTGTTAAAGACTAAAAAAATCGGATTGCTTGCCAAGTAGGGGATTATCTGCTAACCCTTTGAACCAATTTTATATCAAAGTATTTCCTTCTTCCATGCTAAGCCTCCCTTGATCATTTATTTTGCGAGTAACATGTCTACTCAAAATATACGTTTTACACCTTTGTTCATTTTACGTCAGAACAAAAAGTAAATTGTTCATGAACTGTATATTAATTTTGTTTGCAAAATAATTAATCACATTTAATGCAACTGAAATAAAAGTAAAATAGTTTTCAGGTAATCAATATCTTCTGATACAAGAAGAAAAAAACAGTAAATAAACTTTAAAAAATCTTCAATAAATTACAAAAATGTAAAAATAAAAAACTGCTACAATGATTAATACTCACCAATGAGAAGAGGAAGAGAACAGAAAGCAAGAATGAAAATGTTGATCATATTTTTTCTATCTCAAGGTGCTTCTTTTTACGTAAGAAAATTACACAAGATTGAAGGAGGGAGCAGTGAAATGTGTGCTACACAGCCTCCAGCCAATGTACCACTTTAAAGAACAACCCAAAAGTGTTGTTGTGTTGCCAAAGGTAACTCCTCTAAACACAATCCCTTCGAAGTTTAGAAAATCTAAACAGAGTCGTCCAGGCAAATTTAAATCAACTTTGAATTCACGTGTGTCTAACGAACCTTCTAGACCCCACTTTTATATTGTTCTATATTTTGTTGTTTTGGTACGTTTGTAAAGAACAGTCCAATAAATAAAACATTGCTACGTGTTCGACAACAAGCATGTATACAAAACTTGGACAAGCGGCTCAAGCCACGTGTTTGACAACAAGCATGTTGCTTACAAAACGCGGACAAGCCGGTCAAGCGTGAAGCCCTCCGTTATTGCGCAGGAATCAATGTGCGTAAAAATTACACAGTGTCCACCATTTCAACAGACAAGAACCCTTAAAGCTGGTAATCTGTTGCACCGTTGTTATACCAGAGCGATATATCTCTGAGATGCCGGGCTTTGTAGCATCAAGGCACCAGAAACTTGTCGATAAACTATAATTGTTTGTCAGTTCACGAAGGTTAGACTAAAAAGCGTGACGTTAATTATTAAAATCACGAACCAAGCGGTCATTGAGTTGTGCGCCTTGTCCTGTAACCTCGAGCTGACACACAGACATGCAAGCATCAGTTCGTGAAAAACATGCAGTTTCAAAGCACTCTTGTCAGGTGAGTGTTGGTTGGACAGAGTTTACGGATCGCTGTACAGAGCAGAGCTGGGCGTCGGGGGTGTTTTATGGCTACTTTGGTTCCTCCCACACACACCCTGACTCTCTTCTCCATAGTGCAAAATGACCTTAAGGTGAAGGGACTATCCAGTGAGTGGCTCGCTCTAATTTTACTCTCTCACTTTGGGAGAGAGAAATAGGGTGCATGATAGTGTAGCGGTTAAAACACCCTTTTGTCTCCGCTGCAATGTTAAGCGCTGGGTTCAGATTTCGTCTCGGAACACTGTATGTTACACGTGTTTTCAGGGTTGAAAGTCAGGAATTCAGGTTTCCTCCCTTTTTGCACTACTCCATAGTGCCATCTCAGCTGAAGATGAAAGCACTTTCCTGCTCAATCAGCCAGCCAAGTCAAAGGCATAAATACAGCTGAACCTCGAGTTACGAGCTGCTCCGAGTTACGAGCAGCGGCTCCAGCGTTGTTGATGCAAAAAAGGCAACGTGGATGTCGATGCCATAGAAGTAACATTGAGCAGGTTGATGTGAGAAGGACAATATGAAAGACGATGTCATAAAGGTAAATGAACTAGGACTGTGGAAGACGATGCCATAGTGGTAGATGTGCACGATGTTGATCGAAAAAGGAATTTGAATGACGATAACGTAGATGTAAAAGTTCGCCATGTTTATGTGTAATACGGCATTGGATAAACAATGTCATAAAGGTAAAACTGCGTGTTACAAAATAAGTATCAAGAGGGAGGGTGTCTTACCGTATAATCCCAATGCTGTTGGGATGACTGTTCTTTTCATCTGTGAACTGTTCCGCAATGATCTGTGCAGCTTCCCAGTGAGCTATATACCAGATCATTGCCGTATAATGAGTTAAACTTTAGACCGCTATAATGATAGACAGTTTCGATGTTACTCGAAATGTAAAGATAGAGAAGCAGACAAAAAATGATCGATTGTAAAGCAGTTGTAAATCTGAGGGGGGGTGGCAAAGGAAGCAGTGCTTGGGTTTTACTCCCCCAAAATTGTCGGAAATTCGCATAAAGATGAATTATTTTTAAAAAAAGTTCTCGTTGGGCTCCTTTGATTGTCTTTTTTCTCCTTTCACAACAGACTTTTTACGAGCAGGTGCGATTCCAAACCCTTTTATCATTAGTATTATTACACGGCTAGCACTAGTGCTGTCGTCTCAGGTCAGCACAAAGACTTGCATGTGATTTGAGTTACTAGATATAAACAGAAAAACGCCATAAAACATTACAAATATACAAGTGGTTTTCTTGTCTGATAAAGGTGATGAAGCGGAGACATCCATAAACAAACTGAAAATGAATGTTGACAAAACTGATGTCCTTCTAATAATCACTGTTAACATACTGGGGAGTCTGCCATTTTGCGCCGCCTTTACTTTCTCTGGGGCTTGCATAGCTCTTTCCTAGTACTTCCGGGCTCTTTTATTTGATCATCGACACATCATCAGTTCTCAGTCACATTCGACCCTCCCTGCTCGGACATCACGTCTGCTTTTATGTTGTCTCGTCTTGACTGTTCGTCGATCTTCCTGTCTACGAGATACACTTTTGAACGAGGGAAAGAACACGTAGGGACGACGTAGTGTATGTAGCAACTCAAAAGAAACTAGGTGTATCAAACGAAAATATTACTCTAATTAGCGTTCTATTTAACAGATAACTTTGCTGTGACATCAGTTTATCTATCGTCCCTTCCCTCTCAATTCGGTCATAGATAAGGGAGGCTATTCTATGAACTGTCGAACCAAAGATTAGTGGAGTTACATCCCTTTGGAAATCATTCGTGGTCTGTGTGAAATTATTTTAGTAGGTGTGAAACGCCGTCTCACAATCACATTACGGGAGGTTAAGAAGGTGTAAGAATATCTGCTTAAATTGCGCCAGATACCACCAAACATCACTCTGAAGGTAGTTGTGTAAGCTATTTTGTAGCTCCATTATGGAAATATGTCTCGTTTGCTTGTCTTAATGTCTTAAACAGATCACTATAGGCGGATATCAAATAAAAATGTTTTGGACGGTTGTTCTTGGTAAGCTTTCTATAAAACACCTATGACCTTGTCTTTTGTAGTTCTTTAAATATGTCTTTTACTTCCATCTCTCTATCTCTGTCTGTTGATCTGTCAGTCAGTCATTGTCCCTTGACCGACACCGAGAATTAGAATGAAAACTTTTATGTTTCAATAGCATAGGATGATTTTTATGAAAAGTGATCATGTAATATCATTATTTGCAGACACAAAATAAAAATATTAAAGATGTTGTAAAATTGTCTTAAATCACTGAAGTTTTAATGCTTATGGGGTTATGTTATCCTCTTAGGGAGTCTGCACGATGAAAAAGCCTGCGGTGTTTGGATAAAGCGCTGAATCACGAATCTAGTTCTCGTAAAACGAAATTTACAAAATAACTGATACTTAATTTATTTTATGATGGTTGATCAGCGGTGTATCACTTGCCAAGATTTTCCTTATATAGAAATATATGTAGACCCAATGTACCTCAACCGCAGGAAACTAAAGTTTTATTCCGTCAAAGATCAACAAAGATGATAAGAGTAGAAATAAGTCATCTTGTTCAGGGGTGGGCAACATTTTCTTTTTGTGAGCTGGTCTCAAAATTCTAAACTATGGAGCGGGCCGGTAACACACAAAGAACCCATGCCACGTAACTATACAACAAAACCTGGTGAAAATGGGATGGAAACATCCGTACATTGTGGTGTTCACTTAACGAATATAATGTGATCTTGCTTTGAACTAGATTTTTAGGATTTTCATCAGGGTTATATGGAGGTAAAAAGCCTCACTAGGCAGTCATCGAAATAGATTATGTTTTCTACCTCTCACTTTTGAGCCTGCTCAATCTTGAACTTCGTCCTTCCGCTCAGGTCCAGTGTGGCTCCTTTATTGCCAAGTAGCTTTTTTTATTATTAAATCCATATTTTGGGACCCTTTCATATTTGGTGTATGAGTATTATAGGATAAATAACCACTTGGGTTTCTTTCTAATTCGCTATTACTCACTCATTTACTCTCTCACATTCGTTCCTTTTTTGGTTTTTGTTGTTTATTATTTTTTGTTTGTTTCATGTAAGTGCGTAGCATGGGTAGCAAACAGGTTGGTAAAACCAAAAGAAAGCCTGTCTCCTGTTAATCAGAAATAATTAGCCTGTAATCTTCCCCAAACGTCTTAAGTTTAACGAGATCACTGAACTCTACAAGTCTTCCAAACTAAGCTTCTATTTATAAAATGACTCAAGTATTTTACAAGGCAACGAGCAATTAGGATAACCTTTTCTTCATTTAATTTCCCTTGTAATAGATACTACTACCCTTGTGTTCACAAAGTTCCTTTAGCTTTTAAGTGAATAAGAAATCTAAATAAATTTTAATAGTAAAAAATAGTATGATTATTGATCAAAATATGCGAAAAATCAACATTTTCTTTTAAAATTAACACACCCTATTTTGCAAATAAAAGAATTTAGATGTATTAAACGGAAAAAATATTTAATTACCTAGCGTACTTTTTAACGAATAATCGTCGGTGTGATATCAGTTTTTCTATCCACCTTAGGTCTTAATTCGTCATTTGCCAAGGTAAGGGGAGGCAATTTTGAAAACATCAAACTAAAGAACAGTGGAGCTACTCCCCTTTATATATCGCTCGAAATATTAAATTTTGTGTGTGATAAATTAATTTTAATAGGAGCGAAACTAAGTCCCATATTCACAATAGGGAGGCGTAAAATGTATGCACCAAATAGCGACAGGAAGCACCCAATAGCACTTTAAAGGCAACTGTTTAAGCTATTTTGTGGCTCCATGATGCCAGTATATCTCTGATGCTTATTTGACTGTCTTTGGTGGAAACAAAATGAGAAACTGTTTGAATGGTTGTGCTTGTTATGTATTCAATAAAAACACATATTTCTATGTCTTTAGAAAGCCTTTAAACATGCGTGTCTTTTATTTCTGTCTCTCTATATATCCATCTGTAGATATGTCCTTCTTTCTCTCTCTCTCTCTCTATTGTCTCTGACGAACAGAAGACATCAACTAATGCCATCTTCCCGCTTTGCCGCCATCATTGTCTTTATTCTCAGATTTAGTAAAGACTATTTTAGAAAGGAAATTAGTATTCAAATGCCCATTAAATCAAACTCACAATTAAATAATTTATTTACTTATTTATTTATTGTGTGTAGTGTTGGATGTACTACCAGCCTAATTAGTAATTTCCTCGCGAAGTGATGGTGGATAGTGGATTTAAGTCAGAATCGGTGTACTCGTCTTCAGGGCTTTATTTCCATCTACTTACTGGTTGAATAATTCTTGCTTCTGTAGAAGCCCAGCTGGTCGAATGACACCAAGGAGTAAGTGCTTATAGCACATATGAGCGGCGTATACAGTCCGGTTGATGTTCAACGGGTATATTCAAAATGATGAGATTTTTTTTTTAAATTTTGAGTAGAAGTTAGAATCCCTTTGAAAAGTAATTTTATTTCTAAACCCTCTGACTATTGACACCTCATACTACCAGGCAGGCAATTTTACGTCTCCGCTTCATCGTATTTAAAAAGTTATTCAATCGTACAATTATTATAAGTTATAAAATATCATTTTAGGCCATAAACGAAGCATATTATTTCTGTATGAAACTAATGAATGGGTTTCTCTTGTTTTGACGATGAAGATGAAAAGACTAAAGGTTGTAATTGTTTTAGTGCATACCCCTGTCCCTGATGTTGCTAATAACTGGATTTAAAGGAAGGTTATGTGTTTAATACTACATCAGGAATTAAACAAAATAGATGAAGAGCCTCACTAGGTAGTGATCGAAATACATGAACTTAAGTAGCTGTCGTTAAGTAGCTCAGTTGAGCTTGAACTTTCTCCAGTGTGTCTCTCACTGCAGGAGCCATTGGATCAGACCTTAAAATGATCCCGGTCTGATCTACTGTTTTGGTAATTCTGAGGAACATAATTTGTGATGACAATGTGAAGCTCTTCCTATTGCAGCCTCGCAGAATCAAGCGCTACGTAAGCCGGTTTGTCAAATATCCACTGCAATCTTTAACATTCTGACTTTTTATGATGCGCTTTTAAACAGTAGGGAAATCAGCCTGGTTACTTTGATTTGATAATTTTAGAGGGAAAAGGCTTTCTGAAAATTTTAAGCCCCAGCATGTTTATTACAATAATTGATGTAAGAGATTCGGTAAATAGTCAATTGTGCATAGGTTAGGGGCTTAGTAAGTACACAACAAAATAAGATGATTCATTGAATCCAGAGAAGATGTAGAAGTTGATGATTGAGGATGATGTTTATGTGCTGTAGCCCTATTCTTGTCTAATACACTTTATCATTATCTGACTTTCTTCATGTCTTTCCTCGTGTCTTTCCTTCTGTCTTTTCTGGGCATTTTTTTCTTTTTTGTCCCATGTTCATTTCTTTCGTACATACATACATTTTCGGTTACCATCAGTAACTTATAAAGCGATAAATGACTTTATTTCAAAATTATTACTTAAAAACATATAAAAGTTCATTTTCCTTAATACGATCATTAAGAAAAACATGACACACTTATTCGAAACTGTTTCATTTGTGTCAAATATTAGTAAAGGTAATGGCCAAAAATAAGAAGAAAAGATGCATGCACTTTTTATCTTACAAATCAATTAAGACGACACGGCCGAACAATAAACTGTACTAAGCATACAGATATATATATATATATATATAAGCTAAAGTGGCTTTAGAGCTGAAAAGACTGTGCAGTCAAATTCATTAAAAAGCGAATATTTCTAATATCTATTATTATCAACTATGTACATCAATCGCACACTACATAAATCTTAAAAAAACATATATTTTATAATGTGGACTGTTATGTTAGATAAAAGTTACATAGTGACGTGTATGAAACAAATCATCTGCTAAATCCTCCTTATTTTATTAAAGACTTCAATAAATTTAAATAATGTTTCACAATGATATACAATACTAAGCGCCCGTTGGGTTAGACATGAGGCTTTCACCGGTCACACCATCATGTAGGCAGCGCCACACTAATTGCCGCTTAACTTCACTGTATCACTAAGAAATAGACAGTCCAGTTAACTTTCTGATCGAGGCTGGGAATCAAATCTTTAAACTCTCCTAGTGTGCCATAGTTTAGCAGCTCACACGTTACATAATTGAGTGACATCCCACTGGACATCTTCATGAAGTTAAAGGCGAAACAGAGGCTGGCGCGAGCACACTGGGTGGCGCAGGCTACAAGAGATGATGCAGATAATGATGACATGGAGGGCACGATAGCCCGGGTGTGGTGATAAGTTAGTTTGAAGAAACCTGCAATCAAGTATAATAGAGGGATTTATAAACCTCAGTATAATTAGCATGAATATTTCCTGATATTCCCTTTCCCGATTTTTTTTACTTTTAGAAGGTTGTATAATAATAATAATAATAATAATAAATAATGTATATGGTGTTTTGAATTATCTCCTTTTTTTCGTCTTCGTGTAACAGCCACAGACACACTCGTCAACTCGCATAAAACAAATTTTGTTTTACATTGGTTACTGCTAATATAATTGCTTTTATCTGTAATTTTACTAAAAGCTAACAAACGGCTGGGGCTTGGTGATAACTGCTATAAGTTTGACAAATAAGCTATTTTTTATATCAGTGAATCATTCCGCGGCTATGAATTCGTCCTAGACGGAGATTACACAAACCTTTACCAGGTTTCTTTTTGTAAACCATTTTTGCCAGCTGCTTCACCGAAATGTAACCTTGTTTCTAGTTCTTGGTGAATGCGTTGATTGGTTATTTCAGGTTGTCTACAAGTGTAGTTTTTCTATGAAATTGTACGTGAATATCTTAAGGGCTTCGTCATCGGCGAATACCATTGTCTTGTCGTTAGACATTTGCATAAACACATATTGAATCTGGAGAAAAGTTAACAAAAACAGAAGTTTTACAACACTGTGCGCGCTTTTGTGTTTTATTGCCTACTCTGACCAGTTTGTTACCTTCCCATTTTATTATCTTTACTGAGTTGCTTTTAACCGCATAAAGTATTTAAAGCCAGGGTCATGCAGATATCTGTTCATCTGTCACAGTTCGCCTCCAGACATTATGCTTATGTTCTGTACGCATAATTCTTTGTTACACACACGTATATTTATATATATATATATACGCACATATATGCAAACACACATATAAAATATTAAATATATAAGTACGCACATATAAAAAATATCTATGTATATGTATATCTAAGGTACACGCAAGCGTAGAGTCTAAACGAAATTAGAGCAATGATAATGTGAGCAATCGAGAAAGAGAGAGTTAATTAACCAACAAAAATACATCTGAAAGCAAACATTCACATTAGTATACTGACAAAATAGACAGACGGAAATAAGAGGAACAGATACAAACAGAAATGTATGTACCAGTAGAACGTGAGCTCTCTCCATAAACTTTAAGTTCACAAATCGCAAGATAAAGATTGGCTGGCTTAAATAAGCTGACGTAGCGGCCTGCGATTGGTCGAGGGCAAGTCAGCATGGCTCCTTCTGCTGGGAGCATCGTGTTCTGATAAGCGCATTGCTGACCTTCGTCTAAGGGAAACGTGGTGGAGTTACTCGAGGACACCCTCACCTCAAAGTTCTGCAGGTTTTCCCCTGGGACAAAAGGCATTAATCTTCACGAAACAGCATATTTGTCAAACTTAAACAAAAGTCAGAACGAGACAAAATCTGAAGGAGAAAGGATGATAGGTTGACTTCACTTATCTGAAGCTACATCAGTTAAATATTGAATTGCTGACAAGTCTAGAGAACATTGCAATCTAAGAAGCTTTTAAGAAATTAAAATTACTGTTTAGAAACATTATGGTGAATTCGTGTTAATCCCCAGGTTGCCTTGTCTCTTTTACGTGTTTGTTAATCGTGTCTTAAAGTGTGTAAAGTAAGGACTGCTCTTACCACAACAGTCAATCCTTCGGAAGATCTCCACACTGTAGACGGTGTAAAAGCCCATGAGGTCCACCTCCCACCACGTGTTGGGGACGTCAGGGGTGACAGAACACGAACCGTGGGCAAAGACCCCATCCGTGGTTCCGTCAACAGCGTTGCTGGCCGGAGTCGTCGACAATAGATTTCCAATCTGACAAGCGGGCTTGTTGAGGGCAACATTCTGGAGCGCTAAATAGGTTTCAGTACATTACAACCCTGGTTATTAATGTGTCACACAAAGACAAATTTTCAGGTTCCCCCAGCCCCACTTCTTTGTGTACTTTCTTCCTGCTTATCTAACTACGGCCTTCAGTAATTTGCTTATGAATGAATATGTAATCACATATGTTTTTATGTATTAAACTACGTTAGGGATTGTAAGTAATAGGCATACCTTAGACTAATCATGACTTTTACTTCTAAGTATCTCTTTTACAACATTTATTATTGCTCTATGAAATTCCACTCTGTTTATTACCGACTGTAATCGAGAAGGAATGTCTCAAGATAGAATTTTCATTTATTTATTTTTTTGTGTTAAAATATCTCTTGAAAAATGTTCACCAAAATTAAATAACTTTAAGTTTCCTACAGTTGAAAGATGTTAAAAAAGTAATTTTATAATTTCAAACAGTCTGGACAAAAAGCTGCCTGGGGTAAAAGTAAAACTCTGCTCATTTAAAGCTTGGAGGGTCAGACGTGTCTTCTAGATGTGCCATAAGACAGCAGTGGATTGTCAACGAAAATAGCTTTAGTCAAGACCTATTCATAGAATTTAAGCAGCTAGGTTTCTAATTAGTCATCAAAAATATGAAAGTTCGCCAACTTTCAACAGTGTTCTATTTTTCCTCAATAAAAAGACATAACACCAAACAAGTAACACCAATATGATAATGTATTCTGGCACGATTTGAAAGCAGTCTTGGCAAAACTAAATAAAATGTACTTATGTAAGAGAAATACAAAAATAAAAATAAATTTGAACAAGTTTGAACGATGTTATCTGTTACATAAAACAATAAATTAAAAAAAATGTTTTTGAGTAAATGCAAATAAGATTGCTTGACATTTAGGAGATTTGTCCACTAATTCTTTTATGTTGCCAACCAGTTTAGATCTTGATACTGTCTTTTATCGCTGCAATTATTTTCTTGTTCATCTGTTCTGTGAATCACGTGCCTACTTGGAGATCAGTTTTATATCTTTCTTCGCTTTTAGGGAAAAATAATATCAGAATAAATCGCTAAGTAAAATTAGCATGAAAAATATCTAAATTTGACGTAAAAAATTATGCAATACTTTAAAACCGAATGGAATTAAAATTACATATTTTTCAGCTAATAAAAATCCTGCAAAACAAACAAAGAAAAACGGTAAATAATAATTAACATTATGCGCAACTACAAAAAAGTCTTTTTTTCACACTCTGCTATAATAAAGCAATAGTTCATACTTACCAATGAGTAGATGAAGAGAGGAGAAAGCGAAAATTAAATTTGTTATCATGTTTGTTTTTAACTGAAGGCAGTTCTAAGTAAGAAAACAATAAAACACGAGATTGAAGGAGGAACCAAAAACACAAGGCACACAACTCCCAGCAAAAGTAAGACCTTCCAGAACCAGCCAAATTTGTTTTGTGTTGCCAAATGCAACTCCTATTGCTTGAAGAAGTTTCAAATTAACAATCGAAAAGAGCAGGGGTTTCGATCACAATTTCCTAAAAGAGCGTTTTTATTTCATTGGGAAAACACACGCACGCGCGCGAGATCTCCTTCCCGAGTTACTCTGGTGCTGTTCACAATTGTCAAGTCTGTTCCTGAATTCTGCAACCCTACACCCCCCCCCCCAAGATTATTCAGCGACTCTTCTCTGTTGCTGAATATTTTAAGGACTACCGTGCATAAATTTATAAAATGTCGATGCTGAGACAAAGTCTGTTTGAACGAGAATACGTATGCCATGAATATTAAATGCGAACACAAAGATTGGTGACCAGCATTATAGAGAAGGTTTCAGCTGTCTACATGGATGCGTGCAACTCGAGAACACATTTGCTTTGATCAGTGGAAACTATTTGCACGTAGACCATCCGGCCAGTTAAACTCCACTCTGACTGTTCTATGACTTTATGTGTGGTTCTGTGCGTTGTCCGGCTACGAAATCATGTTGACCGTACGTAATATTTTGACCAATATGTTGTTGTTGTTTGGCATGTTTGTACATCAAAGTCTCATAAAAACATTGTCACACATCCGACAACATGTTTACCGTTTAGAAAACTCGGACAAGCCACTCAAGCCCGAATACGCTCCTTGAAAACAGAAGAATCAATATGCTTAACAATTGCGCAGTTCCACGCAGCTCCCATCGTTTACAGCAGGCAAGAACCTTTGAAACTGGTACTCTTGTGCACCATTTTGTGCTAAAAAAATATTACACGGAGATGGCAGGCTTGGCAGCATCACTGCACCATGCCATTGTCGATAAGCTATAGGTCTTTGTAAATTCACGAAGAGTAAGACAAAAGACCGGCGGGTGAATTATTGAAGCAAGTGGCCATCGAGCTGTGTGTCGTGCCCTGTGTCCACAGGTTTAGACATGCAAGCATTAATTCATCAGAGAACAAACTGTTTTGAAGCAGTCTTGTCATGATATTGGAAACAGTTGAGAGAAAAGCTACATAAAAAGACATTTTGATCAAAGATTTCGAAGAAGTGCACAGACACAGACAAGGGTACAAACATGGTACAGACAAGAAGAAGAAGAAAGAAGAAGAAGAAGTAAGAAGAAGAAGAAGAAGAAGAAGAAGAAGAAGAATTCTTTGACTCATTCATTCTTTTATGCCGAAATTGACTGACCTATGAATAATGTACATGAATACGTCATATACAGTCGTCTGGAAGACCTTCGCTGACTGTCCGGATTGAACTTGCGAATAAATACAATCGCAAACGCTCCCTCTAACACACACACACACACACAGAAAAAAGAAGGATGCAGGCAGCCCCAAGACTAAAGGGAGTAAGTGAGTTACGTGTTAGAGCACTCACATTTTATCGCCAGCTATTTGTTTGGTTATCTCTTCTTTTCTTTTAGTGAATATGTTACTACCTCCACAGCTGTAGTTCTTTACTGCACAGTTTGTCCATGAAACTGATTGGCTAATAACTTTTGCATGTTTTGATCGTGCACCTTTTTATATGCTGATAGGAAAAGACAATCATGTTGTTAGCTCGTGATCGCCTTTGTGCAAGACTGCAACTGCTTCACGACACTTGCTTGACTGGTTTATGCCTCTGGCCTGCCTTAGCTTGTCTTAGAAGAGTAGATACGTTTGCTTGATCGCAGAATAAACCATTCCATCCATGTAAATAAAACTGTCACCCCTCTGCACTTGTTGACTTGATTTTGAGTGACAGGGACTATGACAATGACAATGACGATGACAATGACAATTCTTTATTAACGAGAGGTAAAGTAAGAAAGACATTTTGTTCCATTTAGCCCCCAACCTTTACGGGGAAAGAATAAGCTAAGTAATTAAGATTTAAAAGAGTTAGTAGCAATAAACATAAAGTAAGATATAAAAAGTGGACATTTGAATATGTATAAAAGTGGGGGTTAAAATAGATATTTACAAGGATCGAGTTGGGAGGTATTGTTTTCTTGTTAAGAAATCTTTGCTGGAGGAGGCCTCTTCAAATTTCCTACATGTATTTTAGTAATTGTCGTCGACAGCAGTTCGTGGCATTCAGCTGGAGAGGGAGGCTTTTCCACAATACTCTCCCTGAGTATTCCAGACTTGATTTGAAAAAATGTATTCTAGGAATGGGAATATTAAGTTTTAGGGACGTTTTAGGGTTAATGGAGGAAAATAGTAAACATAGTCTGGGGAACAGTACCCGGAGAGAAAGGTTGTGCCCTTTCCTGTCGACGGTCCACTAGCTGTGGTGGGGTTAGAAGCGACTTGACCCTTTCTAAACCCACCTGCGTGGCGACCCGTCATCTCACCGGACGAGACCTCGGCCCCTGGTAGTCCTGTACAGGACCTGCTCACTATCCCCCCACCCCAACAATAGGCAAGAATGGCGGGCCCTGTCAGCTGCCGCGTCTATCCATGTGATCCCCCCAGTGCCAGGTGCCAGGCAAGGGACGACTGACTGAAGGTAGGGTTGGAGGATCGGGATCTGGATTGTAATCTGTTTGCTCAAAATTGGTGCACTCTAGAGTGACCTTTTTATTTCTTGTGCAAAGATTCAGCGTCTGACACTTCGTTATTAGTTCGAAAACTAATGGAAAACTTTATCAGTACAGGCAGTGACTCACAAACGGCTGTATGCTGTTCGTTTGTACAAATGTGGGTAATTTTTTCACGGATACGCTTTTATTATTTATAGTTTAAAAAACGTTCTCTCATGGCTAAGCTCTCGAATATTTAGAATTCGGAGTTAACAACAAGCGCCACAAATATTTTTAACAGGCAGGGCTGCTTAGGAAATAGTAAAGACAACAAAAACCTATTTGAATCACAAAGCAAAATGAAATCTGATTATGTTACCTGAACATACAGCACTTCACAGGAAGCGTCAATATGTGTTTTTTTAAATCAGTAAAAATAATGCCGCAGTTTTTAATTAATCCTTTTCCAGTAGCTCTTGTACTTTACGAGTAAACACACCTTGAAAATACTTACCAAGAACAGCTGAGAAGGAATAAAAATACATAAAAAACATCACTTTTGTGTCTGGATACAGGTTTGTGAAGAAAGCTTTGCAAATCAGGAGGATCATTGCACTTATGTACCGGTCTTCGGTGTTAGTGAATCACTTGTAAGCCGTCCGTGATGATGATCAACCTGGCTCTGGAGAGAAAACTTGTTGAAATACTAGTTCAGCTCTGAGCCTTCCTCTGTCTCTCTCTCTGTGCGCGCGCGCGTGCGTGCGTGCGTGCGTGCGTGCGTGCGTGCGTGCGTGCGTGTGTGTGTGTGTGTGTGTGTGTGTGTGTGTGTGTGTGTGTGTGTGCGAGAATAAAAGAAATCCAACACGCCACAGCAAAGAACAAAAGACAAAAACCTATTGTTCACCTATAATGTGGGAGTTTTCCTTGACGCGTGAACGAGAGCAGACACTGTAGTGTCAAGTTTGATTTTATATGTATGTCTCATATTTCCAAGGCATTGAAACACATCAGCGTACTCTGATAAAGCTGGGTCATCTAACATTAATGCATTAAGTCCACTTTGTGGATGCGTTTGATGCTTGATTGACAGCTGCAATGAAAGCATTGCAGTCTGATTGTGACGAGTCTTCAATGGTCTGTACAGGCTTGGATTTGCATACTGCAGCAAAGTGATTCTTTTTTCAGCATCTCTTGCAGGTCTGCCCATACGCTGGACATTTGCTTGGCTGATGTCGTTTGCCACAGTAGATGCAGACTTTGCCAGTGGTTGTTGTATGCTTTGTATGTTTTGTCTTAACGAAAAAAGAAACGGAGAAGACAGAAAAGACGCTTACTATTACATGATGTCAGAAATATGGATAGACTCAACCCACCAGAACCATTACAGCTACAAAGTAATGTAGCAGATAACTGGAATCGCTTTAAGCAAGCTTTTCAGGTCTACCAAGCAGCAAGTGGCCTAGAAACTAAAAGCAGAAGGGTACAGAGCATGACACTGCTTCACATTGTGGGACCAGAAGTATTAGACATACAATACGTTCCTATGTCCAGCAGCTCAATGCAAGGAACACTGTAATGCAGCAAATGATTTTCATACAGGACTGCATTCTCAATAATTTTGAACGATACTGTGCCCCAAGAATATATGTCCCCATCGAGAGACATATTTTTTTCTCACGAAAGCAAAATGAAGGTGAAACATTTGATACTTTCCTAACGGACTTGAAAATTCAAGCAAGAACATGCGAATTTGGAATACTGAAAGAATAATTGATTAAGGACAGAGTTGTGGGAGGCATCAGGAGTGACCAGCTACGACCAAGACTACTACGAGAAGCTGATCTCTCGCTCCAGAAAAAAAGCAGAGGACATGTGCCGGGTATCAGAAGCGTCAGAGGCACAAGTCTGACTCATGAAAGATCCACAAACTGTCAGCGCCATAAAGAAGAAAAAGCGGAGAAGATAGAAAAGACGCTTACTATTACATTGTTCACGATTGGGCAGAGATTGTGTGCAACAGCCAGTAAGACAATGTCTGTAAAATAGCGCAATAAAGGCAGCCTGCTACAGTTATTCAGAACTGAATGTCCCACACTTTTAGAACGATGGCTACAATTTTGTAAAAATCGAGCGGCAGCGATATTTAACTTTAGTACTCAAAATGGATTTGTGTGTAAAGTATAGGGAAAGAGCTGAGAGCCTAAAGACTACAACAATGACATCGTAGCGCTACTCGCGTAATTCAGCCGACCCTTCATCCTTTATGTTGTGTGTGTGTGTGTGTGTGTGTGTGTGTGTGTGTGTGTGTGTGTGTGTGTGTGTGTGTGTGTGTGTTGGTCTTTTTGTGCTTTGTTTAATTATTTATAAAGCTGTGTAATCGCAAGTTGATACTTTGATTGTAAGCCGATCGACAGTGAAACCTTATGCTCATTGTTGGACAAACAGAGATGGCCTTTGGTGTTGGACATAACGGACGCAAAAGACTCAAATGTTATTAGCTAGCCAGTTTCAAGGACTATCTGGTGCTTGATGTTTTTGTTTAAACTCTTAACCAGCAGTTGGTTTTATTAGTCGTGCTTTTCTATAGTTGGCACTGCTGTAAGAAGAAGATTCTTTGCTTTACTGAAAGTCCAAGACTTGCTTGTATTGTATAAGCGACTGTCTAACAATCGACTGTGTAATGACACACGACAAGTTTGAACAAAGTGGATATCTCGAACAAAGTTTACCTACTTGTGTTTGTTGCCAGTATCTTTAGAATTTCCTAAACGAGTTTACAGAGAACATTCAGCAATAGCACATTGTGTCCTGTCTGTTTTGTTTTACCTAGGATTGCATCTCTTCTCTTTGAACTCAGCTCATGCAAACGATGCTACTTTTCGTTACTTCCTGTGTACTCAATAAATCCAGGTGTGCTGAAGAGAAAAACATTAGTATAACATTTTTCGTGCCTTTTCGTCATAAAATACCCCCGGAATATGTTTTTGTGATAATTTATGCTCTATTTCCGGCGATTTTCACACAGAGCTAGTGTTGTCCTTCAAAAATCTCTCTTACCTTATCATCGCTGTAATTTTTGTTTTTGAGTGTACATTTGCGTGTCCCATATATATATATATATACACGTGAGAGAGTGAGAGAGAGAGAGAGAAATACGGAAAGGCAGACAGACGAAATCGCTGTTTCCTTTTCAGCTCAGCTTGAGATCGCATGACGGGCAGACCTTTCCTCTTTTTGGGTCAAGATATCTTATTTCTTTATTGTGCGATTGACTCTTCAAACAAAATAGTATTCTATTTAAGGTTTTATCAGTAAAATAGTGTCAAGGAACACACAATGGAGGCTATGGCATGGTTATCGTGGTCGGACATAATCAAAATACGTAGTTACCGCTAAGGTTATGGCCAAAGGACGGGCATAAAAAGCAATGACTGTAGGGACACAATTATCTTAGACATCAACATCGTCAACAGACAACAGCTCGATAATGAAATTCGTCTGCATCATCCTCGCTTTTCTTCTTATCGCTACCTTCACGTGTCAAGGTTAGATCAGTCAGGAGATTTTTATTGCTATTTATTGAAAGATTTTATTTACATTTTTTCAAAGAATTGCTCATTAGAATAGCCTGTACTCTTCGTTTGATTTATTGTGCTTATGGAGGATTTTCCATAAAACTCATTGTTCAGTGATGTCAATATGTTGTTTTTCATCTGCCAGTCCATGATCACAAAAGTATACACTACCCTTCTCACTCAGACATTCTTATCAGGTTAAGCATACTTAGGGGAGACACTTGTTTCAAGGCACAAGTGTGTTTCTGTCAAACTTCTGTTTTTTACCTGCTTGCCTCTAAAGATGAGGCGGTCCGGTGGCGTAACGGTTAGCGCCTGTCACCAATACAGTGAGGGTTGGCTGTCCTGCGTTCAGTTCTCGTCTCGGGCACGCTGTTCGTTCTCTGCATGTGGCATCTGTTTACAGGGCTGGCTGCCTTGCCGTGATATAGCCTTAGTTGCTGGCTCGGCGTAAAACACCAATTTAAAAAAATGCCTCTAAAGATAGCTAGTTATAGTAAACAGAATCACGGACGTAGCCTTAACTCCATTTGTGGTTACTGCGTCATACGAATATACACTGCTACCCTCCCTATTCTAGATGTGTAATCAGTTAACCCTCAGACACAAGCAAGCAGATAGATGGTTAATGCTGTCTTGCATTAATTACATCACGCAATTACTAAAGCGCTTAGTCGTCTACTGTTGTTGTTTACGCCTTCTCTTGTTGCTGATTTCAGCCTATTTTTGTCCTGAGGGCTACACGAAAACTGCCCCCGCAGGCTGTGACCCGTTCAAATATGCTATGGGACATGGAACACCGGTATGTTGTTACCATCCCACCAACTGTCGCCTCACACGGTGCCTCATGCACTGACCCGGTGCCGCTGACCCTGCAAGAAATGGCTGGTCAGTGAAGCCTGACGCCTATGAAGTCAGAACCGGATAAATAGACTTACAGACGGACAACTGTCAATAAATATTTTATTAAAAAGCAACTATCGGTGAGTTTTGTTCTAACAGAGCGAATGCATTCTTGAGTCCCTCCTATGTTCACTAGAATTACAACAGGCCGAGTGATCGGCATCAAGTAATGAGAAGATAGTAGGTTGAAACTAGGTGTGAACTGGCACCGATTTCACTCCATCTCATGTTACTAATATTACTGTTGCTTGTTTGTGTATCTTTCTTTTCAAACCCAAAAAGCAAGTAGTTTCTAATGAGCTGACTCATACGTAAATATCTGAAACCTCGAAAGAAGAATACTTTGTTTGACAGCGATACCCGTACAAAATGTCTTACCGGCAGCAAACTCTAAAGCATTCGGTCGATAGTTAGTGTCAGGATTTTATTTACATTAGTCGTGTTCGATTAGATAGATACCAAAATTACATTGTGTGTGTGTGTGTGTGTGTGTGTGTGTGTGTGTGTGTGTGTGTTTTCAAAAGTGAGATCCTGTTTGTTAAATGCTTAATGATTCTATCTGTGCGCATGGCTTTAGCAGCTGACGGATTCATCTCCACTACGTTTTATAGCCTTATCATCAATCCGGCAGATTTCCCAGACTTGTTTGTCATACTTTTATCAAGCGCTTAACACTGAATAATGACACCCTAATATAGACTCTCTTTCCCTCTCTATTTTATTTCTTCTCGCGTTAGTCAGCACTAAACGACTACATCAAGCATGCGAAGACTTCGGGTTGACCATCAGCCCCACAAAGACCAAAGTCATGCTACAGCCTGTCCCCGGCAAGCCCTACCAGCAGCCGCACATCACAATAAAGGGATGCCACCTGAAAGCAGTTGAGCATGTCACCGACCTGGGTAGCACTCTCTCAAACTCAGCAAACATCGATGCGGAGGTCAACAAAAGAATCGTTAAAGCGAGTGCTGCCTATGGAAGACTGCTCAGAAACGACTGGAAGTGAAGTGGCCTCAACCTCACCACCAAACTTAAAGTCTACACTCCAGTAGTCCTCCCCACTCTTCTCTACGCCAGTGAGATCTGGACCATTTACGCCAGACACGCCAAGCACCTCAACCAGTTCCATACGGGCTGCCTCCGCCGCCTCCTACACATCTGGTGGCAAGATAGGATCCCTGAATTGCATTCACACACTTCTGGTAAATTCGCAGGCCAGATGGGCCGGACATGTTGTCCATATGCCCGACAGTCGTCTGCCAAAGCAGCCGTTCTATGGAGAACTGTGCCAGGGAAAGCGCACAGCAGGAGGGCAGAAAAAGCGATACACGGACAGTCTCAAAGCCACCCTCAGAGGCCTTGGCATCAATGCTGCCAGCTGGAAGGCCCTCGGCCTTGACCATCCATCCTGGCGCAGCGCCCTCACCCAGGGAGCCTACGTAGCAGAGGCCAGACGCGTCACTGCAGCAGAAGAGAGACGCGCAGCACGAAAAGCCAAAATGTCCTCCCTGCCAACCCCACGTTTTCACACGCCTGCCCCACATGTGGGAGACACTTCAGGGCCCCGATTGGCCTCACTAGCCACTCCAACCACCATCACCTCCACTAGTAACTCCTCCTCCTCCTTGCGCGTAGTCATGGTCACCATCGGCCCGCGATAGACGAACAAAGACAAAAAGAACTGTATAAACCTGCCATGTCTAGTACATATGGACCTTTTTTGTTTTACAAGTCTATTATTGCTTGTAATATCTTCATGCATGTAAAAGAGTGCTCACCTTCCAAAAAAAACATCTTTTTCATTTCACACAAAAATATATTCCTGGTAATTGAGAATTATAGTTTATAAACTAAAAGGAAAACTACTCTTAATAAAACAGAATATCTGTATGCTACTGTTATGCTTCCACTGTCTGACACTCAGTTCCAAAGTAAATAGGACACTGTTAGTATTTTTATTTTTACCACAAAGCACCAGTTGTACTCTGTCTGCACTGTAACTGTCCCTACACCATGCTAAAGCCACTATTATCATGTAACTTTTGTACTTTGTGTGTGTGTGTGTGTGTGTGTGTGTGTGTGTGTGTGTGTGTGTGTGTGTGTGTGTGTGTGTGTTCGTGGAGGTGTGGTCATTACTCACTGTACTTGTTACGTACAAAACATTGCCATATGATGTATTATGAAATAAACTATGAAAAAAGTTTCTTTATCATGTTATCATGCTCACAAATTAAGACAGGAAACAACAGAAGAACTCACTGTATTGCGTTCATATACAACATTTATATAGCAGCGTACTAGAATGCTTTATTATTTTTAGTGTTCTAAATTTAGAAGAACATTACAAAAAAAAGTTCGATAAAACAATCTTGGGTTCCCTTTTCTTGATTAAAAAAAAGCGTGTGGGTGAACTTGGTCAACAAAAGAGTTACAATGAGAGAAGGGAGACCACTGGATTGACAGTTACATCAAAAGCCAAGTAACATCGGATGGTGGAGATGAAAGTATCTCGCGAAGGAGATGTGGGGCTGCATGGAGAGAGTGAAGTCCAGAATGACACCAAGACTCTGGACGATAAGGTGATCGTGGTGCCAGACAGTTGATACAAGAGGAGGATACTCGAAATGCTGTATAGTGCCAATGAACAATGAAGGTGCAGCTTGAGCTTGTTTTCTGTCATCCATTTTTGGATTTCAGACTAGCAGTGACTAATAGATGGGAGATGGCTATCACTTTTATAAGCCGTCAGGTTCAGGAGATAACTACGCTGGGTCAATTAAACAAAATTTTAAAAGTTGATAATATCCATGACAACAAGTCCTTGATGGCTCTGAACGAGCGCTATGATGGACAATCCACAAGGTCATTGCATTCCTGGTACTAAGCTCACCTACAAGTATCTAGTACATAGAAGTCTTTAAGCTAGTCCCTTATTTTGTATACACTGCTTTTTCTTTTCCAAAAGTAAATATATATAGTTATTGCATGCACAAACACCTAAAGAGAAACTAAGAAACGAGCGCAGGAGAGTTAAAGAGTGAGCGAGTACGTGTAAGAGAGAGACTCTCCCATATTACACATCAATAAATACATCAATTTTGTAGAGGTGCCTAAATTATTTTTAAAAAAAGGCAAAAATACTCCACCAAAGTTTAGAGAAAAAGTTTGTATCAGTGTCAATATCCAAACGTTGTTGTTTCTCCATTACCTCATATCATCACTCTATCAGGCGCTTGTAAGCTCTCCATCCGGTTTGCGCTTCAAGTGTCATACTAGTCACCCACTCTGTAGGACCCAGAAGCTCGCACGTGACGCCGCCACGTGCAGGTGTTCCTGACCCCATGATGTTAAAGGCGAGACACATGACGTCACTAAGACACGTTACCGCGCAACCAATGAGCGAGGGCGTTGTTAGTGACGTCAGAACGGATGCTTTGAGGCGGGAGTTGTCTTGCACTAGTTTGTACATCCCTGAAACATTCAGACCTACGTCTTTGGCTGAGAGGCGTTACAACCATAGCTGGTACCATGAATTTACCCCTTTTTCAAAAAATTATATAAAATTAACGGAAAGAGGTAGAAGAACAATTTAAATTGATAATGATAGATCAAACTGTGTAGAAAAGAAATATCTTTACCTATCGTTTGCTTAAAAACACACTTTTATGGTATTCCCAACAGAAAATACCATGATAATGATCAGTCACAAAAACTTTTATATAGGTTTTACGAGCCCCCAAAAATAAATAAAAATAACATAAGGGATGAAACTACTACAACCGTTGGAAATCGTCTACCATGATCCCCTCCCTTGAAATGACAGGAAGTCAAAAGATTTTTTTTGTAAACAAAGGAAAGTTCGAGAATTGAAGCACGTTGTGTCTCACTTTTACATGGATTTTTACTTCAACAACAGCAAAGGAGAACAAAATAGTAAGTAATATTAAAATTCTAATGTATATTCTATTAAAAAATATGTTTGTTTGGTACTTTCTGTCTGTATATTTTGTGTAAATAATTTTTTTGTTAATATCCGACCGGCGAATTCCAAAAGTTCTAAACTACGTACAGTCGTAATCTTTCAGTTGATTTCAATACTGGAAGACAAAACCTATGTATCTTAAAATTTATACCAAGTGAATGTTTTAAAAATGCTCTTTAAAACGGTGTATTACTGATGGTTGTCTTTACTGTAGGTTAATAAATATAAATTTTCAAAGTCGAACTTTCTACCCCGCGTATTTGCTAGGCATTTTCAAAACAGAAAGACAGGTACCGTGGGAAAACGCAGAAAATTACTGTCAGACGTAAAAACTACGACATAAAAAGAAGATCAATCAATAGAAAAATGAATCAACTATCGAATTCATTAATTTTTTTTACCCAAAACAACGCATATTAAAACGTAAAAAAAATAGAAAAAAGCCGAGCGTGAATTCGTGGAAACCGCGCTACGAGGGTGAATTCACCCTCGGGGTTGCGAATGGGTTAATACAGTATCGTGCACATACAGACATATCCATATAAGGTCATGTGAACACGCACACATAATAACACAAGAACACGTACTGTAGTAATTAGGGTATATTACAGTTACTAGCTTTACCAGAGAACTCCACGTGAAGGATGACACGTGAAAGACGTAAAGAAACACGAAAACTTGTAAACGTGCACGCATGATAAAACAAGACTAAAATAATTAGCTTTACCAGAGAAGTCGAGCTTCGTCCCGAAGACAAAGATCTCGCAGATTGTGAGAAATTCGTCGGCAGCCTTAAACACACTGACGAAGCGGCCTGTGATTGGACGACTGCACGTAAGCAAAGTTCCTGTGTCAGCCACCTGTTGAGTGAAGAAGACGCACTGCTGTCCTTCACCGGACGGAAAGGTCGTCGGGTCAAGGTCAGATACACGAATTTCAAAGTTTTTTAATCTATATGCTGGAAAGAGGTTAATCAAGAAATGTTTATTATACTATGATAGACCAGCAATCGCCAATTTTTAAGATGATGATAATAATAATTATAATTATAATTGTAATATCATAGTGTAAATTAACGAGTTAAGAAGAACTGTAATATAACCATCTAAACGATAGAAATCTCTCATCAGCATTGAAAGTATTTTCGGAATGCCCATGTATTTTCTCTCATAGTTATTAGTTCAAAAACTAATGGGCAAAGGTCAAAATTGTTTATAGACTACGGACATCACTTACGGAAATCGTCAGTCCTAGTGAAGAGCTTCACGCTGGTGATGTTGTAGAAACCCATTAGGTCCACCTTCCACCAGGTGTTGGTATAGTCATGACTGTGGGCGCAGGATTTGTGATACATAACACCATCTGTGTTGCCATCCACTGCCTTGTCAGCCGTGGCGTATGTGTCGTCTTTATATGTGGAGATTTGACGAGCCGGCTTTCTCAGCGCTACATTCTCCAAAGCTGCAATTCAAAGAACTTCACTTTCTCACATACTTCAAGTAAGACAGCATCACACGGTGATATACCTCAGAATTTCTCAGAACTTAGAACAGACTTGGGTCAGTTTAAATTCACATCCCGGTCATCACTGCAAAAAGACTGCACTTACCAGAGTAGTTTGTGGTAAAGTGTATCCAGATGTTTTAAGGATGACCCATTTGATTTCAGTTGAAGTGATGTGAAAAGTGTGTCAATGTTTAGAGATTCATGTTCCATATATAATTATGTTTATATATATATTATTTTGAATAATACGGATAGTAAATTTAATAGCGTATGATTGGGAACACAAGGGGTAAGGACTCTATTAATTTTCTATTACTAGCAATTATTATTTTCTATTAATAGCATCATTCGCGTATCGCACAAAATTATCTACTTTACTCATACGCTTAGTGGTGGCGAATGCCCGCGATTTAAATTTTGACCGGTATTTTTGAAAATTTATATATATTAACCTACGATAAATACAACTATCTGTGACACACCGTTTTAAAACATGTAGAATGTGTGAATTTTAAGAAATATATTTTGTGTTTTCTTGTACTAAAATCAAATGAAAATTGTAACTGTATGGGCCGGATAACTCACAGATCGGGAAGAACGCTACAAGGTAGGAAAAAAATAAACAAATTATTGACACAACATATACAAAAATAAAGTTCCAAACAATTGTACCACGAATATCGGACTATAAGTTGTTTTTGCTACAGCATGTTTACTTCTAAACCCTATTCCTTTAAATTAACGTGTAATACAGACCTGAATTTTGGTTGAGTTTTTGTTTCTACATATCCAAACATTTCTCTGACGGCTTTTACAGAAATATTTAGTAGTATAGTGGCACAATTTTTAAGTCAATATTTCTTCCATTATCAAATAGTTGTACAAAACAATCCATAAAAAACAAAGTCAATTTTACTAATACAATTGTAGGTCCTCCAATGACCCATTTTAAGAAGAATTTTGAGTCTATTTACAGAATTAACGGAGTTATAAGCATTTTAAAATGTGTGTTTTGGAGTCATTTTGGATCGTTTCCATGGAAACCGATAGGGTGACGTGCAATAAAAAAATTTTTAACTTCCATTCAAGGGCAAACAAGCTGACATAAAAAATTGGTGATATCAAGTAAAACATAATTTTTTTTTCAGTTCAAAGAAAAGAAAAGAGAAAAAAATTGCACCTCAGCTCCTATTTCTTCAGATTTTATGAGGTTTTGCCCATTTTGCTTTTGTAATTTTCCAGTTTGTTTACTTACATGGTTATGTTTCTCTAACGAACAGAAATATCGACTGACTTTCTCTCCCTCTGCTATCCACCTTGGTCTGGACCGAATCACTTCACCTTCCATTCTCTTTTCCCTTATACTAACAAGTTCATTTTTTTTCCTTTCAAGTTCGTTAATTTCCTCTTCATTCAACCTTCCCTTGACTTCCACCTGTGATTATTTTTTCTTTTTTCCCCTCTTCCTTAGTTTTTTCTTTTTCTTACTTGAACCATTGTTTATTTTCTAATTTTAATTAGAATAGTGTCTGAAAAGGTCTGATCAGATCCAATAAACTTCAATTTAATCCGAGGAATATTTCCTAAATGATTCCTTTCAAATGGAAGGGCTGAATACTCTTCTATAACTTCTCTAATAACGTTACTTATTCGAGTTAGATAATTTTTATTCTTCAAATGTAATGAAATCAACTTCCATAGATTAAATCCCCTTTCTTCTTGTTTGTTACTTAATGATAGAGTGATCAAAGAATGGTTAGTTTGATATCCAGGGATAATATATTCATAGCAAGATCTGAAAGTGAATCTGACATTTGGAAGAAGTATAATCTACTTTGTTAAAAGAGTCTTTTTCTACGCCAAGTATATCGTAGTGCCTCTAGATATAGTTCACGCCATATACAAACTAGGACCATATTTGTCATCATCTTATCAATTTGTTTTTGCTCTCTAGCATTGTTATTATGCTTATAATTATGAAAGTCTAGCTAAAAAATTAATACAATATTCCAATCACCCCTAATCACAATGTTATCTATGCCTACTTGCTTCATACACTCTTCTAGCTGTAACTAGAATTTTGGATTATCTTTGTTTGGTCCGTAAACATTACAAATTAGAAATTCTTTCTCTTATGTTTCTATACTGCTATAATATAATTTCCTCCATTGCCTATATAAAGGTTTTTTACTGAAAATTCAAAGATATTATTAAATAGGATTGCAAGCCCCGTAAGGAAGAAGTACATGAAGCAAAAAGGCAAGAGTAATCTCATTCTGCACAAATAATTTTTTCCTGTTTATGTTTAAAGTGTGTATCCTGTAGCAAAATTGAAAAGGCCTTATTACGTAAGTAGTAAACTACATGTCCCCGTTTTCGGTGTCACCGAGGCCCTGACAATTCAGTGAAGCCAAAAAATGTGTAATGATATATTCATACTAAGGTAATTTCAAAGAAGCAAAAAGCAGCACTTAACACTAGTGGCAAATGAAACAGACCTAGGAAAGGTCGGCAGCAATGTAGACCACAAAAATAATAAGAGGTATAGTCATTACTGTGGGCGCAGAAGTAGTGGTTCACAAACAAAAGAGAATGTGAGGAAGTAAAAAACAGAAAAGCAGAATATACCAGGGTTGGCAAAGTGACATACGTCACCATATTTTTCCATGAGCAGTGATCAGGTGCTCCGACACTGATGGTGAAAGAGTTCTGATTTTTTTCCAGTTTTGCTTTACCCTTTTCCTTGTAAAGGATATTGCCAAATGTGAAAAAATAAGAAAAAAATCTTTAAAGGTCAGAGAAGTGAATAGAAACACACAGGCTTTTCTCAGTAGACAACCAAAGAAGATACTCCAGTATGTTAACAAAGGCTATTAGAAGGACATTAGTTTTGTCATCTATTTTGAGTTGGTTTATGGACATCCATGCTTCATTACCTTTATCAGACAATTAAACGACTTGTATGTTTTAATTTTTTTTATGCCGCTTTCCTGTTTATATCTAGTAGCTCAAATCACATGCAAGTGTTTGTACACCCATGAGACTATAGTACTAGTATTTGCAGTGTAATAATAATAAGCACAACATCTACATACAAATAACTATATTTTATGATTATTATTAATTATTGTCATCTGATAATGTCAATTACTGTAAAATTTCGAGCGTGCAGCGTGGAAAAATACAACACCTGATATAAAATGTAATAATTCTACCTGCAGAAGTACCGACTCCCCCCCCCTCTCAACACACACACACACACACACACACACACACACACACACACACACACGAAATACTCACCCCAAACAGTAAAGGAGCATGAGTGTAGAGAAAGAAGCATAACTCTGCTGACAAGAAGTCCCTGCAGGAACTGGTATGTGAAGATCGCCTTCAGCAGAGTCATCGTACTGTCCCTGGTGTTATTCAGGCACCTCTTCCAAGCTTCCACGATGAGACACCCTGCTTCTATCGGTTTTGGTTAGTGAAGCTGCCCACTTCAGCTATTATACTGGCTCTAGTATTATGTACAATTATGATTGCACCTAGAAAGGTTGGGAATCGTGCTTGCTCATAAAATACTGTTGTTAAATGAGAGAAAAAAGACAATAAAAGCAGCACAGGGAGATAATTTTTTTAAATAATTTATGAGAAATCACATAACTACAATTTTTGGCTAATAAAACCTCAGCACTGCTTTCTTTGCGTAAAAATACTCAGTTTTACAGCTGCTTTACAATCGATCATTCTTTGTCTGCTTTTCTCTCTTTAACGAACGAACGAATTCTTTATTGACCAAACCTTTTGGTTTGTTTCAAGAGGGAAATTACATAAAGTAGAACAGCATCAATATTCCTAATAGCATTATCTATGCATATTAACATTTCTTTACGTTTTTTTTTTTTACAATGTACTCATTTCATTTCTGTGTTTGAATACTTGGTACAAGTATATTGAGATTTGTTTCACAGTAGTTTCCGAATTATCTGTAAAGACTTGCGTGATTCCGTCTCTGCCCTGTTTATATGGTGTTGTAGATTTTAAAACATCAACTTTCATTCTATAGCTGTTATAGGCTGGGCAGTCAAACAACACGTGCCCTTCATCTTCAATCTCATGCTTGCATCGGGGGAGTTTAACTGACTGGGGGATACATCACTTTTATAGCGATATCGATGTACATTGATGGGTGATATTCCGAATCTAAACTTAATATATGTTTCTCTGAAACAGCGTATTCTCAGTATATTTAAATATCTCTCAGGTTGTACGTAGCTCTTAAAACTAGAATACAGCTCAAGTCTTTCACTATTGCATATATCATTGTGCCATTCTTGTTGGAAACAGTCTATAAGTCTTTGTCTATAGGTTCTTAAGAACATGTTTTTGTTGCCAACACCTTGCTGAAGCCAAACAAATCCAAAGCCATTGATACAAAGAAGTTCTTTTATAAAGAAAGCCCAAGTACGTTTACCGTTTTCTTGTAAATAATATAGCATATTATATGCTTTTCTGGGGAGTCTAGTGTCGTTCATATGAATGAGTCGAAGCCAGTATTTAATACATCTAATTTTTGTAGTCACCACTATTGGATAACGCCCTAGGTCACCATAGATCATTTTGTTTGGTGTTTGAAAACCTACATTTAGGAAGCGTTTGCAGCTGAACATTTGTACCTTCTCAACGGTCTCATATCTTTGAAAACCCCAAATTTCCGACCCGTAGGTAAGTATCGGTACAATCTGGGAATCGAACATCTTAAAAAATACGCTTCTTGGTATGTCTCCAAGTTTCCATAAACATTTTAATAGCTGGCAGGATCTGATTTTGGCCTTAGCTGCAAGATCATCGACAGCTATGGAGAGGGAGAGTTTAGTTGTGAAACAGAGACCTAGATACTTATACATGTTAACAACCTCTATCCTTTCTGTGCCATAATACCAACATTCCTTTGATGCTAGACATCCTCCTTTCCTAAACACGATGACTTTGGTTTTTCCGAGGTTCACATTCATTCCAAAACCATCAGCATAATTTTTTAAAATATCAAGCTGCTTTTGGAGGCCAGCAACAGAATATGATGCCAATACAACATCATCCGCAAAGAGCAGTAGGAGTATCTGTATTATATCTGGGACTAGTTGGATGCCATGAATACCGTTCTGGGACACGTCTACAGCTAACTGATTTATAAATAACGTAAAGAGAATGGGTGACAAAATGCATCCTTGCCTTACTCCAGTCGGACAATTAAAATACTCTGTGTGTCCGTTACTACACCTTACACAGGCTTTGATATTCTGGTACATACTTTGTAAAATGGTGAGCATCTTGCCTCCAACTCCCAGGTTATGTAGAACATGCCATAGTTTGTTTCTATCAACCATATCGAATGCCTTTCTGAAATCTACAAAACATATGTACACCTTACCCGATCGTTTGAGTAAATAGCGTTGTATGATAGCATACAGAATGAAAACATTATCTGTGGTGGAATGTCCTTCCCTAAAACCACTCTGCTCCTCAGCTATCTTACTATTTTCCTCTGCCCATCTTGTTAGTCTCAAGTTCAGGATAAATGCAAACATTTTACTTACTGTGCTAGTTAGCGATATCCCTCTATAATTGTCCGGGCAATCTCGGTTCCCTGTTTTGAATAATGGGACAATTGTCGCGCCACTCCAGGCTTTAGGGTATTCCCCGTTGTCAAAAGTTTGTTAAATAAAGTTACTAGGTACCTTAGTATATGATCCTGACAGGCCTTTAACATTTCTGCAAGTATTTCATCAGGCCCGGGAGCCTTATTTAGTTTTAGATGATTTATAGCTTTTATCACTTCTTCCGTGGTTATTGGTTGATCTAGGTCATCAATCCCTGCTGGGCATATTTCACTTTCCTGTTCCTCACTATCCCACCTACCAAATACTATGTCACCTTGAAAAACATTTTTAAAGTGTTCATACCATGTTCTATTGTCTATAGTACATTCCGGGTTGGACTGTCTGCAGATTGCTTTTACTTCTTTCCAAAAAGCTTGTGGGTTGCCAGTGTTGGTGGACAGCTTTCCCAGCCGATAACTATTAAATTGCTTTCGTTTGCTTTGTATAAGGTTTCGATACCAACTCCTGCTTTCTACGTATTTTTGTCTGTCGTTACTGTTAGCCGTACGTCTAAATTTCCTTAGACACCTTTTCGTTTCACGTTTAGCTTGTACACAATCTAGATCAAACCACCTGCTCTTTCTCTGCCCCGTCCAGATTTTCCGCCTCATACAATGGGCCGCGTTTAGAATGCAAGCATTAAAAAGTTCTATTGACTGTTCCACAGAAACGTCTAGCATATCGAAAGCGTCACTTAATTTGTTGCCGACTTTTTCGGTTTTCATATTGGACATAAAAGACTGGCATTTATTATTATCCCAGATAATTTTCTCTACAATTACTGGTTCTGTCTCTGCTATCACTATGTCTCGGTCTAAGGTCAGCTGCAAGGGCAGATGCTTCGATTCGAATCGCTCCGCTACCTCTAGACTAAACTGACCATGCCTAATTTCTCTAGAGCAAATGAAATAATCAATTGTGCTACTGCCCATAGTGCTTATGTAAGTATATCGGCCCTTTTCATCTCCTGTGCAGGTACCATTCAAGATCGTTAAATCACAGGTATTACAAAATTGTAGTAGCAACCTCCCAAAAGGTGAAACAGTCTTATCTTCAGATTCTCGATGTTCGTACAAATCTGAACGAACAGCGATCTCTATATCAACTTCATTATCAAATAATGCTGAATTATAGTTTCCCGTTCTAGCATTAAAATCGCCTCCCAGTAGGTACCAACAGTGTTGCTCAAGATTTCGGATACAATCCAGAATGCACTGTTCAATAAGGCATATATTCGACTTGACCTGAATATGTCTCTGGTTATAGTAGGGCGAATCATACGGTGGCACATAAACGCCACAAAATACAACATCTCTATCACTACCAAAAGCTACTTTATCAAATTTCAATAAAACCAGATTGTCAACCGTACATTGCAGTCTATGTACAAACTCAGCAAATACATTTTTAACTAAAACGAGGATACCTCCAGAGGCTCTTCCCTGCGATGTAAGTCTAGAGGCGGGACTGAAGTGTTGTTCGAAAGTTAGAGAAGCACTCCAGTCTACTGCTAAATTCAAGAAATGTCTCTGTAAAACACACAATATCAAACCTGTTGATGTATTGTATAAAGTCAGGATCATTTATTTTCGTGAGCAGACCTTCTATGTTCCAGTTCAAGATGTGAGCTATTTTCACGGGTGAGTCCCGTGCTGTGTCCTGTTGACCATTAGCACGGACACCCGGTGCTGCGGCCTCCCGTCGCGTAGTCACTGGGTCAGTAGAGCTTGTGCTCTCCCTTGTGCTGTTTGTGTCTTGCCTGATCTTATGTCGAAGTCCTGCCGCCTTGCCCTGGGCGGGGGGTTCCTGTCAGCAACTGCTCTTACTTAAAGCAGTACTTCGCGTCACACGACTGTACGATGCCCAGCTTTTGGTCCACATATTGGGCAACCGGGCCTGTCCTGATGTACTCTTGTTCCTGCGACGTGTTCTCGCTTGGAGTTTCTCAGTTGTTTCTATAGGGGGAGCTGCTGAATCACTGTACTTGTCGTTGGTGTTGGTGGCATTAGCCCCAGTTTCATGGGGGACATTCTCATGTGTTGTATTAGAAGTGGTCACACTGGTGGGTCTGCAGACTGGGTTAGTGGGACTAGGAGCAGGCGGTGGGCTGGCTGGCAGTAAGTACTGAGACATGTAGGGGGAAAAGGGGAGGAGGGATTGACTATCTTCACAGTCATCTGTATTTTCGCGTCTGTTATAAATTTGCCGCTTGTTGTAGTCGATGTCATGGCGACGGAGCTGTCGAGTGTGGTTGTCGTCGACACGATGCGTGGTTACTAGATTGTGACAAGCCGGGGACACCTGTGCGGGGCGTGGGGGCGAGCCTTGAACGTAGCTGTCAGGTGGGCACTCGCTGACATTGGCTGTCCGGCTGTTGTCGGCCCCTGTATCCCTGGTGTGTAGTGTCGTGCCCTTCCCTTTTGAGTTGTCACTGGTAGGTTTAATTGTAGCGTTGAGGTCAGGAGGGGATTTGGCGGGTAAAGAAGCTGTCTGTAGACCGGGGTCTATGGTGATGTAGTGGGCGTCGTCTTTGATGACATTGCTATTGTTGTAGGCATCACGGGTTTGGGGACGTAAATGCCTCGGAACTGTTTGAAGTTTACCGTTTTTATAGAATGTAAAAGTCCCTTCTTCGCGAGCATTTAGAATATTGTTCGTCTGTTGTCTCGTCAGATCACTGGCGACTCTGATACCGGCAGCCCGAAGTTTGTCTCTAGTCGTCTTGTTACTCAGGATTCGCATTTTGTCAGTCCATCGATGAAAATGTACAATTAGGGGCCTGGGGTGGGTCTCACCAGGCTTTCTGTTTCCGAGGCGATGAGCTCGCTCAATGTCTTCCGCACACCATGATTGTTCGGCACAGAATTCGTTTAAAAGGCAAATCACTATAGAGTTACACTCAGCATAATTTTCGCCCGTCCTTTCTTTAATGCCAAACATTTTGAGGTTCTTTCGTCGAGACACAGCTTCGAGCTTGTCTATCTCCATTGTCATCTCGCCCAGTTTCTCTTTTAGCAGTTTATTTTCCTCGGTTAACACGTCTATGGGTCTCTTATTTTCACATATCTTTGCGTTAACCGAGTCAATACTACGTTGGAGCCCGCTGATGTTTTGCATCAGGGACTGGTAGAAGGTTTGTATTTGCTGCTCTCTTTACATTTCTAGTAACCTCGAGACGCTCTATCATTATAGGGGTCTGAAGCTTAACTCGTTATACGGCAATGATCTGGTGTACAGTTCACTGCCAAGGTACACAGATCGTTGTGGAACACTTCACAGATGAAAAGGACAGTCATCCCAACAGCACTGGAATTATACGGCAAGACACCCTCCCTCTTGCTACTTATTGTGTAACAGGCAGATTTACCTCTATGACATTGTCTCTCCAATGCGGTATTATACATAAACATCGCGCACTCTTACATCTACTTTATCGTCATTCAAATTCCTTTTTCCAACATCGTGCCTTTCTGCCGCTATGGCATCGTCTCCCACATTGTCCATTCATTTACCCATCAGGCATCATTTTTCACATTGCCCTTCTACAATCAACATACTTAATCGTACAACTATGGCACCGACATTCACATTGCCTTTTTAACATCAACAGCGCGCGCTTTTATTTCTCTAGCATGTGCCCTACTCCACAATAACATTCGCGCACTTTCATTTCTACATGGCCTCATCCTCCACAATACCAACTGCACATAAACATTCAGTCTTCATTCACAAGTGCATCTTTTTCTGGACATAACACAGCCAGGAGCTGCGCTTGCTGGAGTTTCTTCACATCATCTCGTTTTTCCTTTGTTGAAAGCGCGACCGGTTGATGTGACAGCTTTATAGTCTGTTACTGGGTTTATAGAGTTGGCTGGTGTGCACACTCGTTTAAGGGAAGCCTTATTGAATCTAACACAAGGGAAAAATGTGTTTCATAAATATGATTTCTTCTTCTCTTAGGATTTATTATTAAAATTGTTATTATTCCATATCTTTGCTAACGTCTGTTTTCCTCCTTTTCTGTCTGTGGCCGTTTGCGAAATCTTTGCTCAGAAGTATGTTTCCTTTCGCTGTTTGTCAATTGTTTCCAATACCAAGACCTTATAAGTGTTCCTTAAAAATATATTTTTTCTTGCAAGCTCATGCTTGCGTGTCTAAGCCTGTGGACACAGGATACATCACAAAGCTCGATGGGCACTTACTTCGTGTTTTTAATAATTCACACCCTGGTCTTTCGTATTAATCTTCTGGAACTATTGTTTATCGACAATATCCTGGTGCATTGATGCTGCAAGCCATCTCAGAGGTATGTCGTTTTAGAATACTAATAGAGCAACAGAGTACAATAGAGTACATCAGAGTACTAGTTTCAAGGATTATTGCCTGCTGTAAAACTGTGGGACCTGCTGGGTAAGTTTTACGCACATTGATTCATCCGCTTTCACGAAGGATATTAATGCTTGAGTGGCTTGTCGCAATTGGAAACTTTTTAAAGAGTGTACAAAGCTGCAATAATGTTGTCAGATATGTGACAGTGGTTTTTATGAGATTGTTTCGCACAATTGTGCCAAAGACCCAATATAATATTATATATCTGCAGTCATTAAGATCGTTCGACTAGCATCGCACATAACTACACTTTCATGCCTACACTAGTCAGGGTGGATTTTAACTGGCCGAATACATTATAAATTTCATTTCCATTTCTCAAAATGAATTTGTACTCGAGGTGCAAGCCTGTCTATTCACTGCTGTAACCTTCTCAATAATGCTTATCACCAATCTTTGCGGTCTAAGTCTTATTTAATATTCTTGGCTTTAGTCCTACTTACCTTTAAGGATAGCCTGCTATAGTACACAGAATCAAGGATCGAGGTAGCTTTAACTCCATTTGTGATTAATGCCTCATACGGATATATACTGCTGTCTTCCATTCTCTAGATGTCTGGTCAGTTAACCCTCACAGCCCTGACTTCAGCAAGCAGCGAGAGGCCTAATGCTGACTTTTGTATTAATTACAACACGCAATGACTGTAGCGTTTAGTCGTCTGTTGTTGTGTTGTTGTTGTTGTTGTTGTTTACCCCTTCTGTTGTTGCTGATTCCACCCTATATTTGTCCTGAGGGCTACACACAAACTGCCACCACAGGCTGTGACCCGTTCAAAAATGCGGACGGAGCACGACATGGAACACCGCCATATTGTTACCATCCCACCAACTGTCGCCTAACACGCTGCCTCGACTCCTTGAAATGACCCGGTGCCATTTACCCTGTAAGAACTGGTTGGTCAGTGAAGCCTGACCCATATGAAGTCAGAATCGGATAAACGATTTGCAGATGGACAACTTTCAATAAATATTTTATTAAAAAAACTATCGGTGCGTTTTATTTTAACAGAGCGAATGAATTCATGAGTCCCTACTATTTTTATTAAAATTTCAACAGGCCCAGTGCTCAGCAACACCTAATGAGAAGATAGTAGGTTGAAACTAGGTGTGAACTGGCACCGATCTTACTCCATCTCATGTTACTAATATTACCGTTGCTTTGTTTGTGTAGCTGTTTTTTCAAACCCAAAGAGCAAGTGGTTTTTAATGAGCTGACCGATTGGTTAATGCCTAAAACCTCCAGAGTGCAAAGAAATCAAGCCTACAGATATACACAGCTTTTGGTATTTGTAGACAATAAGTGTTGGAGATGGATACCTGGAAAGAAGCTGCTCTTACTTTAACGAAGGAGACACCTGCTGTCACATGACGCACAGGATTGGGGGGGGTGGGGAGTGGCGACAGTGGCGGGATGAGGGTGCAGCACCTTCTCACATCATTTCCTGTAGGTGTGACCATGAATCACCACGATGAACAATACAGTTACCTTCCTACACCCCTTCACGGTAGCATCAAGTTACTTCTGTCAGTCGATGAATGTTGCAACCTGCTGTGCTTTTCCTTTCTCCCTGCAACTCTGTCAGAACTAATCATCAACTCACTGGCGTATATTTAAGAATAACTGCATAAATAGCCTTTCAAAGAAGAAACTGTGAAGAGATATTTTTAATGGCATAGTGCTCAAAATATGCGCGTGCTGTTTGACTGACTGACTGACTGACTGACTGACTGACTGACTGACTGACTGACTGACTGACTGACTGACTGACTGACTGACTGACTGACTGACTCATTCACCCCCTCACTCACTCATTCACTCATTCACTCACTCAGTCACCACAAACTCACATAATGACAAAGACTGTTGATCATCGATGTAGAAAACTTGTATAGTAATATAAACTCGAAGACATTAGATATTATATATATATATTTATAACGGAATAGTTCGTTAGCATAGGCACCACTCTATGGCAAAAAGAGAAACGGGCAGTTATTTAAAAAAAATGTATATGCTGCTAGAACATTGGTCTGCGGGAGGTAACTATATAAAAGGCAGTATACCAAACGATTATTTCCCTTTAACTGACCATTTTTAGATTAAGCGGTTGGAGGATATTGCAATCGCTGATGGTAAAAAGAAAAATTTAGCGGACAGAAAAAATAAAGTATAGGTGTCTGAGAGTTCTCTGTAAGGAAGCGGTCAAAGAGGAAGTAAAATGGGTTAGGGGTGGGTTACAGACCACAGAGCTTCATTAATGATCTGTATACAAACAAATAGTATTAATGTATACTGCGGGCGGAAGATATAAACACAGATATTTGTGATAATTGCACAATCCTGGCACTGAAGAGGTGAAGTTACGAGCATCCAGTTAAAAGCAGGATGCAGAATGACACGAACACATCTGTCAGCAGACGACATCGCTGAAGCGCATAGATCCAGAATAAATCAAACAAGATGGCAGAACGAAGAACAGGAGACAGAAGCCGTTAGTGGAAGAAAATGTCTGTTGCAAAGAAATGATGGAGCACAAGAACTGAAGAACATACCATAACGAAGGTAAACGGCACAGCAAACATCACAGGGGAGAACAAGAAACCAAAGCTCGACGTACATCCAAGGACGAGACAAAACGACAGAGAGCTAGTCCCCTCCAGCCAGTTAAGCGAAGGGACATCACTCTAGTAGTGTAAAAAGTTTTCTTATTTTCTTTACTTACACAGGTCACAGTTGACGTTACGTTGGAATATTCAGAATGACAGAAATAGTGCACTACTTAAAAGTGTGACAATCACTTTAAAACAAAACTTACGAAAATTAAAAATAAGTTGAAATCGAGCTAGACTCACCTCAACTGATTTTTACATGAAAATTGTACACCTTTGATCAGTATGGTCAGGACTTAAATATCAGGCTGGAGAAAACGGTCAGGTATGTCACAGTCAAGAACACGCGCATCAGGTAACACAAGTCGCTCTCGTCCCTGGCTCTCTTAATCTCTAACATTTATACGAGTGGAGGCCCTCGATGACTCCGTTACATCAAAGAAAAAGCTCACACCCACGCTCGCGCCCACGCACTCTGACGCAAAACACCCGTCCATCCACCGATCCACCCACGCCTTCCTCTCTCATTCAACACAAATAGAAAAAAAATTAGACAGCAGCTTTGTGACAATATAGCTATTCAGCTACTTTGAGTGTAGAGCGTTACAAAAGGTTCAGGTGGTTAGAGATTGGTGATAACTTCATCCATTAAAAAGAATTGACAACACCGTTTCTTGTTATAACCTCTTCGTGAGTGAGTGAGTGAGTGAGTGAGTGAGTGAGTGAGTGAGTGAGTGAGTGAGTGAGTGAGTGAGTGAGTGAGTGAGTGAGTGAGGTCAGGTCAGGAAGGAAGGAAAGGTCAGTCGGGTCAGGTCAGTCATGTAAGTCAGTCAGTGCAGCTACGGAGCAATATGGCATTCAAAAGGTTAATGTAATCACAGACTTCTGCTGTGGATACTAAAGAGTATATCAGTTAATCTTAATCATCCGACAGTGATTTAATGATTTGTTCTGTCAGTGAAAGACAGCGAGAGAGCGCAGCAGGTGACAACAGTCATCGACCAAGAGAAGCAGCATGATGTTACAAGGGATCTACGGAGGTAGCTGTTTGAAGTCTTTGTTTGTTTGTCTCTTTTTTCAGTTTGCGATATGGTCTGAACTACAACATGAGTACGTGTGAATCTGCTCCACCTCGCTCCATACGTCTGTCTGTTTACATCAGTCATGTGCGTCATCTGACAGCAGGTGTCTTCTTCTTTTTTCATATAGCCTCTCTGTGTGACATGTATGACCCGTACACGGAGTATAACTATTGTGGTCTTTCAAATGACTGCTGTTTATATGACTAAGCTTGATATTCCACAATACATCGTAATTCTTTAATGACATGTGTGTATGTAAGTAACGGAAATTTATGTCCATGAAATATATATCAATCCAGTTATCGCACATAGCTAAGATAAATGGTAGTGTTGATCAAAACCAGCGACCGAAGCTACTGGCGGTAATGTCCCTGAGTGACTATTCCCTCAGGCCACTGCCTCATATCGGTGGCTACGAGCAGTGAACAGCAGTCACGGTGACGAGAAGAAGTAGATGAGGGCTGCCGCACGTCCTTCCACACGACAAACAATTGCAGTGGTGTCCCCGATAGCCTCACACCACCTCCTGTCTTACATCGCTGTCTGACGTCGAGAAACGACAGTGTTGACGATGTTAAAAGTTCTGATGTAGCGGACTACTTACCTCCCTTTGTTGTCTACAAGTAGAGGCAATAAGGTTGCTCACAGACTGCTCATAGACTTACTGCTCGAGGCTGACAAAAATCTAAGAGACGGAAGTTCCTGCTAGAGTATGGGAAAAGAATTTTCCTTTAGTGTTAGCTTGTTTGATTTTCCTTTAACAGAAACAAGTTGTTAAAAACAAATCCCTTACATCTCGAAGACAGAACTCAGTATCACTTGTACTTTTTAACACAGTGGTCTATAAAGCTGTGTCCAGAACTCGGAGATGGTGTTTACCCCAGGAGCCGTGTTTATAAAGTAGAGGTAAAGATGCCCCGGAATATCACGGAATATCTGCGAGGTCCGATTTCTTTGGGTTCCTCATGTTGCCCCGGGTAAACTACTTACTCTCGGTTCATAACTACGGCCCCAGAAGACTAACAGTCTCTCTTAAACAAGACGGTTCAGAGATGTCACTCGACAACAAACCATGGCGGCCTACTGGAACACCATGACTTTACATGTCTGTATCGATCATTTATACCTTCTTAGTAGTTCGTTTGAGCGCTACATTTAGCGGAAACAAAACAAAATAAAAATAATAAAAGACGCACACACACACAGATATACACATAAACACACGCACGCACACGCAAATAAAAATTATAAATAAAATCAAACAGAAAAATAAAAAATAAGCACACATGGAAAGTCTTTTAAACTAAAAAAGTCAGAGATCTGAAAATAAGTTCTTTTGCCTAAAAATTTATTTAAAAAGAGTAAAAGAAAAAATATTTTCCATTTTACGACAAAAATTTATAAAATAGATGTCTCCAGCGTAACACGAGACTTTAAGCTTATCAATTTTTTTTTCGAAAGAATTTAATTTTAGTTCGCTGCTTTGAAAACGGGTTTAAACGAAAAACAAGAACATTTACCAGCACAGCCACAAAAAAAACAACAAAAAACAAAAAACAAAAATAAAATCATTGAGGAATCTTTTCGTGAAGTACGGGAATGTAATACTACTTGGATTGTCACCGCAGTGGAATGGGTGTATGTACCACCCATCGAGTCATAACTTTTAGCACATAAGACTGAATGACAAAAAGTTTATAGGAAGAAGCTTTATAGAGCCTGCTGAGTCTAGTCAGGTGTGTTTAGAGAAGTGAACAACTCTTCTTTGGTGAAGTTTGAAGCTCAAACCGATCTGAAATTTAAGTGAGGTCTGAATCTTTAAAAATCACTTGTTAAGTCGAGCTCACTCGGTAAAGTTTGTGGGATCAAAAAGAAGTGATAAGGAACAGCAGTGTTATGAGTCTATTGCCGGTCATAGTAAACTCAAATAACATCATGACGAGGTGACGACCAGATGATAAGGACGACTGCTCTGTGGTGTAACGAGAACAACATCGCACATAGTTCTGTGAACATCAATACCGCTGTTATATTTTTTGATTAATGAATATCTCATTGGTAGACATTGTTCCTACAAACTACTGTAAACCAAATGTCCTTATAACAAAAATTCTGTTTCAGAAAGGCAAAATAAGGATTAAACGTGTAGTGTGGTCTTAAGTGGCTTTGCGATATTTTATTTTACATCTTAAACAGGAGACAGTATGATGTGCTACAATAAGCAATCATGTAAGAACTTCATTCTATAAAGAAATTTTTAGCTTATTATTATCACAGCTCTGAAGCAAAAAAAAATTTTAAAAACCCAACTAACATTAGTAATACTTTTAAGAGAAAAGTCTGTGAGGAAGTCTATCGACTAGAGTGGTGGGAAACATGATCTACCCACCCGCTGTTATGCTACCCTGTCTGAGGCTGGTGGCTTAGCGGTTACGGACTGAGCTACTATAATGTTTTCGATATGACGGGGGCACACAGCGACTAGAAATTCTGTGTATTTTCAATGGTCTGAAGATTTACTGCTGTTAATATTATTATTTTACACAGCCCCCGACTGGTTCACTGGTGTGAGGTGTGTGAGCTCTGGGAACTGCATTTAAGGAGATCGCACAAGTCAAGTAAATGGGTTATTTTTTCATATCACTATCATCGATAATTGCTCCTACATCAAATACTAATAGTATAGTGTTAATGATGGTGGTTGTGTTAGTAGTGGTGATGAGGATTAGGATGATGATGACAACGACGACGACATTTATTATGACTTTCTGATTGCCTATTTTTACTTTTGCAAATGTGACAGCATGACCAAAATATATTTCCTTCCGATACTTTGTATACTTTTTGGCGTCTTTCGAAATAGCATAGCAAGAAACGCAACTGGTCACATTAATGAGTGGAAGAAAGTAAATAATACAGAAAGAAATCTTCTACAACATTTTCTCCCTTTTCTATCGGAATCTACGACTGACTTTAATGGCACAAACACTGGAAGTTATTCGCCTGTAGAAAAAAATTATTATGACCAATATTATACTTCAGTCACACACATGCTCTTTCCAACAAACAATACCTCCAGCATTGATACGAATTCGCTGGATGACCAGGCTACAGATTTTCATTCATTTCATTTGGACCTAGACTTTGAAGAATGCAGCAACCAGTGGCACAGTTATCACGTGAGAGGAATGGAAGGTAGTATACTGATTTCTCTCATGCCGACCGACAAATCTCTGACTGACTCAGGAGTCCTTACTTGCACCATAGAGCTGGAAGTTCCTCAAGGGATGGTGGCTCATGTGCAAATGCTTAATAAGTTCACGGTTCTTCAATATAGAATCCTATTACTCGATGTGGAAAACAAGGTTTTGAGTGATAGCTATAACAACGGTTTCAGTGAGGAGTTTTTCACCTTCTCCAATATTATGAGGTTTCAGCTGATGACCAGTAGGATCAAATATGCATTTCAGCTTTATGTGAACTTTACAGCAATACCAGAAGCTAGTCGGCCACAACTTAGTACTACTTTTCTCTCTTCAACTAAAGGTATTTCATATGAACATTGTTACACATTTTTATATTGTGACAACGGTGTTCCGTTCTCTGACTTTCCAATTCCACTTTTTTTTGTCTTGTTTGAACTTTGTTGATCAAAATAACATTATTATGGAATATATGACACAGCACAACAGCGAAACTTGTACTATGTATTTATTGATATCGCTCAACAAATAAAGAAAGTTTTTTTCTATTTGTTAAAAGGATGTTGAATTTCCTGGCACAGGGTGAAGCCATCATGTCCGTTTAACAACGATTCCGCCTTGTCCTTTTTGCAAAGTTAAAAGCGGTCTTTAACGGCGAAGCCAACAATTAAGATTTAGAAATATAGTTTCCACCACAAATAATAATATAAATGAGACTAAATTAAGTTTCTCACACTTTTAAATATAAAGTCTTAGAATTACTATGAAGTTCGTGCTACTTCGCTCACCTTTGGAGAAGAGCTAGAGACTAGGAAAGAAGTACATGACAGGAAAAACAATTATATTTATACTCAACTGCACATAATATAAATATGCTTTAAGATAGCAGAATTTCAATTTCATCAAATCGGACAATGGATTTCAGCGCGCTCTCTCCCTCTCTCTTTCTGTTTTTCTTCATTATTGTCTCAATCTCTCGCTTATAATTGATGTTTTCTAATAAGCAGTTTAATATTTTATCAACAATAAGATAGGTTTTCATACTTTAAACGTCATTGATGTTCATTATCAGCGATGATATTAGTTTAGAGGACAGTTCTCTCTCCCATCCAGATGCAATAGTTATTATGTCATCTAACATGTTCTCCATTTTCCTTCTATTGATATACAATGTAAATTATTTTCTTCAGTGAATATTAAGTGTGATTTAATTTCATTTACCATGAGATCACTGACTGAAGTAGGTGTCATCAAGTGTTGGTGTTTTAATGAGGAAACATGGGATCGTTTTAAATAGTCAAAGACAGTGGATATATTTGCATGAAGAATAGTGAAAGCTAGGCTTATGTTATCCAGATCCTGTTCACAGAATATATTATTTAGAAAGAAGCTCATTCTGAGATTAATCTTTAACAATTCTCGTTACCATTAACAGGTTACATATACCTATCGCAACTTAGCGAAAACAGAGAGTATACTCCTTTCATAAACGCTTGGACTCACCTGGTGCCACCTGAAGACCACGCTATTGTTGTTAACATTCGTATTAATAATGGAAACATATACTGCATTGGCAATATATTTAGTTTCTGGATAATCTTCCACACGGAACTCAACACAACAGATTTTAATCTCTGCCACCTTCCTAAGTATACATCCACCGAACCACTTATTTACCACGGAGGTGTACGTGTACAGTACAAAAGTTTCACCTCATATGACCGGCTGGACTTCAAGATACTGTTCTCGTTCCACCACGTGTCGGCACTACCTGTTCAGGTGTCTGAAGACATGTGGAACTGCTCGGCCGTGCGATCATCACAGTCCACTTGTCCGTTACATCGCTCCCACCGTTGAACACACTGCACATAGAATAGTCTTAAGTAATTTTATTTATTTTTTAAAACAAAATAATAGCAGAAAAAAATAACCGCCTTTTATCAGTAATTTTATAAACAAGCTCTCTTCACACTATTAGTGTCTTTTAGGCCGTTGTAGTCAAAACAAGCAACAAACCCTTCTGCCTGCACATCGGAAAGGAGACAATGAGTGGCAGGGTGGAAAGTAGCAGAAGTCCTCGTCACTCCCGTCTTTACAATCATCACGATGATCACAGACTAGTGTGTACGGGACACTCTGATGCACTCCAACACATTGAAATGGAGGCGGATGTGACGTCAGTAGTGCTGGACAGGAGTCTGTAGCGCCATCTGTCCTCCCCCAGCAACTAGAAGCCTCATCACACGCCAGAAACACGTGTGTGAAGTGATGATCTGGACATCGTAGGTACCCTGACTGTTTAACATATTTAACTGCAGTCCTTATCTCGATCAAGAGATTGCTCAACGAAAAATGGCCTCTATGCAGTTCAAAGGCAGCAATTGTCATGCGCACAAAATTTGTTTCAGTTTGTTTGAGCACCAAATCACTCAATCATTGTACCTGCACAAATTTAAAAGTTTGCTTGAAATGGTAGACGGTAATGCATAGATCTAATTAAAATCCATTTGAAAATTAAAGAGCAGGGATAAAAGATTTTAGCTTAAAAATCACGATGTATTCCTGTGTGCAAAGCCTGTGGACGGAGCTTGGGCGACCAGCGACTTCTTTCGTCAACAGAATACAGGCACAAGTTAGTCTAGTGAACCCATGTGAGTGGACGAGGATATCTGTTTAAGATGATGACCGGGAATTTGGAAGCAGCAGAGTTAAAGTCAAGATGGACAGAAAAGTAACTGTGTAGGACTTGTATACCGACCTTGACGACAGTCACAGAAAAAAAATAATAATAATAATTAATAATAATAATAATAATGTATATTTATATAGCGCTTTACCCACCATCAAAGGCAGGCTCAAAGCACTTGACAAAAAAGGTAAAACACATGAACATAAAATAATGGGCGCTGATCTCAAAACCAATGAGATTATTGTGTGACCCCATATAGCAGCCACTCATGCTAAGTAGGTGAACGCCATCAGCACAGATGCAGTCAGTAACCTTACCATTGCATGAAATCTTCGGTAACTCAATATAGTTCTGTTTTAAAGGAGCAAAAAGTTATTGTGATGTTTGTATAGCATAACTGTTGGTCAGTTGAACAGGTGAATAACAATCGGGTATTTTCAGACACCAGGCTTCTGGACGTGTTTCTTTTACCTCAGTAAATTTGATGCAACTCCAAATATTAAAAAGAAACATAAAGTGGCACTGAGAAATTCGTCAGTGTAACTGTGGATTGTGCCGCACACATTCATGATTCGTGATTCATAAAGGGATTAAAACACCAACATGAATTAGGGACAACCGATCTCGACACAATGCTGCGTACATTTTAAGAATAATAATGAAACTTATTTTATAACGGGTATATATAAAGTGGACTCAAGGAGCTTTACAAAAACAACAAATAATAATAGTTACAGTAATAGTTCATGTTAGAACAAAACTAACATGTTATGGTTAAAAAAAGGAGGAAAGGACTGACTGACCTCTCGCGATAAAACATGTCTATCCTAAAGCAGAAGTTCAGTAGATTTTGAAAATGTCTGTTCAATATTGAGAGTCTGAAGGACACGTTAGGCCGCCCTAATAATGTTTTAGCAAGTGACTACAACACAATTGAAACTGTTCTTGTGCGTGAGCTAGAGCGAGTTAGTATAGTATCCAATAAAAAAAATTGAACTTTTGTCAGGTATTACGGGTTTCGACTCTCAAAGGTGAAAAATAGTGACGCTGCGGTGTCCGAATCGGCACTGGTCACCTCGCCTAGTCGAGTTCACGAGTTTGAAATGTAATCTCTAAAATTCTGCCCCGGTTCACTACCCCTACATCGCCCGTCTTCTTGTGATAACTAGTTTTAGAGCTCTTCATCTCTGGGGACCTAACCTACAGATAGAAGGGTCACAAAAAATTAATTCTTTCCTGATTCCGATAAGCACTCCACCATCCAGCCATGTTGAAAGTCCTAAAATGTTTACTGTTTATTATCACCTCCGCTGGGGGCAACTGCTGATGCTTGACTCATTACAGAAACATGACTACCTCACAAAATACTTGGTTCTCTACGGAAATATAGCCTTATCTACCTCACAAAATACTTTGTTTAAATGCCTGTAAACAATCCCAACGCACGTGGTTCATGGCTTGTGGACTGTTATAAAATTCCAGACTTGACCTTCACTGAGGGCAATTATTTTATCCTACTTACTTTCTAGCACTATCGAAGACCATAAGTACGAACACAGCTCATGAAAACAATCCCCCAAAACCAACGGGAGCCTCATTTTTAAGCGTGACGTCACCCCGAGGGCTTTTATCCGCTATAACACCACTGCACAATATTGACTGTTAATGACAGTTATCGGTTAGACGAAAAGGCGCTCAGTAAGAAGTGTTGTAAAATATTATAGTAAAGGCAGCATGCAATGTATGTCATTAAATTCAGTCAACTAACTGAAGACTGTGGTGTTGAAATCAATAGTGTTTGTATACTTTTTATTCACTACTTTAGAGTCGGAATATAATTTTATTGTTAGAATATATTTATGTAAGTGTTTATTTATTATTTACCATTAATAAATTAAAACTGACGGCAACAAATACAGATATGATAACAAGGAGCATTGCAGTTTATTTTTTTATGCATTCATCGATGAGTGGTACAACAGTCCCAGCAGCTGCTTTGCCATTGAACGCTGTGGGAGGGAATAAAAGTCAATCATTCGCACACCTGAACGATATGTGTGGGAGAGCCTAATTGGTGAACCGGATATAAATGTGGTCGTGTTGTTTTGTTATAGTGCTTTGATATAGAGTTGCATCTAATTGTCATGTGGGATAAAATATTATCTTTATCTTTTCTTGTCCTAGAAGGTATAGTGACCGTCGCTAGGCGGACCACACGCCCATGTCTAGCATACAGCCAATAAATTTCATGTCAACGCTATAAATTATGATGCTATCTTTATAAATTATTCTATACTGAACAATACGTGACCCGCCACAACGAAATGAGTCTTAACTCGCACAGAGCAGTTTCGTAGTAGAGGCCCCGAAAGAGGATTAAGGTCAGTTTTCTGGACTTTTCTTAAAAAATGGATTCCTTGGTTATCAACCTGACAGGAAAATATATTAGTATTTAAAATAAAAGTTAGAAATTGTCTTAAAATACATTTCAATCAAGGTACCCGACTGCGATCCGTCTCGACTTTCACAGGAAAATGACCAAATTCAAACGCTTTTTCAGTACCATTTCCCTGTTGAACCCCATCGTGTTATACATTACCAGAAAGCCTAGAGTCTGTATTTTCAGTCTCTTTAATGAATGATTCAAATACTAATTAATCAGATGCTTTATTTACTAAAGTTTAGAAGTAAACAAATCTGGTTGTTGATCTAGACCCTATCCAATGGGAGAATCAGATACTGAAATGTCCATAGTAACGAAATCAAAGGCGCTTAGTGACTTTTAGGACTAGAAGTACAACTTTTATTTCAAGGGAAAGGTTAGAACCTGTACATTTTATAAATATGCAATTTGCAACATCTTAACTTTCCGAGTTAAGACTCATTTCGTCGTGGCGGGTCACATTTAATAAAAATTATATAGATGGATACTGTTTTGTGTTTGCATACGTGAATAAAGCTGGGTTGTTTTTGTTTGCTATCAACATAATCAACGTGGTGGGTTGTTGACAATCCAGAGACATTTTCTGCAAGAAATGGAGGCGTATGTGCCAGCGTAGAGGTGTTGCATGGGGTAGACAGCCTTAAGTGGGTACGGAACTGTCAGTGGAAGTCCGTTTAGCTTGGATAGTATTGGGACACCCTCTACATAAGTCTTTTTGTTGTATGTATATATTCGCATGTGTTTTTCTGTTAACTAAATCTTTATTATTATAGGTTAAATCACATGTCGTTGGGTCTTGTGTTCGGGTAATAGCAGGGTAGGGGGCTTGTCAGCCGGGTACTGTCAACTGTGAGTGGTAAACGTGTGATTATCGTACGGATGGTGCCCCTGCGATATTATGTTGACGTGGGTAGCAGGCTCCCCGCAGTCCCCGGGGACAGTGTCCACGTTTGGCGTAAAACTTGGAATACTGAAACCCGATCTTCACATGTCTGGACAGGTAACCTTCAGAGACAAGCCCGCAGCTAGAGACCTAATGATGGCGCTGGTATTAATTAAATCACACAATGACTGTGGCATTTAATTGTCTGCTGTCGCTGTTGCTGACGAGTCCTGTTGCTGCTGATGTCAGCCGGTCATTGTCCTGATGGCTACCCGCAAACTGTCCCCGCCCACTGTCACGTGGATCAGATTGACAGAGGGATGTGCGCTACCGACAACGACTGTGGCCACCATGGTGCCAAATGTTTCCCTAACGATGGCTGCGATAACTGAGCCGCCACAGATTACCCTGCAAGACATGGTTGGTCAGTGAAGGCCGAAGCCACACAACACAGAGATTTCAATGACATGCTATAAAAGAAAGAGAAAAGGATACAGACTATGCCTATCAAGTCAGAATCGAATAAATGATTTTCAGACGGCCAACTTTTAATAAATATTTTATTTATAAAAAAAAAACTATCGGTGCGTTTTATTCCAACAGAGCGAATGCATTCTTGGATCTCTTCTTTTTTCACTAGAATTAAAACAGGCCGAGTGATTGGCAACACATAATGAGAAGACAGTAAGTTGAAACTAGGGGTGACCTGGCACCGATCTCACTCCATCAGTAAAATAGTTTAACAGTCAATGCAATACCCATTGTTACACAATAAAGTTTTGTACCGGCAGCAAACTGAACAGTCTGTGAGTGTGTGTGTGCTCGCACGCGTTTGTGACTCTATTGAAAAGGAAATGCGAAAGAAACTTGTTTAACCTTTTTAATAGTATCTCAGTTAGTGCTTGTCGTTATTTATATTTTATAACACATTATCTTAAACAAGCACAAAAATGTTGAGAGTAAACAACATTATACTTGATCCTGAATGTCCTCAACATTTTAATTTTATTATAGATTTACTGTAATTATAGTCAGGTTTTTTTCTGATGTAATTCCATTAAATCTAATTTTCATGAGGTAAATGTGCTGTCAAACAGAAATACAAAGGTTTTTGTGCATTTTATTATTTCCAAGATAATGTCTTATATATATTTATTTGAGAATGATGTGACACTTGTCATGTACACCTTATACTTACTAGAACAGCTGTTTGTATGATCAAATCGTCTACTTTTTGTCCACGCTGGTAGGAAAATACAGTCATGTTGTTATCACGTGATCGTCTTTGTCGAAGACCGAGTTTGCCTTACAACTCTTGCTTGAAAGGTTGATGATTTTGGCCTGCCTTGTCTTGTTTATGAAGAGTAGGTGGCCATACCAGCGGTGATTCTAAAAGAGAGAATGATTTCAACAAGGTACATGTACACAAACTCTAGCACTCAAGAGATGACATTGAAACTATGGTAAACATGGTTTGCTTGATCACAGAAGTGAAGCCTTCCATCCTTAATCGAGCCAATATACTTAAAAAGTGTCAGCCTTTTCACCCTCGTTGACTCTTGATTTTGAGTGATGGCGAGAAAAGGTTGTGACATTTCCTTCGTTAAGTCATTTGCTAGAGGCCATCTCTTTCACAGTCGATCGGCTTAGAATTAAACCACGAACATTGGTTTACAAGCCTTATAAACAATTAAAACAATGCATAAAAAGCCTCAACCCCCCCTCCCCACACACACACACATAAAACATAAAGGATAAAGAGTCGACTGAGTTCCACGAGTAGCATTACGATGCCATTGTTCTAGTCATTAGGCTACCAGCTCCTTTTCTATACTTTACACACAAATCCATTTTGAGTACTTAACATCGCTGCTGCTCTATCTTTGGAAAATTGTAGTCATCGTTTTAAAATTATGTGGCATTTAGTTCTGAATAGAGTCTAGCGGGTTGCTTTAACTGCGCTATTTTATAAATATTTTCAAGTTGTCTTCCTGGCTGTTGAACACAATCTCTGCCGGCTCATGAACAAAAGACGATTTTTTCGAGTTGTGCTTTTTCTTGTGTCCTGTTAGATTTCTTGTATTCTCTCTCTCTCTCACACACACACACACACACACACACACACACGCGCGCGCGCGCGCGCGCACGCACGCACGCACGCACACATTAGTGAGTTAAGCTCAACAAAGCTATTATTTCAACAAGATTTCTCTCCAGATCCCGGTGTATCATCATCACGGACGGTAGCCCTCACTAACACCGAGGGCCGATATATTAGCACAATGAGACCCCTACTTTCCTACAACCTAGCTTTCTTCATATACCTGTGTGTGGACAGTCTTCACGACACAAAAAAAGTGTTGTTTTGTATGTACCTGTATTTCTTTTCAGCTGTTCTTGGTAAGTATTTTCAAGATAAATTTGCTTGTTAAGTACAGGAGATATGTGAAAAAGATTAATTAATAATAACGGCATTATTTGCCGGATATGTAAAGAACCAAACGTCAAAACTTCCTGTGAGGAGCTGTATGTTAAGTTAACACCAATGATGTTTTACTGTTATTTTCATCTTTATTCTTATACAACGTGTCGATCAACACATTGAATTTGCAGCTTTAGCAAATGACTTGGCCCTGCTATGACTAATATTAGACGTAAAGACAAAAGTGATAGGGTTGGAGTTCCAATGATTTATCCCGGCTACACTTCAAACAGACAGCTAACTCGTGTATAAGACAGACGCATGGATACAGATCATCTCCCACTGGAGTCGGCTGACATTCACTTTCTCTTGCTGATGTCTACCCACGCGCTCCTGTCACATTCTTGAGTAACTCACGAATATTTAGAATGAAAAACTTTTGGATTGGCTTTAAGTGTAATTATTAACCTCTGACATAATTACTGCCTTGCATGTTTACGGAAAACGCACAACAACTAGTATTCAGTTCCCGGAGCCAAAAAAGTTACACCCAGCGTATTCCAGGGACAGCATGATAAAATGTCTAAACACGTTTATAACAATGCGCATCTCAGGGTTGTCGTATAGCAAAGGTATAGCAAAGGTATAGCAAAGGTGAGGGCTAGACTTCTTTATTTTAAATAAATTTTCTTATGAAAAAAAAGGAAATGTAGAAAGTCTTCATTTTAATCTGTTTAGTCTGAACGCGTTAGTACCTTGAGTAGTCTATACTAGGTAAGGATAAGGTTGTTCATCGTAGAAAACTTACATCTAGTCTATTCTGAAGACACACCTGTCAATCTATGAGTTACGGATAGAACGCGTAGATGTTGATGACTGTAATTAAATTGAGCGAGGTAGCATAAGTCCCATGTGTATATGTCGTCGTCAATGGCTCGTTTATGGGTCCGCGGTGCCAGGCTCTCCAAGAAACAGAGTCTTTGCAGTCAAAAGATTTTAATAAACACTTTATTCACAAGTTTGTACAGCGGTTTTAAAGCCGAGAAATCAGCAACACACGCAGGAAACACATTTCACAACAGCACAAGCTGCAGACTATTCTAGAAACGACTCCTGCTACTCAAACGGCGACACACGCCTGACACTACTCTGGTGACAGCGACACACGCTGTTACAGGCGACACACCCCCGACACTACTCTGGTGACAGCGACACACGCTGGTTACAGGCGACACACGCCTGACACTACTCTGGTGACAGCGACACACGCTGTTACAGGCGACACACCCCCGACACTACTCTGGTGACAGCGACACACGCTGGTTACAGGCGACACACGCCTGACACTACTCTGGTGACAGCGACACACGCTGGTTACAGGCGACACACGCCTGACACTACTCTGGTGACAGCGACACACGCTGGTTACAGGCGACACACGCCTGACACTATGGTGACAGTGACACACACTGGTTACAGGCGACACACGCCTGACACTACTCTGGTGACAGCGACACACGCTGTTACAGGCGACACACGCCTGACACTACTCTGGTGACAGCGACACACGCTGGTTACAGGTGACACACGCCTGACACTACTCTGGTGACAGCGACACACGCTGGTTACAGGCGACACACGCCTGACACTACTCTGATGACAGCGACACACGCTGTTACAGGCGACACACGCCTGACACTATGGTGACAGCGACACACGCTGGTTACAGGCGACACACGCCCGACACTACTCTGGTGACAGCGACACACGCTGTTACAGGCGACACACGCCTGACACTATGAGTACAGCGACACACGCTGGTTACAGGCGACACACGCCTGACACTACTCTGGTGACAGCGACACACGCTGGTTAAAGGCGACACACGCCTGACACTACCCTGTCACAGCGACACATGCTGGTTACAGGCGACACACGCCTGACACTACTCTGGTGACAGCGACACACGCTGGTTAAAGGCGACACACGCCCGACACTACTCTGGTGACAGCGACACACGCTGGTTAAAGGCGACACACGCCTACACCAAAAACTAGCGGCGACACACGCCTTCAAAATCTCTACCTCGCTCGGACTCTCTACCACTCCCTAATTCCTCTAATACATCCTTACTCCTCTTCTCTTTAACACTCACTCTCACCGCCTATATACTAAGTGGAAACACATCTAGAAACATCCAGCATCTACTCGTCACGCATGTGCTTTCTCGCACCGAGCATTCCAGGTATCATACAGCAAGAGTTGGACAAAGGTAAACAGCTTGACCAGGTCATTAGTATAAGTGATCATAAGTAGCTTTCGCTTACCCTCTTAATCTTGAATCTCGTCCTTCTGCTCAGGTGCAGTGTTTCACTCGCTGCTCTTCCGTGAAGGAAGCGAAGAAAATTCTTAAATTACAATAAACGTGTATAATACTATCGTTAAGCATCGAAGAGTTTCCTTTGTCTCTATTTACACATAGCTTTGAGTTCGATATATTGTAATGTTGATGTTTGATATCACCACAACTAAAGACCTTTAAACATTTTTACAACTTAACACACGATTGACTTCACTACATCTCAAAATATGCCAAATCCTTACAACATCCTGATGTGCTTTACACAAACTATTCTAAAAAGTGTAGTCAGGGACAAACGTGATATAATTTTAAACTTATTCTTGTCTCTTCTATAGGATTCTATATTATGAGGCACGTGCGTTGTGATTCTGCATCAGCAGAAGTTTGTGATAAGTTTAAGTTTTTTCTTATCTTGCAGCCTCGGAGAATGTGGCACTGAGAAAGCCGGCTCTTCAGATCTCTACTTCAGTCTCAAACCCATCTGGCACGGCTGACAAGGCAGTGGATGGTAACACAGATGGTAACTTTTCTCACCTCTCGTGCACCCACACTAATGACGTCAACAACACCTGGTGGAAGGTGGACCTGATGGGCTTCTACAACGTCACCAGCGTGAAGCTCTTCACTAGGACTGACTGTTGTCGTAAGTGACTGCCCGTAGTGAGAAAATGTTTTGACCACTGCCTAGTTTTTCAACTCCATAGTGCGCCGATATTAGGTATGTTGCTTACAATCCAAATGCAGATCCTCTAATCCCACTTTGCATTTCGGCTTAAATGTTTAGATACATGCGTGCTAGAGATACAAACACTCAACAAGGAAGACACACGACCATGTGTACAATGCTCTGAAAGATGACTTTGAGATTTACGATATAATATTATCGTTTAAATGTTTAAACTAGAGTGCTGCTAAACACAAGTTATTTTAGACTATTATATCAGTATTACTATTAATTTAATATTGGAGTTTGCAAATCATAATCATAAGTATAGTTTAATAATCTGTGCTCCTAAATAATTTCTTTCCAGAGGATAGATTAAAAAACTTCGAGGTGCGTGTTTCTGACCTTGACCCAACGACCTTTTCGTCCAGTGAAGGACAGCAGTGCATCTTCTTCACTCTACAGGTGGCTGGCAACGGAACTTTGCTCACGTGCGCTCGTCCTATCACAGGCCGCTTCGTCAGTGTGTTCAAGGCTGCCGACGGCCCTCTTACCATCTGCGAGATTCTTGTCTTTGGGACGAAGCTCGACTTGTCTGGTAAAGCTAAGCATGTAGAATAGTTGCGTTATCGTGCGTGCACATGTAAGTACGCGTGACTGTCCATGTGTTTTTCGCCTTTCCATGTCTAATCTCGTGCGCTTGTGGTGTTTGGATGTGTGTGCGAGTGCAACATACTGGTATCAAGACGTAGGTCTGAATGTTTCAGGAATGTACGAACTAATGCAGGACAACTCCCGCCTCAAGGGTTCTCTTGTGACGTCACTAACTGCGCCCTCACCCATTGGCTGCGCTGTGAAGTGTACTTATTACGTCACATGCTTTGCCTTTAACGTCATGGCGTCAGCAACAAGTGCAGGTGGCGGCGTTGTCTGCGAGCTTCTGGGTCTTGCAGAGTTTCACCTGACACTTCAAGCCCAGACCGGATGGAGAGCTAACAAGCGCCTGGTGGAGTGATAATGTCATGTAATGGAGAAACACCAGCGTTTGGAATTAGATGTTGATTATAACTTTAGTGTTCGACTTGTAATGATTTTTTTCCTTTCTGGCTGCTTCATATGTTTTATGCACAAATATTATGGTATAGGTAAGCAATGGCGTCTCCGTGTTGTTCCCTTTCCCTAGTAAGAATTTCTTTTGTCTTTTGGTGTCTTTGTGCATGCATTAATTGACTTACTTTTGGAAGCAAACAAAGATTCAAGAAAAAGCAGGACGTGCTAAGTGAGGAATTATCTCACACACTTCTATATTCTAGTCACATGTAGGCGGTTTAAGAACCAGCAAATGTATCGACCTTTAAACAAAATTGCAGCTTGTGGTTTGTTTTCCCGATCAAAACCAACGAGCAATTCCATGCATAGTCAATTTATTCAATGGCTGAATAGTTCTAGCCTGGATAGCAAACTAGCGGGTAAAACCAACAGAAGAGTCATTGTTTTCATAAATTGACAGACATCTCCCCTCTATCAGTCACTGCCTGTCTCACACCCACAACTGGATGACCGAAAACAAGCTCAAGCTGAGGCTTGATTGTTTATTGGCACTAAATTTTTAATGTTACTGTCAATCCAGTGGTTTCCCTTCTCTCACCTCTGGATAACTGCAACTCCTTTGTTGCTGGCCTCCCTGCTGTCACATTTAGACGCGTTTAGGATATTGTTGCCGGCCTGGTGCTACAAGCGCATCAGACTGTTCGTGTCATTTCTCACTCCTTCACTTTCTTCTTTGCTAACTTCACTGGCTGACTATCACTGATCGTCTATATGGCTGCCTATCACTTACAGACTAGACTATGCGATAAAAATCATTATCATATTCCTGCCCCACATTCCCTGCACTGTGCTCCGATGGTCAGTGAACTTGCCCTATTGCATGGAATACTCTCCTCTTAACCGCTCTCTATCAGCGGGTTTTAAAAGAGTAAGTTCACCCACACGCCTTTACGTTCATGGGATCACTGCAATCTACAGTCTCCCAAACTATTACTTCCTAATTCTAAGTGTTCGTGTATACAACAAGGAAACAAGCACATTCTGAATGCATTTCTTTCCTTTATATCAGTAAAAAAAAATTCCTATACAAAGAGCTAGCGTAGCTAGCGAATATAATGATTATATCAGTATTTTCTAACCTGATCTCATATTTGAAATATAAGGTCATGACATTATCCATAAAATTTAATTGTTACGAAATGCGAAAAAACCTTGTTGTACCTCGGTTAGGTCTTGTGTTTATTGATATTCCGTAACACGTTATCTTTAACAAGCAAGAAAATGTAAGTAAACAACAACATTGCATATAAGCCTGAATGTCCTGAACATTCTAATTTTGCTGTAGATTTACTGTAATTAAAGTAAGTTTTTTTCTGATGTACTTACATTAATTCTGAATTTCATGAGGTAAATGTGCAGTCTGTAGGGAATGAGTAAATAGAGTCAAGGCACAGGCACTGACACTTTTTTTTATTCCGCATAAAACTAACATCTGCCAGTGGGTTTCCGGTAACTGTATTAAAAGATGTCCTATTGGTTTAATACTGACTTAATACTATTTTTCATATATATATATATATACGGTTGGAGCGTCTCTCGACGACGTCCTGCACGTCTGGGCTGCAGTTACTCCTTATTCTCCCTTTCAATAATTCCTAAAAAATTTATCTGTATTACTTCTTTAGACATAATATTTCCTTCTCTTTTCCTGATCACTCAAAAATCTGGGTTATCGTAACTTGGCCTACAATGTCTTATCGACTCCTTGACTTTAAATCGTTGACAATGCCAGAAAACATCGAAATAGAATAAATAAGTAGCGAAGAGATTTACGTGCGTTACCTTAGCTCCACAAGGAATTACTTCTTGCCGGAAGCCTTTTAAGCTTCTCTTAGCTCACACGTCAGCTTCCTTCGACTGCCATGTCAGCCAATGTCGTCTGCTTATTCCATTTTTGCTAGAGTGAACTCCCCTTGACTAAGGCTTATCTCGACTTCCGCGCTTTTCACCCGAGTCGTATACGCGCCTAAACTGCATTCCTGACATTCTAACAGAAGTACAGATGGTGAAAGGTATTCCCACACTCACCACAAGGCACGTTAAAAAGGCGTAGAATGTATGACACTCTACTGGTAGCTGTTTATGTCACTTCGAGGCGCCTTTATGGCGATATATTGTTTTTGATCGTGTGAATAAGTGTCTTTTGCACACAGAGTCACAAACACGTGCGTGTACACACACTCACAGACTGCTCAGATTGCTGCCAGTACAAAACTTTATTGTGTAACATAGGTATTGCATTGACTGTTAAACGTTTTTACTGGCTTTCACACCCACAATGTAACTTTTGTATCTACTTAGTCGGACACGAATCATCTGAATAAAATCCTGACACTAAATGTCGATTGCATGCCTTAGAGTTTGCTGCCTGGACGAAATTGTGCACTCTTATCACTTGCAAACAGAATAGTCCCCATTCGAAGTTTCAAGCAATTCAGTCACCTCATTAGAAACCATTTGCCTTTTGGGTTTGCGAAGACAACTACACAGACAAAGCAATATTATTGTTAGTAACATTCGAAGGAGTGAGATCGTGATTTAATTAATACCAGCGTCAGTATTAGGTTTCTAGCTGCGGGCTTGTCTCTGAAGTTTACCTGTCCAGACATGTGAAGAAGAGAGGGGAGGAGTGTCATCCAATGAATGGTAACGGATCAACAAGAACATTTTCGGTTTTGTACAACCAGCTATGCCGAGTTCAATAATGTATAGAAAAAAATCCGCAATGAACAGAACACCTCTCTTTTTCTGACCCCCTCAAAAATGCAAGAACTTCTCTATTTAATAACTGCAAGAAAAGTCAGTTTCTGACTATATTTGCACTGTCGAATAATTATAAACAGTACAGGCACCGGTTTTCATTTTTAGTAACGCGATAAACAAAAATATTGCTTTGTCTGAAATGACGGAATAAAGTCTCTTGACTTGATGACAGCTCGAACGTAACCATCCCTTCTATTCATCCCATAAACAAATTTTGAGACCTCACTCACTGTCCTGACACAACGTTTGACTCACTGAGAGTAGTAAAGTATCTGACTGATGAAGGGCTGAGTGACAAGCTGCTGGAGTTTTTCATCTGAGAGGTGGTTCCACTATGAGTTCCTACATTGATGGCAATAATGCTTGCAACGTTTAACCATTCTCCTTTAGTTATGGAGGTCGAAATTCTCTGACGCTGTCTCCACCAACTTGCTTGACGAAAGATCTTTATTATGTCCACTGCTGCAATCCTATTGACCTCATCGTCATCTCCAAGCATCGACAGAAGAACATTTTCCGGACAGGGTCATGATGCGTTCCGTTGCGCTACGGCCCATGTTATATTCCTGTAGGGCGTTGATAACGAACTCTGTTGCTTAATTTGTTGAAGCAAGTGCTTTGGTCCGTCAGTGCATCTTGGGCTACACTTGATGCTAGACCATTTAGGTCCATAGCAGCAGACAATGAAGTGTGTCAGGGAATACAGTTCGTTACTTGGTTGCACTGCTGCTACATACATCCGACATATCCTGCTAGCTGTTGTGAGCCATCTGGACATCGACAAGTCCCAGGTTCTTCCTGCAGTAAACTGTCACTGATGGTTCCACTTCTAATAGCTGTGACTATTTTGTACAGATAGGCTTGGTCATTACTAAGTTCGCTGACTTCGATTTCTGGAAGAAAATCACTGTCGGTAATGAGTCGAAATCCTTCTGCAGAAAGCGGCAATGAATTTCCTTTTGGTCGTTTCCGCTGTGTGGGTCTTTCAGTTGGACCAATGAGTGTGTTGCAGAGCTGTCGGAATGGAAGCTCGTTCAAGTGTAAAGAGCAAATGAATCACTGCAAAGGGCGACAATTGTGAAGCTCTAACAGATGTATTGCCCCACGCGGATGCTGACAGGGCCCGCCACTCTTGCCTATTTTGGGCGATAGTGAGCAGGTCCTGTACAGGACGACCAGTCCAGTCTTTTAGGTTCATAAGCCAGTTTTTTTATTTAATGCTGGTTGACAATGTCGGTGACAATGACAGTGAGCAACTTGAATAATCCTTAATTGAAAGGAAAGTTATGTATTAAACACCTGACCAGTAGTCAGATAAAGGTCAGAGTCTCAGTAGGAAGTCATTGAACATGACATACTGTTTCTTTCTGAAACTGATGGTTTCGTTGACTTGTTTTGACAATGAATATTATTTGAATGTACAGTGTTTTATTAAAATACTTACGATCTTTCGATACTTTCGATGTTTACCTCTGCCCCTGAGCTCCTTATCACTGGATATAAAAGGGAAGTAATTTGTGATCATGTCAAGTAACGGAGAATTACCAGCGGGAACGGGATGACTGAAAACAAGCTCAAGTAGAGTCTTCATTGTTTATTGGCACTATACAGCATTTCCACTCTCTTCCTCTTGTATCCAACTGTCTGGCACCACGATCGCCTTATCTCCATGCGTTAAGAGTCTTGGTGTCATTCTGGACTTCACTTTCTCAATGCAGCCCCACATCTACTTCGCGAAATCTTTTCATCTCTCATGCCTCGCCTTCATCCGATGCTAATAAACTATTGATGTCACTGTCAAGACAATGGTCAATGGTCTCCATTCTCTCACCTCTGGATTACTGCAACTCCCTTGTTGCTAGTCTCCCTGATGCCACAATTAAATGCGTTTAGGATGTTGCTGACCGCCTGGTGCTTTAAGCGCATCAGACTGTCCACATTCCTCTCCTTCCCCTACTCCCTACTTTGCTAGCTTCCCTGGCTGCGTAGTACCGTCTGTATGGCTGTGTATCTCTTACAAAGTGGAATATACGATTAAAGCCATAATCACTGTTTTTTTCTTTTTTTGCCGTCTCACCATCCAGATTCTATCTATCGTTCTCCAGATGATTCATTCTTACTCCACATTCCACGCATTGTGCTTTGATGGTCTGTTGAAAAGGAAATGCGAAAGAAACTTGTTTAACCTTTTGAATAGTATCTCAGTTAGGGTTTTCTTTATTTATATTCTATAACACATTATCTTTAACAAGCACGAAAATGTTGTGAGTAAACAACACTACATTTAAGCCTGAATGTCTACCACATTTTTATTTTATTACAGATTGAATGTAATTGAGTTCAGTTATTTTTTTCTTTTTCTGATGTACTTCCATTAATTAGGATTTTCTTGAGGTAAATGTGCTGTTATTTATTTTAACATTTGCAAGATAATGTATTATGTACATTTATTTAAGAAGGATGAGTCCCTTTTTATTTAAACCTTATCCTTGCCAGAAAAGTTGTTTGTGTGATCAAGTCGTGCACTCTTTGTCCATGCTGGTAAGAAAGGACAGTCATGTTGTTAGCACGTGATCGTCTTTGTGGAAGACTGAGTTTTAATTTAATCTCTTGGTTGAATAGTTGATGATTCTGGCCTGCCTTGCCTTGCTTTGGAAGAGTAGGTGGCCATACCATGTTAAAAGAGAGAATGCTTTCAACAAGGTACATGTACACAAACTATAGCACTCAAGAGATTACATTGAAACTATGGTAAACATGGTTTGCTTGATCACAGAATGGAAGCATTTCATCCATGACCAAGTAAATGTACTGAAAAAAGTGTCAGCCTTTTCGCCCTTGTTGACTCTTGATTTTAAGTGATGGCGAGAAAAGGTTGTGCCATTTCCTACGTTAAGTCATTTACTAGAGGCCATCTCTTTCACAGTCGATCGGCTTCCAATTAAATCAGGAACATGCGTTTACACAACTTTATAAACAATTAAAAACAATGCATAGAAAGCCCAAAGCGCGCACACACACACACACACACACACACACACACTATAAAGAATAAAGTATTCTTTCTCGTGTCCTGTTAGGTTTCTTGTCTTCTCCCGCACACACACACACACACACTCTCTCTCTCTCTCTCTCTAAAGGATAAAGTGTTCTTTCTCGTGTCCTGTTAGGTTTCTTGTATTCTCCCGCACACACACACACACACACACACACACACACACACACACACACAAACACACACACACACACACACACAGATATATTGGAGAGTAAAGCTCAGAGCTGAACTTATATTTCAACACGTTTTCTCTCCAGACCCCGGTGTATCATCGCGGAGGGTTTAAAAGTGATTCGCTAACACCGACGGCGATATATTACCACAATGAGGCCCCAAGTCAGGAAAGCTTTCTTCACATACCTGTGTCTGAACAGTCTTCACGACACAAAAAAGGTGTTGTTTTGGATGTACCTGTATTTCTTTTCAGCTGTTCTTGGTAAGTATTAAGTACAGGAAATAATGGAAAAGGATTAATTAACAATAACGGCATTATTTGCCGGATATTTAAAGACCAACCTGAATGGTTTGCGGTTTTTTTTGCAGATATCAATAGGTATAAGCGATATAAAGCTAACCTGTAAATTGCAGCCTTCAAAACCCATCCTTTAATTAATTATCCGCTAGCAAAGTACGCGATTCGCACCTGCGTCCAAATAACCTCAACTTTCGCTCCTTCTCTCTATGTTTGGTGTTGACGGCTGCCAGTGTTGTGAATGGTACACTAGTGTGACGTATACACTGTTAGCGATGCTTGTTCATCGTAAGTGCAAATCGTAGCGGATAATTAATTAATGGGTGGCTTTTGGGGGCTAAAATTTACAGGTTATCTTTATATCGCCTATATCTACCGATATATGAAAACTTCGAAAACCATTGAGGTTGGTCTTTAAAGAAACTGATCGAAAATTCCTGTGAGATGCTGTATGTTCAGGTAGCACCAATGATTTATTTTTTTACTGTTATGTCCATCTTTATTCTTATACAACGTGTCGATCAACACATTGAATTTGCAGCTTTAGCAGATGACTTGGCCCTGCTGAGACTAATATTAGACGCATAGACAAAAGTGATAGGGTCACAGTTCCAATGATTTATCAGACAGCCAGCTAACTCATATATAAGACAGACGCGTGGATGTAGACCCTCTCCCACTTGAGTCGGCTGACATTCCTTTCTCTTGCTGATGTCTACCCACGCGCTCCTGTCACATTCTTGAGTAACTCACGAATATTTAGAATGAAAAACTTTGGGATTGGCCTTAAGTGTACTTATTAACATCTGACATAATTACTGCCATGCATGTCTATGGCAAACGCATAACAAATAGGATTCAGCTCCCGTGGCCAAAAAGTCACACCCAGCGTATTCCAGGGGCAACATGATAACATGTCTAAACACGTTCATAACAATGCTTATCTCGGTCTTATCGTATAGCAAAGGTGAGGGCTAGGTTTCTTTATTTTAAATAAATTTTCTTATGAAAAAAGGAAATGTAGAAAGAATTCATCTTCATCCCTTTAGTCTGAACGCGTTAGTACCTTGAGTAGTCTACACTAGATAAGATTAAGCCCTATTCTTAAAACGTCTTGGGGTTGCATGTGAGGCTTCTTATCCTCTTAGGAAGCCTTGTTATAAAAGGCAGGAGTGTTCGGAAAAGATCGTTCATCACGAATCTAGTTCACGTAAAAGTATTTACAAAAACACCGATACTTTATTTTAATTAATGCTGGTTGACAATGTCGGTGACAATGACAATGATCAACTTGATTCATTCTAGTGGGAAATTATACTCGGAAAGTAGGCTCAGATGAAAATAAACTAGTTACAGCATAAAGTTATTACATGGTAAGGATAAGGTTGTTCATCGTAGAAAACTTACATGTAGTTTATTCTGAAGACACACCTGTCAATCCTCTCTGAGCTTCTCATACCTTACGTTCCGGCCAGACAACTATGCTCTTCGTTTGATGACCGTATCCTAACTGTCCCCGTCACCAGAACAACAACATACAGTCACAGGATTCTCAGCTACTGTGCAGCAAAATAATGGAACTCGCTCTCGCTCTCTCTCTCTCTCTCTCTCTCCATATCCGCCACCTTCCTACAACTGAATCATTCAAATCTGCACTGAAAACGCACCTCTTCCTTGAGCATTACTGTAATACGACGCACATACACTTACCTTGCATACGCACGACGCATATTACACACATACACCACGCTCGACGAGCCCCCGTAGATAGGGTTGAACGTGAAGAGATTTCTAGTTGATTTATGGAAGATGAAGAACTCGCTGCTCTTTTTTTTCTATCCGGCCATGGCACCGTCGTCTTTTTTCTTCTTTTTTTACGTCATTCTTTTCCCAAAATTACGACGAACAAATGACGCACACATGACGTCAAACACAAGGCACCATTCACACACGAAACAATACAAGACCTACCCCTAACTCATTACAATTACTCCTAACACAGCCCACACAATGCTAGTCCTTCTTACCTTCCCATCTTCTGCTCTTGCTAATTTTCTCCCCATCTTTCTCATCAGCATCACTATATTTTCTGTTCCTGTTACTTGGTGACTTTTGTGCTTTCTATCTTTGTTTTCTGTTTTTCCTCAGTACTGTTGTTTATTCTTCCGTCCTTCGTATTAAGCGCTAAGAGCATGCTCTCTATGAGTGTGAATATGCGCTATAAAATCTTCATTTGTTATTATTATTATTATTATTATTCCATGTCGAATTATTATGAACTATCATATTCGATCATACACTTATTTGGAAATTTTTTGATGAAGCTGAGGGTTGAGTTTGTCTTATTTTATCGATCAACCTGATATTGATATATACTGTTTCATTATTGTTTCAATGTTCGACCCTGAAAGGGAAGCTTTGTGTTAAACACCTGGCCAGTAGTTAGATAAATGCAAAGAACCTCTCTAGGAAGTCAGTGAACACAACATACTCTTTATGAAAATGGTGGGACGAGGTCGAATGAGGTCCTTGTGATGTCACTGTTTTGCATAACTCCGCCTACAGTTACGCCATTTTTGTTATGGCCTTCGCGTGCTTCCCTATATCTAAGCTGTTCCCACCTTTGTACCCTCTACTTAGGGAATTTACACAAATCTTCGTGGAGCCTCCGGTCAGTAGCTCCTATACCCTCCGCTAACAGCGGGATTGGCTGGCAGGGAGAAACTCTTGCTACAAGATGACGCCTGTAGCTACAGTTGATTTACTCAGACGGTTGGAGCGTCTCTCGCCGACGTCCTGTACGTCGGGCTGCAGCAACTCCTTATTCTCCCCTCTATAATTCGTAAAAAAATTTATCTGTTTTACTTCTTTATACATAATATTTTCTTCTCTTTTGCTGATCACTCAAAAATCTGTCTCGATTGGGTTATCGTAACTTGGCCTACAATGTCTTATCGATTCGTTGAGTTCGCCACACATGAAATCGTTGACAATGCCAGAATAAAACATCAAAATAGAATAAATAAGTAGCGAAGGGATTTACGAGTGTTACTTTAGCTAGGCAAGGAATCACTACTTGCTGGAAGCATTTTAAGCTTCTCTTAGCGGACAAGTCAGAGAGTAATGTCCCTTCGCTTAACCGGCTGGAGGGGACTAGCTCTCAGTATTTTTGTTGTTGTCTTCTATGACCTGTGGTGAGTTTTGTCCCTATTATTTGACACGTGCTTCTTTGTCTTTCTGTTTCAATGATTTTCTTGTCTGCGGGGATTTAGTTCCAACAACGGCCTTCTGCATTCCAATCGAAAGCCAGCTGACGGTTTATTACGCCATTCATCGCATGATTTTGTTTGGATCTACAGTTTGATCTATACCTACAGACTGCATTTGCTGCGTCCCCAGCTTATCTACGATTATCTATGGACAAGAACTATTTGTATTAACAAAGCAGTTACAACATGAGATTATTCTCTCACATTACTGTAGTTTCGTCTATCGCCATGAACTGTAGACAGTCATACATGCTGTCGGCTCTGGTTCTCGCCGTGACCTGCTGCCTGCCTTTTACATAACAGGACTGCCAGAACTAGCGGTCACACAGATCCTGTGTATAGAGCTAGTGGTCACATATATTGTGTATAGAGCTAGCGGTCACACAGATCCTGTGGATTATACTACATGCTCTGAAATACTTGCATAGTGGAGGTAACATACACAGGGGCGTGTCTCACTGGCATCCACAACTCTCTCTCTCTCTCTCCACAATCGTTACGACTGGCGCCAGTGAACAGACTATGACTACCCCAACATGCTGTTGATTGCCTCCTGTGGCTCAATCCAGAAATTCTTGAACAGAATCTGGCTTTTCTGGTGATTTTAAAACTAACCTGATGATCGTACTACAAGAATTCGGCTGTTCTAAAACTAGCACATGCAATAGCACATCCATGTCATTGAGCTTTCCGTACTAAATGAACTGCAAAATCATGAAATAAATGTGTGAGCTCACCGACAATCCTTCTCACACAGAACGATGCGAATAATGGAGGAAGAAACATCCTGCATAAACCTCTGCATTGATTCCAAGGTTACCTTGTCGGCCATGGCGGCGATTGACGTTTGGAGCGCAATGCGGCTTTACCTTTACAGCAGATCTTGACACATTAGAGAGCTGTTTTCTGAGCAAAAGACCTGCTTGGTTTGTAGTTTATGGAATTTGACATCTTCTGATCCCAATATTAATCAGTGTGTATTTCGTGTCCATAAAAATCGCTATCTATTTTTTCACAGTTGATTTTAGAGCACTATGCTTTAGTCCCCATGTTTTTGGTATCAATTTAAAGGTTATTTTTTCCTCTGGTAATACTAACATGTTCAACAACAAGCATGTGCATGGGTGAGAAAAGTTATCTGTACATGTGAAACGATGTAGAGAAACCTATGTATGTTTCTATTCATGTTGACGTGTCCGTGTGTCTATTTGTCCACGTGTGTGTTGAAATTACCCTTATGCTTTTAATTTTTTGCTGGTTGCTTCAAGGGCACTTTTCTCTCTTTTCTTGTTGACAGATTTTTCTTTGTAAAGCGCGGTGAGCCTGGTTTTTTTGGGGGAACTGCGCTATAAAAGCTCACATTATTATTATTATTATTATTATTATTATTATTATTATTATTATTAAGTCAGCTTCCTTCAACTGTCATGCCAGCCAAAGTCGTCTGCTTATTCTATTTTTGGTAGAGTGAACTCCCCTTGACTAAGGCTTATCTCGACTTCCCCGCATTTCACCCGAGTCGTATACGCGCCTAAACTGCATTCCTGACATTCTAACAGAAGTACAGAGGGTGAAAGGTATTCCCACACTCATCACAGGGCACGTTAAGAAGGCGTAGAATGTATGGCACTCTACTGGTAGCTGTTTATGTTACTTTGAGGCGCCTTTATGGCGATATATTGTTTTTGATCGTGTGAATCAGTGTCATTTTGCACTTGAAAAAGAACGCTATCAACTCCAAAGTTTCTGAATACTGACGACTAGCAATCAACTATCATGCTTAAATAGGTGATGTCTTCAATAATAGCTTGAGCTAAACAGTCAGCTAGTACCTGTGCACCCGTCTTCAGAGCTTCTTTTCCATTTTTCTACTGGGCGAATAATGTTTGTTTTGTAACGACTTGTTGACAAAAAGATAGAAAGAAAAGTACTCAAAGGTCGTGTTACATGTCGTGTTTTGGTCTTTGTTGTCTGCCATTACTCTGGGAAATCTACCGGATTGATGGATTGATGATAAGGCAGATCAATCGGTCAACTGCTAAGGACATGCACACAAATAAAATCATTAAACATTCAACAAACAGGATCTCAGTTTTGCAAACACACGATCACACACACTCACAGACTGTTCAGTTTTCTGCCAGTAAAACATTGTATTGTGTAACAATGGGTATTGCATTGACTGTTAAACCTTTTTACTGGCTTTTCAGATGGAGTGAGATCGGTGCTAGTTTACACCTAGTTTCAACTTACTGTCTTCTCATTACGTGCTGCCGATCACTCGGCCTGTTGTAATTTTAGTGAAAAAGAAGGGATCCAAGAATGCATTTGCTCTGTTGGAATAAAACGCACCGATAGTTTTTTTATAAATAAAATATTTATTAAAAGCTGGCCGTCTGAAAATCATTTATTCGATTCTGACTTGATAGGCATAGTCTGTATCCTTTTCTCTTTCTTTTGTTAGCATGTCATAGAAACCTGTGTCCTGTGTGGCAGCCTTCACTGACCAACCATGTCTTGCAGAATAATCGGTGGCGGGTCAGTTATCGCAGCCATTGTTAGGGAAACATTTGGCACCATGGTGGCCACAGTCGTTGTAGGTAGCGTACATCCCTCTGTCAATCTGATCCACGTGACAGTGGGCGGAAACAGTTTGCGGGTAGCCATCAGGACAATGATTGGCTGACATCAGCAGCAACAGGCTCGTCAGCAACAGCGACAGCAGACAACTGAACACCAGTCATTGCGTGATGTAGTTAATACCAGCGTCAGCATTAGGTTTCTAGCTGCGGGCTTGTCTCTGAAGGTAACCTGTCCAGACATGTGAAGAAGCGAGAGGAGGAGTGTCATCCAATGAATGGTAACGGATCAACAAGGACATTTTCGGTTTTGTACGACCAGCTATGCCGAGGTTAATAATGTATAGCAAAAAAATCCGCAATAAGCAGAACACCTCTCTTTTTCTGCCCCCCAAAAATGTAAAAACTTGTATATTTAATAACTGCAAGAAACTTTAGTTTCTGATTACATTTGCACTGTCAGACAATAATTATAAACAGTACAGGCACCGGTTTTTATTTCTAGTAACGCGATAAACAAAAATATTGCTTAGTGGCATGACGGCATAAGATCTCTTGACTTGATGACAGCTCGAATGTAACCATCCCTTCCATTCATCCCATAAACTGAGTTTGAGACCTCACTCACTGTCCTGACACAGCTGTTGACACCCTGAGAGTGGCAAAGTATCTGACTGATGAAGGTCTGATTGACAAGCTGGGGGAGTACTTCATCTGAGAGGTGGTTCAACTGTGAGTTCCTCCATTGATGGCAAAAAGTCTTGCAATGTTTAATGATTCTCTTTTAGTTTGGGAGGTTGAAATTCTCTGACGCTGTTGAGACCAACCAGCTTTCTTGACGAATGGTCTTTATTATGTCCACTTGCTGCCTTCCTATGGACTTCAACGTTATCTCCAAGCATCGACAGAAGGACATTTTCCTGATGGGGCCAGTACGGGCGCGACGGCCCATGTTATATTCCTGTAGGCCGTTGATAACAGTTGCTTAACTTGTTGAAGCAAGTGCTTTAGTCCATCAGTGCATCTTGGGCTACACTTGATGCTAAACCATATAGGTCCATAGCAACAGACAATGAAGTGTGTCAGGGAATACAGTTCGTTACTTGGTTGCAATGTTGCTACATACATCCGGACACATCCTGCTAGCTGCTGTGAGCCATCTTGTCATCGACATGGGCCCAGGCTTTTCCTGCAGTAAATCGTCACTGGTGCTTCCGCTTCTAATAGCTGTGACCATTTTGTACAGGTAGGCTTTGTCATTACTAGGTTCGCTGTTTCCGATCTCTGGAAGAAATTCACTGTCGGCAATGAGTCGAAATCCTTCTACAGAAAGTGGCAATGATGCACAAATAGCCAATGCATTTCCAATTGGTCCTTTCCACTGTGTGGGTCCTTCAGTTGGACCAACGAGTGTTTTGCAGAGCTGGCGAAATGGAAGCTCGTTCAAGTGTAAAGAGCAAATGAATCACTGCAAAGGGCGACAATTGTGAAGCTCTAACAGATGTATTGCCCCACCGCGGTACCCAGTGTTCACAGCTGTGCTGTCGGCTCCAACTGCCATGATTTTGTCTGTGATTCCCCTTTTTCAATTACGCTGTGAATGCTATCAGCAATAGCAGAACCTGTGCCTCGTTTTAGTGTTAAATAGCACAGATAGAAAGTTCCGGGTTCACCAATCATCACTCAGTGTTCTTCCATTTTCTTTATACTATACCAATTGTCTCCTTTTCTCTCTCACCAGCGTCATGTCTTTTCGGCCATCAAAATTTATTGCCATGATTTTCTTTTCATTGTTTATAGGAGTTTCTATGATAGCCCTTCTCAACTGTTGTCGAGCAATCCACACTTTGTGATGATCAACAATATCGATCTTCCAAGCTAATACTGCCATAGTCCACCAATGTTGCTGTGCTGGTGGCCGCAGCTGCCCTGTTTGACACTCCATATCTGTCTAAAGGTAAAGATAAAGGTAAACCTTTTCAGGTCGATGGGGGGTTGAGATGTTAGAGACCTCACTCTTCGGGGCCAGCTGTATGTGAGGGCGGTGCCCATCTCTTCTCCCTCGCTGCCTTACCTTCCCCAACCCTCTTTGGAGTCAGGTACCCATGCCCGCCAGCTGGGTCGACTGGGGAATTTGCTGCGCTTATCTGGAATCGAACCAGCGCGCTCTCTGTTCGGACGCCAGCGCACTAACCACTACATCACTATTAACTAGTACGGCTGTATCACTATAGACGAGTACCACTGTATCACTATTCACGAGTACGACTGGATCACTAGTCACTAGTAACACTGTCTCACTAATACGACCCTCACTGTCACAAAAGATGTGCTTATATACTACACGCACATCTAAGTAGAAGGTTCCAGACGGAGCTATATATAGCTCGAACGTTCTAGAACAGTCTAGGCCGACTTAGCAATGACGTCCTGATTTCTAATCTTGTTGACATAGCAACGTCTTCACACCGAAAGATGACGTCGTTCGCTCCTTGTTGCTATGTGTGACGTCACTTATTAATTTCATCGCTAATGAGCTGAGCTGAATGGTAATAGTGTAGTATGATGTCATCAATAAACATCTACAACAAACAAGTATCCATTAACTAATAGTATAATGTGACGTCATCAATAAACATCTACAACAAACAAGTATCCATTAAGGAAATTAAAAAAATAAAGCTCCTGCAGAACCTTTCAAGTCAAAATAGCAGATCAACAATCTGACTGAAGGACATTTCTTGTGGAAATAGGGAGGAGTTGTGCTTATCACAGAGCAAAATATTTTTCATTTTTGAAATGAGGAAGGTGACTTGTAAGAAACCTCAAATATGAGTGAAAATCGCTAACATCACTACATCCTAGTGTACAACCGTATGAGGCAGTAATCACAAACCGGAGTTGAAGCTACCTCCATGATGCGATGTACTATAGCTGGCTATCTTTCAAGGCAAGCAGGCAGAGAACTCAAAGGATGACAAATAACACACACACACACACACACACACACACACACACACACACACACACACTCTCTCTCTCTCTCTCTAGAATACAGTAATCCCTCACTTATCGCGGGTGTTTCGTTCCAGGCCCACCCGCGATAAGTGAATTTCCGCGAAGTAGGGACGCTATACTGTTTTTAGTAGTTATACATTATTTTAAGTCTTTATAAACCCTCCCAACACTCTTATACATAACCCTTTCTCATTTTCTTCATAACTTTTCCCATAAAAATGTTTTAAACTCTTAAATCTAGATACGTAATTTAAAAAAATTAATATGGGTAGTCACCATTGAAAATACACCATACAGCTAGAATGATAATGATTAATTAGCTTAACAGTACTGATGACGATGGCGATGAAGATGAGATGAATGCCAAGAAGGGCATTAATGCTCTTCTAAAGGCACCACTTCATCAGGTGGTGCGGTATCTTCGACCGGACGTAACTTCTACTACTTCCTCTAAAGGCATAGGCGTAACAGATCTCTTCGTGCGAGTTATGAACGATTGGGTGGCATGGCAGGGCTTGAATAAATTCAGTCTCTAACGAAAGTTTCACAAATAACGTACACAACACCGCAGATGAAAACTACGCACACGTGACAGTCGGATGCTAACGGGAAATGGAAGAGCTGAGAGAGGGGGTAGCTGCGCACAGCGAAAGAAAACAAGATGCGACGGTTACTGAGCCAATCAGCGACTGGGAAACATTACTGTACAATACGTACTATGTATGTGCAAAAATACTTTAGACGGAGTACCGTAAAAACACACAAAACAGCGAAAATACCGCAATAAATATTTTACATATAATTTTTTGAAAACCCGCGAAGCACTGAAGCCGCGAAACATGAAGCGCGAAGTGGCGAGGGAACACTGTATAAAGGATGCTGAATCGGGTTGGTTACTTACGTGCCGTACGCCAATTTTGTTTCGGGTGCCATTGAATAATATATTAGGCTATTATCTTCTTTACTGTTTTGTAAACTAATACAAACCTGAATTTCACACACACACACACACACACACACACACACACACACACACACAGAGGAGAGAGAAAGAGGAGGGGGGGAGTTCATAGCTGAAAGATCATCAGGCTGATCATCGTCAGGGACAGGGACAGTGCTTCACTAACACTGAAGATCGCAACATGAGTACAATGAAGCCTCTGGTCAGCAAAGCTTTCTTCACGTACCTGTGTCTGGACAGTCTTCGTTACACAAAAGTGGTTTGTTTTTGTGTATATTTGTCATTTTTGTCACCTGTTTTTGGTAAGTATATCTTAAGAAGTAATGAACTTACTAATCAAGTACAAGATCTGCTGGGAAACGATTGTCGTAATTTAAAAATCGCACATTTTACAGATTTTTAAAACAACCACAAATGAACACTTCCTATGAATTGCTGGGGTTTTTTAGGTAACACCAATGATTTCTTTTTTGTACTTTTATTTCGATCTTTATTTCTACACAAAGTGCATGCAATTTTCTTGATGACTTGTACCTGCTATGACTCAGACATTAGATGCATAGACAGTGCCAGTGTACATGACGGAAAAGATCAAGTTTACTACGTCTTCACAAGTAGGGAAGCATCATACAACACTTCACTCTGTGCCTAAATGAAGGAATACATCAGGGAGGAGACTACTGGAATATTTAAAAATTGTTCCATTAGTGATTACTTCGCTTCAACAAATGAAAAAGTCAATTAATCAGATATTTTGCTATGTCTGAGGCGAAGTTTAAGTAGATCAAGCACCATTTCGGAGTCAGTTGATGGTTTCTCAAATCAACATGGATTCGTACTCCAACAACCGAAAATGACAAGGAAACAGTAATCAATCTTTAAATTCTATTGTTTATTCTAAAAAAAATATAATGTAAATTTCAGTCTATTGAGCACACCTGTTTCTATGCTGCACCCAATTAATTTCACAAATAAACCGCACTGGTTTATCAGCCACAAATATAAAGAACATGAAAGCTGCATCGTAGGCATTTCGTCTCGTTTTTGGCATGAGGAGAGTGTGTGCTTTAGCAGCTGATCTGAAGGCTTTGATTGAAAAGTGTGACCAGTTAAAACTTTAACATGCAGTTTATCAAGAAAATTAGTAGGAATCTGAAAAATCCGACAAAAAATCCACAAAAAAGCCGCATCGCTGTTTAACCCGCAGGGTTTCAAGCTGGGGACACAAGTTGCGGCTTATAGTCCGAAATGTACGGCATGTTTGTTTGTTTGGCACTTTATGTTGGTATATATTGTGTCAATAATTTGTTAATTTCTACCTTTTAACCTTCTTCGTGATCTGTGAGCTGTTCGTCCCGTACAGTTACAATCTTTCATTTGATTTTAGTACAAAGAAACAAACCGAATATTTCTTAAAATTCATACCATGTACATGTTTTAAAAATTTTCTTTAAAACGGTGTGTCACAGTTGTTTTTATTGTCGGTTAATAGAAATTTTCAAAACTACCGGTCGAAATTTCTATCGCGGGCATTTGATTCCACGAAGCGTATGAGAAAAGTAGATAAGATAATTGTGTGTGGTACGCGAATGATGCTATAAATATAAAAATGGCAATTGGACCCTCTGAGTCCTTACACCTTATGTTCCCAATCATGCGCTATTAAATTTACGTTCCGTGGTATTTAAAAAATATTCAAAATAATATTTATAAATTGAATTGTAAATGGAATATACACCTCACTTCACTTTGACTGAAGGCAAATGCGTTCTCCTCAGAGTATCTCGATGCACTTCAACACAAACTACTCTAGTAAGTGTAGTCACTTGGCAGTGACAACGTGATGTGAATTCGAACTGACCCAAGTCTGTTCTAAGTTCTGAGAAATTCTGAGGTCTATCACCTTGTGATGCTGTTCTACTTCATGTCTGAGAGAAAGTGAAGCTCTTCGAATTGCAGCTTTGGAGAATGTAGCGCTGAGAAAGCCGGCTCGTCAAAGCAACACATTTACAGCCTACCCATACGCCACGGCTGACAAGGCAGTGGATGGCAACACAGAAGGTGACTTTTATCACTACTCCTGTACCCACAGTAGTGACTCTATCAACACCTGGTGGAAGGTGGACCTAATGGGTTTGTACAACATCACCAGCGTGCAGCTCTTCACTAGGACTGACGCTTGTCGTAAGTGATGTCCGTAGTCTATAACCAATTTTGACCTTTGCCCATTAGTTTTTGAACTAGTAATGAAGCGGCAGACAGTCTCTGCACTATGAAGAAGAAAGGTCAATTCTGAGTTCGCCAATTTCGAGCATAGAGATTACAATTCAGATCACAATCGTTCATCCCCATTTTGTATTTTATCTTATGGGTTCATAGATTTGTATGAGTGCTAAACACGCAGGAGAGAAAATACACGGAGCATTCCGAAAATGCTCTGAATGCTGATGAGAGATTTTTATCGTTTAGATAGTTAAATTACAGTTGTTCTTAACTCGCTGTTTTACACTATATGAATATGATTATTATTTCCCTTAGAATTAGCGATTGCTAGTCTATCATAGTATGATAATCTGTTTTCCTGATTAACCTCTTTCCAGCATATAGATTAAAAAACTTCGAAGTTCGTGTATCTGACCTTGACCCGACAACCTTTCCGTCCGGTGAAGGACAGCAGTGCATCTTCTTCACTCAACAGGTGGCTAACAGAGGAACTTCGCTTACGTGCAGTCGTCCAATCACAGGCCGCTTCGTCAGTGTGTTTAAGGCTGCCGACGATGTTCTCACAATCTGCGAGATTTTTGTTTTGGGGACGAAGCTCGACTTGTCTGGTAAAGCTAATTATTTTAGCCTTGTTTTATCATGCGTGCACGTTTACAAGTTTATGTGTCTTTGTACGTCTTTCACGTGTCATCCTTCACGTGGAGTTCTCTGGAAAAGCTAGTCACTGTAATATAGGCTAATTACTACAGAACATGTTATTGTGTTATTATGTGTGCGTGTTCACATGACCTCATGTGTCTGTACGTATTTCACGTGACATTAATTAGTACGTGTTTTTGAGAATGGATTTGTATGTATGTACACGTACTCCAATAAAGAGGTAGGTGTGAATGTTTCAGGGATGTACAAACTAGTGCAGGACAACTCCCGCTTCAATGCATCCGTTTTGACGTCACTAACAACGCCCTCGCTCATTGGATGCGCAGTGAAGTGTCTAAGTGACGTCATGTGCCTCGCTTTTAACGTCATGTTGTCAGCAACACGTGCACCTGGCGGCGTCACGTGCGAGCTTCTGGGTCCTACAGAGTGGGTGACAAATATGACACTTCAAGCGCAAACAGGATGGAGAGCTTACAAGCGCCTGGTAGAGTGATGATATGAGGTAATGGAGAAACACCAACTGATGCAAACTTTTCTTCTAAGCTTTGGTGGTTTTTTGTCTTTTTTAAATATTTTGGGCACCTTTACAAAATTGATGTATTTATTAATGTATAATATGGAAGAAATCATTACTGGAGTCTCTCTCACTCTTTAACCCTCCAGCGGTCGTTTCTTATTTTTTCTGTTGGTGTTTGTGAATACAATAACTGAATATACTTATTTTTGGAATATAAGTATATATAAATTTAAGAAAAAGCAGGGTATTCGAAATAAAGGACTAGCTTAAAGACTTCTATGTAGTAGAGAAGTGGGTGAGCCTAGAACCGGGAATGCAATGACCTTGTGGATTGTCGATCATAGCGTTTGTTTGAAGCCAACATGGATATTATCAATTTTATAAATTTCGCTTACTTCACCCAGCGTAGTTCTCCTGCTGAACATGACGGCTTATTAGTCACTGCTAGTCTGAATTCCAGAAATGGATGACGGAAAACAAAGTCAAGCTGCACCTTCATTGTTTATTGGCACTATACAGCATTTCGAGTCTACGCCTCTTGTATGAACTGTCTGGCACCATGATCACCTTATCGGCCAGAGTCTTGGTGTCATTCTGGACTTCCCTTTTTTCCATGCAGCCCCACATCTCCTTAGCGAGATATTTTCATCTCCACCGTCCGATGTTATTTGACTTTTGATGTCACTGGCAAGGCAGTGGTCTCCCTTCTCTCACTGTAACTTTTTTGTCTATGAGAGGTTTTAAATGACGAAGTTCACCCACACGCAATACTAAAGATGAATACAGCTACACCACTTTATATTTCAATCAGGTTATTTGTGTGTGTGAAGCTAATTTATTTTAGTAGGCATAAAACGCACTCTTACATTCATTGCAAGAACATACGACGTATTCGTAAGAATGTATGCTCCCAATAGCGCGAAATAGCATCAAATAATACTTTTGAGATAGCGGTTTTACCTATTTTGTGGTTTTAGTTTGGCAATATATCTCTGATGCTTGTGTCACTTGTTGTCTTTCGTACTTAGAACGCTACGGGCCAAAATAAAATGAGAAAATGTTTCAATAGTCGAGCTTTTTATGTTTTGTATAAAACACCTATTTCCTTGTCTTACGTAGGCCTTTCAAGCTGTGTTTCTGTTACTTTTCTCTATCTATCCACCTGTGGTTCTTTCCATCCTTCTGTCGCTTTTAATCTTGTTTGTAAGATGTTATCAACTAATGCCATTTTATTGTCTTGCCGCCATACTATAAACTCCAACTATAAACTGAATCACAAATAAAAGTTTTTGACAACCACATATTTTTCTTTTTTTCTACATCTTGATTGTCTTTTGCTTTTATTACTTGCTTAAGTTTGAAGAATGACAGCCTCACATAGTCTATATCGCACTCATTCTCTCGCGTTATTGGCACTCCGCCCTACATTACGTGTAAATATATAAAGAAGAGACAATCTGGTTAAACATTAACTAATGAAACTCTCGTCAGGCATCTTCATGGCTCTAGAGAATAGACCAAAAAAATCACAAAGAGAATTTGTGTCTAACTTATGGGTGTGTAGTATCGGCTGTATCAACAGTCTGCCTACTAATGTCCCCCCCCCCTACCGTGACAGTAGTTTGTGGATTAAACCGTTCACGCCGTCTGTACCCTCATGTGACTGTTTCAGCATCTACATGTCTAGCATCTTCAGCAGCTGTACATTAATCTCATTTGTCTTTATTATATTTGTCACCTGCACTCTACAGTGCCTTTCAGACGAGTCAGTAACTATTAAAACAACAAACACAATTTGAATTTAAAGACAAATATAATTGAAAAGAAGAATTAATAATTAACTAAACAAAAAAATCTAAATTCAAAATAACAACTAAACACAGTCAAAAATTCAATGTTCACCCTTAGTTCCTTCAAACATAATATTCCCCTCACTCATAAAGGCGCAGTCCTCCACTCCTGAAGGCGCAGTCCTCCCAAACACAGTCTTCAGAAAAGAAAAGAAAACCCAACACAAATCACACCACACAGTCTCCGGTCCTGGTGCTGTCTCTTCTGAATCATGCACGCCCCCAGTCCCGACCGCCAGCGAATGCACAGTCAATTGTCCAGATGAATGAATAAAAAAAATGAAATAAAAAAAAATAGTAAACCTAGACAGAAAATAACCATATTTAACCCACAATATATCAATATCTAAATATTTCCCTCCCCCACTACAATAACATACATTCATCTATTTATCTCATACAAAAATTATATTAATCACTCTCTCAAACTCCACCATTTAAAAACAGTAAGTAACATAGACATACACTCACCTCAACAGGTTTAAATGACAAATTTTACTCAAGTCTGGTCAAGACTTGCTAAATAAACACAAGCCTGGTCAGGACTTGGTACATAAAGTCTGGTCAAGACTTTCCCAACGCCCGAGGAGACCGTCAAGTTTCCCCGCTCCCGTCAAGGAGAACCAGCATACGAATAAAATCAAAGTACACCGAAACACTCTTCTCATTCTTTCCATCCCATCCTCTCAACAACAGACTTTATCACCATAAATCAATGGAAACAATAGAAACAAAGAAACCCCAAAACTCTCTCCCTTCGTCACCATCCCCCTAAAACAACTTGTCACACCAGTTAATTAAGCAGCCGACCGGCCATCACGGCCCGGCACTGACTCACCCACTCAGACCTCACACCGATACACATTAACTCTTCCGCTCACACCTCCCCCCTTCCAGTCCCGTTACCCGTCCCCTTTCAGGATAAAAATAAAAAAAAAAAAATTTTAAGACAGCAGGTTTGTGACAATATTCCTAAACAGGTCTGCCTGTTCAAATATTTGTGGTAAGTGTTTTCTCTAAATAGACGAGAGCATATTAGACGGAGCAAGGTTTTTTAAATCTATAAATAAAAAAAAGTGTAAAAAAAATAATTTAAAGAAAATCATGACACTAAATGTCGAAAGCACGCTTTAGTGTTTGCTTCCAGTCTATATTTTGTACGGGTATCGCTTTCAAACAAAATATTCTTTTTTTTAGGTTTTAGGCATTTACCAATCGGTCAGCTCATTAGAAACCACTTGCTCTTTGGGTTTGAAAAGACAGCTACACAAACAACGCAACAGTAATATTAGTAACATGAGATGGAGTAAGATCGGTGCCAGTTCACACCTAGTTTCAACCTACTATCTTCTCATTAGGTGTTGTTGAGCACTCGGCCTGTTGTAATTTTAATTAAAAAAAATAGTAGTGACTCATGAATTCATTCGCTCTGTTAAAATCAAACGCACCGATAGTTTTTTTTTTAATAAAACATTTATTGAAAGTTGTCCGTCTGCAAATCGTTTATCCGATTCTGACTTCATAGGCGTCAGGCTTCACTGACCAACCAGTTCTTACAGTGTAAATGGCACCGGGTCAGTTCAAGGAGTCGAGGCAGCGTGTTAGGCGACAGTTGGTGGGATGGTAACAATATGGCGGTGTTCCATGTCGTGCTTCGTCCACATTTTTGAACGGGTCACAGCCTGTGGCGGCAGTTTGCGTGTAGCCCTCAGGACAAATATAGGGTGAAATCAGCACCAACAGCAGGGGTAAACAACAACACAACGACAACAGACGACTAAACGCTACAGTCATTGCTTGGTGTAATTAATACAAAAGTCAGCATTAAGCCTCTCGCTGCTTGCTGATGTCAGGGCTGTGAGGGTTAACTGACCAGACATCTAGGACACAGCAGTGTATATCCGTATGAGGCAGTAATCACAAATGGAGTTAAAGCGACCTCCTTGATTCTGTGTACTATAGCAGGCTATCCTTAAAGGCAAGTAGGACTAAAGCCAAGAAAATTAAATAAGCCTTAGACCGCAAAGACTGATGATAAGCATTGTTGAGAAGGCTACAGCAGTGAATAGACAGGCTTGCACCTCGAGTACAAATTCATTTTGACAAATGGAAATGAAATTTATCATGTATTCGGCCAGTTAAAATCCACCCTGACTAGTGTAGGCATGAAAGTGTAGTTATGTGCGATGCTAGTCGAACGATCTTAATGACTGCAGATATATAATATTATATTGGGTCTTTGGCACAATTGTGCGAAACAATCTCATAAAAACTCCAACTGCGACAAGCCACTCAAGCATTAATATCCTTCGTGAAAGGGGATGAGTCAATGTGCCTAAAACTTACCCAGCAGGTCCCACAGTTTTACAGCAGGCAATAATCCTTGAAACTAGTACTCTGATGTACTCTATTGTACTCTGTTGCTCTATTAGTATTCTAAAACGATATACCTCTGAGATGGCTTGCAGCATCAATGCACCAGGATATTGTCGATAAACAATAGTTCCAGAAGATTAATACGAAAGACCAGGGTGTGAATTATTAAAAACACGAAGTAAGTGCCCATCGAGCTTTGTGATGTATCCTGTGTCCACAGGCTTAGACACGCAAGCATGAGCTTGCAAGAAAAAATATATTTTAAAGGAACACTTATAAGGTCTTGGTATTGGAAACAATTGACAAACAGCGAAAGGAAACATACCTCTGAGCAAAGATTTCGCAAACGGCCACAGACAGAAAAGGAGGAAAACAGACGTTAGCAAAGATATGGAATAATAACAATTTTAATAATAAATCCTAAGAGAAGAAGAAATCATATTTATGAAACACATTTTTCCCTTGTGTTAGATTCAATAAGGCTTCCCTTAAACGAGTGTGCACACCAGCCAACTCTATAAACCCAGTAACAGACTATAAAGCTGTCACATCAACCGGTCGCGCTTTCAACAAAGGAAAAACGAGATGATGTGAAGAAACTCCAGAAAGCGCAGCTCCTGGCTGTGTTATGTCCAGAAAAAAGGTGCACGTGTGAATGAAGACTGAATGTTTATGTGCAGTTGGTATTGTGGAGGATGAGGCCATGTAGAAATGGAAGTGCGCGAATGTTATTGTGGAGTAGAAACATGCTAAAATCAAAGCGCGCACTGTTGATTTTAAAAAGGCAATGTGAAAAATGATGTCTGATGGGTAAATGAATGGACAATGTGGGAGACGATGCCATAGCGGCAGAAAGGCACGATGTTGGAAAAAGGAATTTGAATGACGATAAAGTAGATGTAAGAGTGCGCGATGTTTATGTGTAATACGGCATTGGAGAGACAATGTCATAGAGGTAAATCTGCCTGTTACACAATTAGTAGCAAGAGGGAGGGTGTCTTGCCGTATAATTCCAGTGCTGTTGGGATGACTGTCCTTTTCATCTGTGAAGTGTTCCACAATGATCTGGGTAATTTGGCAGCGAGCTATATACCAGATCATTGCCGTATAATGAGTTAAGCTTCAGACCGCTACAATGATAGAGCTTTTCGAGGTTATTAGAAATGTAAAGAGAGAGGAGCAGACAAAGAATGATCGATTGTAAAGCAGCTGTAAAACTGAGTATTTTTACGCAAAGAAAGCAGTGCTGAGGTTTTATTAGCCAGAAATTGTAGTTATGTGATTTCTCATAAATTATTTTAAAAAATTATCTCCTTGTACTGCTTTTATTGTCTTTTTTTCTCATTTAACAACAGTATTTTATGAGCAAGCACGATTCCCAACCTTTCTAGGTGCAATCATAATTGTAAATAATACTAGAGCCAGTATAATAGCTGAAGTGGGCAGCTTCACTAACCAAAACCGATAGAAGCAGGGTGTCTCATCGTGGAAGCTTGGAAGAGGTGCCTGAATAACACCAGGGACAGTACGACGACTTTGCTGGCTATGAAGGCGATCTTCACATACCAGTTCCCGCAGGGACTTCTTGTCAGCGGAGTTATACTTCTTTCTCTACACTCATGCTCCTTTACTGTTTGGGGTGAGTATTTCGTGTGTGTGTGTGTGTGTGTGTGTGTGTGTGTGTGTGTGTGTGTGTGTGTGTGTGTGTGTGTGTGTGTGTGTTGAGGGGGGGGTCGGTACTTCTGCAGGTAGAATTATTACATTTTATATCAGGTGTATTTTTCCACGCTGCACGCTCGAAATTTTACAGTAATTGACATTATCAGATGACAATAATTAATAATAATCATAAAAATATAGTTATTTGTATGTAGATGTTGTGCTTATTATTATTACACTGCAAATACTAGTACTATAGTCTTATGGGAGTACAAACACTTGCATATGATTTGAGCTACTAAATATAAACAGGAAAGCGGCATGAAAAAAAAAATTAAAACATACAAGACCTTTTAATTCTCTGATAAAGGTAAAGAAGCATGGATGTCCATAAACCAACTGAAAATAGATGACAAAACTAATGTCCTTCTAATAGCCTTTGTTAACATACTGGAGTATCTTCTTTGGTTGTCTACTGAGAAAAGCCTGTGTGTTTCTATTCACTTCTAGCTCTGGGGCCAGTTGCACAACACGTTTCTAAGCCTTAAAACTGTTCTAAAGAAGCAAAATCTCTTCTTTGCCGTTTTGATGCATTGCAAAAAACATACAAAAATTGTACTGACAGGACGGAAAGTCAGGCTTAAACAACTTTATCTTACTTAAAGCAGTTTTAGTTTTAAAAATTCTAAAATTGTGGTGTGCACTTTAAACTAATTATCTAAATAGAGTTAATGCCTAAAAGTTTTTTAAATTAGAAATGTGTTGTGCAACTGGCCCCTGACGTTTAAAGATTTTTTCTTTTTTTTTTTTTCACATTTGGCAATATCCTTTACAAGGAAAAGGGAAAGAAAAAAAATGGAAACAAATCAGAACTCTTTCACCATCAGCGTCGGAGCACCTGATCAGTGCTCATGGAAAAATATGGTGACGTATGTCACTTTGCCAACCCTGGTATATTCTGCTTTTCTGTCTTTTACTTCCTCACATTCTCTTTTGTTTGTGTTTTGTTTTGTCTTCTCCTTTATTATAATCTATATTTTTGCCATCTCTTATTATTTTAAATTGTTCTGTTTTTTATTATTTTAAATTGTTCTGTTTTGTTTTTCATAATTTTTGTGGTCTATATTGCTGCCGACCTTTCCTAGGTCTGTTTCATTTGCCACTAGTGTTAAGTGGTGCTTTTTGCTTCTTTGAAATTACCTTAGTATGAATATATCATCACACATTTTCTGGCTTCACTGAATTGTCAGGGCCTCGGTGACACCGAAAACGGAGACATGTAGTTTACTACTTACGTAATAAGACCTTTTCAATTTACTTGCTACTGGATACACACTTTAAACATAAACAGGAAACAAATATTTCTGCAGAATGGGGTTACTTTTGCCTTTTTACTTCATGTACTTCTTCCTCACGGGGGCTTGTAATCCTATTTAATAATAATTTTGAATTTTCAGTTAAAAAACTTTATATAGACAATGGAGGAAATTATATTATAGCAGTATAGAAAAATAAGAGAAAGAAATTCTAATTTGTAATGTTTATGGACCAAACAAAGATAATCAAAAATTCTAATTACAGCTAGAAGAGTGTATGAAGCAAGTAGGCATAGATAACATTGTGAATGGGGGTGATTGGAATATTGTATTAAATGTTTAGCTAGACTTTCATAATTATAAGCATAATAACAATGCTAGAGAGCAAAAACAAATTGATAAGATGATGACTTTGTTGTTGTTGTTGTTGACTTTGAAAGGGAAAGTGCTTCCACCTCTCGGTGATTTCGCACTGTGGGGGATGGAGTCTTTGGGGAGTGTGGGTGTAGGGGATGGGGTTGAGGGTATGGGGGGTGCGGAGATGTGGGGGAAGGGATGCTGTTTTTGTGGTGCCTGGTATGCCGTTTCACTTTTGTATGTGCCCTCTGTTTTTGTTGGTGCTTAGGTTTTCCAAGTCTGCGTGGGTGGTGTATTGTATTTGTGCCCTCTTTATCCGTTGTTGATCTGCCAAGTTTGCCTCTGTCGTTACATTGCTGCTGCCCTCTTTCCTCCTGCTGCTGCTGCTGCCATTTGTTGCCAGTGTTTAGGGGTCCTGCCACGTGTACCGTGGTGGTGTATTGTGTTTCTTTATTGGGTTCCCTGTTTTGCTCTTCTTTAATTTTTTTTCCCCCACCTGTGGTTGGTTATGTTATCCTGTTTACCCCTATTCCTATGTTATATTAGGCTAGAGTTTGGGTGGCTTGTTGCTATTACTACTACTAGTGACAGTATACTGTTCCAAAGTTCTTTAGGTGGGTTGAGACAGTTTCTGAGGTTTAGCCTCAGTCTATACTTATCTAGGAAATGGTTTAATTCTTCTCTCTCTGGTTGGTTTTCATTGCATTCCAACAGTACGTGCGGGGTGCTAAGTCTGTCCCCACAGGAACATGAAGGGGGGTCTTTAAATCTTTTAAAATATTCTCCACTAAGTCTCATTAAGATGATGACAAATATGGTCCTAGTTTATATATGGCGTGAACTCCATCCAGAGGCAATACGATATACTTGGCGTAGAAAAAGACTCTTTTAACAAAGTAGATTATACTTCTTCCAAATGTCAGATTCAATTTCAGATCTTGCTATGGACGAAGATATTATCCCTGGATATCAAACTAACCATTCTTTGATCACTCTATCATTAAGTAACAAACAAGAAGAAATGGGATTTAATCTATATAAGTTTATTTCATCACATTTGAAGAATAAAAATTATCTAACTCGAATAAGTAACGTTATTAGAGAAGTTATAGAAGAGTATTCAGCCCTTCCATTTGAAAGGAATAATTTAGGAAATATTCCTCGGATTAAATTGAGGTTTGTTGTATCTGATCAGACCTTTTTAGACACTATGCTAATTAAAATCAGAAAATAAACAATGGCTCAAGAAAGAAAAAGAAAAAAACAAGGAAAAGGAAAAAAATAGGAAAAAATAATCACACAGCTGGAAGACAAGGGAAGGTTGAATAAAGAGGAAATTAACGAACTCGAAAGGAACAAAAATGAACTTGTTAGTATAAGGGAAAAGAGAATGGAAGGTGTAGTGATTCGCTCCAGACCAAGGGGGATAGCAGAGGGAGAGAAAGTCAGTCGATATTTCTGTTCGTTAGAGAAACATAACCATGTAAGTGAACAAACTAGAAAAATTACAAAAGCAAAATGGGCAAAACCTCATAAAATCTGAAGAAATAGGAGCTGAGGTGCAATTTTTTTTAATTTCTCTTTTCTTTTCTTCGAACCGAAAAAAAATTTATGTTTTACATGATATCACCAATTTTTTTATGTCAGCTTATTTGCCCTTGAATGGAAGTTAAAAAAATTTTTATTGCACGTCACCCTATCGGTTTCCATGGAAACGATCCAAAATGACTCCAAAACACTTATTTTAAAATGCTTATAACTCCGTTAATTCTGTAAGTAGACTCAGGGTCACTGGAGGATCTACAATTGTATTAGCAAAATTGACTTTGTTTTTTATGAATTGTTTTGTAAAACAATTTGTTAAAATAGAAGAAATATTGACTTAAAAATTGTGCTACTATACTACAAAATATTTCTGTAAAAGCCGTCAGAGAAATGTTTGGATATGCATAAACAAAAACTCAACCAAAATTCAGGTCTGTATTACACGTTAATGTAAAGAAATAGGGTTTAGAAGTGAACATGCTGTAACAAAAACAACTTATAGTCCGATATTCGTGGTACAATTGTTTGGCACTTTATTTTTGTATATATTGTGTCAATAATTTGTTTATTTTGTTTTTCCTACCTTTTAGCGTTCTTCCCGATCTGTGAGTTATCCGTCCCATACAGTTACAATTTTCATTTGATTTTAGTAAAAGAAAACAAAAAATATATTTCTTAAAATTCACACAGTCTACATGTTTTAAAACGGTGTGTCACAGATAGTTGTATTTATCGTAGGTTAATAGATATAATTTTTTCAAAAATACCGGTCAAAATTTAAATCGCGGGCATTCGCCATCACGAAGCGTATGAGTAAAGTAGATAATTTTGTACGCGAATGATGCTATTAATAGAAAATAATAATTGCTATTAATAAAAATTAATTAAACGTCCTTACACCTTGTGTTCCCAATCATACGCTATTAAATTTACTATCCGTGTTATTCAAAATAATATATATATATAAACATAATTATATATGGAACATGAATCTCTAAACACTGACACACTTTTCACATCACTTCGACTGAAAGCAAATGGGTCATCCTTAAAACATCTGGATACACTTTACCACAAACTACTCTGGTAAGTGCAGTCTTTTTGCAGTGATGACCGGGATGCGAATTTAAACTGACCCAAGTCTGTTCTAAGTTCTGAGAAATTCTGAGGTATATCACCGTGTGATGCTGTCTTACTTGAAGTATGTGAGAAAGTGAAGTTCGAATTGCAGCTTTGGAGAATGTAGCGCTGAGAAAGCCGGCTCGTCAAATCTCCACATATAAAGACGACACATACGCCACGGCTGACAAGGCAGTGGATGGCAACACAGATGGTGTTATGTATCACTACTCCTGCGCCCACAGTCATGACAATACCAACACCTGGTGGAAGGTGGACCTAATGGGTTTCTACAACATCACCAGCGTGAAGCTCTTCACTAGGACTGACGATTTCTGTAAGTGATGTCCGTAGTCATAAACAATTTTGACCTTTGCCCATTAGTTTTTGAACTAATAACTAAGCGGCAGACAGTCTCTGCACTATGAATAAGAAAGGTCACTTCTGAGTTCGCCAATTTCGAGCATAGAGATTACAATCCAGATCACAATCCTTTATCCCCACTTTGCATTTCATCTTAAGGGTTCATATATTTGTATGAGTGCATAAGAAAGAAACACGCAGGAGAGAAGATACATGGGCATTCCGAAATAGCTTTCAATGCTGATGAGAGATTTCTATCGTTTAGATGGTTATATTACAGTTCTTCTTAACTCGTTAATTTACACTTTGATGTTACAATTATAATTATAATTATTATTATCATCATCTTAAAAATTGGCGATTGCTGGTCTATCATAGTATAATAAACATTTCTTTATTAACCTCTTTCCAGCATATAGATTAAAAAACTTCGAAGTTCGTGTATCTGACCTTGACCCGACAACCTTTCCGTCCGGTGAAGGACAGCAGTGCATCTTCTTCACTCAACAGGTGGCTGACACCGGAACTTCGCTCACGTGCAGTCGTCCAATCACAGGCCGCTTCGTCAGTGTGTTTAAGGCTGCCGACGAATTTCTCACAATCTGCGAGATTTTTGTTTTCGGGACGAAGCTCGACTTGTCTGGTAAAGCTAATTATTTTAGTCTTGTTTTATCATGCGTGCACGTTTACAAGTTTCTCTGTCTTTGTACGTCATCCTTCACGTGGTAAAGCTTGTAACTGTAATATACGGTAATTATTACAGTACGTGTTCTTGTGTTATTATGTGTGCGTGTTCACGTGACCTTATGTGTCTGTACGTCTTTCAAGTGCCATTATTTAGTACGTGTTTTTGAGAGTGGATATGTCTGTATGTGCACGATACTGTATTAAAGACGTAGGTGTGAATGTTTCAGGGATGTACGAACTAGTGCAAGACAACTCCCGCTTCAATGCATCCGTTTTGACGACACTAACAACGCCCTCGCTCATCGGATGTGCGGTGACATGTCTTAGTGACGTCATGTGTCTCGCCTTTAACGTCATGTTGTCAGGAACACCTGCACGTGGCGGCGTCACGTGCGAGCTTCTGGGTCCTACAGAGTGGGTGACTAGTATGACACTTGAAGCACAAACCGGATGGAGAGCTTACAAGCGCCTGATAGAGTGATGATATGAAGTAATGGAGAAACAACAACGTTTGGATATTGACACTGATACAATTTTTTTCTCTAAACTTTGGTGGGTTTTTTGTCTTCTTTTAAATAATTTGAGCACCTCTACAAAACTGATATATTTATTGATGCATAATATGGTAGAAATCATTACTGGAGTCTCTCTCTTACGCGCACTCTCTCACTCTTTAACTCTCCTGCGCTCGTTTCTTAGTTTTTGTTTTGGGGTTAGCAATAACTTAATATACTAACTTTTGGAAAAGAACAAAATATAGCTTATAGAAAAAGCAGTTTATACAAAATAAGGGACTAGCTTAAAGACTTCTATGTACTAGATACTTGTAGGTGAACTTAGTACCAGGAATGCAATGACCTTGTGGATTGTCGATCATAGCGCTCGTTCGTTTGGTGTCATTCTGGACTTCACTCTTTCCATGCAGCCCCACATCTCCTTCGCGACATATTTACATCTCCACCATACGATGTTATTTGGCTTTTGATGTAACTGTCAATCCAGTGGTCTCCCTTGTCTCACTGTAACTCTTTTGTCTATAAGTGGTTTTAAATGACCAAGTTCACCCACACGCTTTTTTTATTTAAGAAAAGGGAACCCAAGATTGTTTTATCGAACTTTTTTGTAATGTACTTCTAAATTTAGAACACAGAAACTAAAAATAATAAAGCATTTTAGTACGCTGCTATATAAATGTTGTATATGAACGCAATACATTGATTTCTTCTGCATTTTCCTGTCTTTCTTTGTGAGCGTGATAACATTTTTTCTGCTATTTCATTGCTATTTTATGAAGCAAAGATCCCAGCACCAGACACTCATTTCTATAGTTCTCAAGAGCTTTGCAATTTGTTTCTATACGATACATTGCAATATGTATGGATAATTATGCAATCAATGTCCAACACCAAAGGCCATCTCTGTTTGTCCAACAATGAGCATAAGGTTTCACTGTCGATCGGCTTACAATCAAAGTATCAACTTAAGTTTACGCAGTTTTATAAATAATTAAATCAAAGCACAAAAAGACCAAAACACACACACACACACACACACTCACACACACACACACACACACACACACACACACACACACACACATACGATAAAGGGTCGGCTAAATAACACGATATGTCATTGTTCTAGTCTTTAGGCCCTCAGCTCTTTTCCTATACTTTACACACAAATCCATTTTGAGTACTAAAGTTAAATATCGCTGCCGCTCGATTTTTACAAAATTGTAGTCATCGTTATAAAAGTGTGTGACATTCAGTTCTGAATAACTGTAGCAGGCTGCCTTTATTGCGCTATTTTACAGACATTCTGAAATTGTCTTATTGGCTGTTGAGCACAAACTCTGCCCAATCGTGAACAATGTAATAGTAAGCGTCTTTTCTATCTTCTCCACTCTTTTTCTTTATGGCGCTGACAGTTTGTGGATCTTTCATAAGTCTGACTTGTGCCTCTGACGCTTCTGATACCCGGCACATGTCCTCTGCTTCTTTCTGGAGCGAGAGATCAGCTTCTCGTAGTAGTCTTGGTCGTAGCTGGTCACTCCTGATGCCTCCCACAACTCTGTCCTTAATCAATGATTCTTTCAGTATTCCAAATTCGCATGTTCTTGCTTTAAATTTCAAGCCCGTTATGAAAGTATCAAATCTTTCACCTTCGTTTTGCTTTCGTGAGAAAAAAATATGTCTCTCGATGTTGACATTCTTTCTTGGGGCACAGTATTGTTCAAAATTATTGAGAATGCAGGCAACTGTATGAAAATCATTTGCTGCATCGCAGTGTTCCTTGCATTGAGCTGCTGGACATAGGAACGTATTGTATGTCTAATACTTCTGGTCCCACAATGTGAAGCAGTGTCATGCTCTGTACCCTTCTGCTTTTAGTTTCTAGGCCACTTGCTGCTTGGTAGACCTGAAAAGCTTGCTTAAAGCGATTTCAGTTATCTGCAACATTAATTTGTACCTGCAATGGTTCTGGTGGGTTGAGTCGATCCATATTTCTGATACCATGTAATAGTAAGCGTCTTTTCTGTCTTCTCTGTTTCTTTTTTCGTTAAGACAAAGCATACAACAAGCACTGACAAAGTCTGGATCTACTGTGGCAAACGACATCAGCCACGCAAATGTCCAGCGTATGGGCAGACCTGCAAGAGATGCTGAAAAAAGAATCACTTTGCTGCAGTATGCAAATCCAAGCCTGTACAGACCATTGAAGACTCGTCACAATCAGACTACGATGCCTTCATTGCAGCTGTCAATCAAGCATCAAACGCATCCACAGAGTGGACTTAAAGATGACCCAGCTTTATCAGAGTACGCCGATGTGTTTCAATGCCTTGGAAATATGAGACATACATATAAATCAAACTTGACACTACAGTGTCTGCTGTCGTTCACGCGTCAAGGAAAACTCCCACATTGTAGGTGAACAATAGGTTTTTGTCTTTTGTTCTTTGCTGTGGCGTGTTGGATTTCTTTTATTCTCGCACACACACACACACACACACACACACACACACACACACACACACACACACAAATACACGCGCGCACAGAGAGAGAGACAGAGGAAGGCTCAGAGCTGAACTAGTATTTCAACAAGTTTTCTCTCCAGAGCCAGGTTGATCATCATCACGGACGGCTTACAAGTGATTCACTAACACCGATGTACATAAGTACATAAGTGCAATGATCCTCCTGGTTTGCAAAGCTTTCTTCACATACTGTGTCCGGACACAAAAGTGATGTTTTTTATGTATTTTTATTCCTTCTCAGCTGTTCTTGGTAAGTACGTTTTTTTCAATCTTTTCGACCACATTCGAAATACTCGTGTTGATCTTTAACACCTAAGAGCTCGCCATTGTCGGACCGAAGGAAAATCTTTGAAATCACGACACTAGTCTCCAACCGAAATATTTTCATCTGCTCGACAGACAACTTCTTCCAAGGTCCTTATTCCCCTTTATCTCATTGAAAAATGAAGTTTTATCTCTCTGCGGATTGTGCTGACTTAGAAGAAGCAGTGCAAAGCAGGCTGAGAGAGTGTACATGTTTAAAAGTGTTAACACACTGTGGTGAAACAACAACTTGACGAAATAAATCAAGCTAATTTTTCAGAAAAGTTTACTTTAAATATACCATAGGAACAAAAAAGGTTTTTACACCTCATTCTTCCAATCATGTGGTGTTAAATTTACTTTCCGTGGTATTTAGACAAATTCAAAATAAAATCATACAATTATAAAATGTTGGATTATAGACTTAACGAGATATTACTATATGAAATTAATGGTCGAGTTTGTCTTGCTTTGACGATAAAAAATAATTCTGATGTACACTCTTTCTTAAATATTTCTATGCGTAACCCGGCCCCTGATGTTGCTGCTAAACAAAAGTTAAATAAAGGTAAAGAGCATCACTAGTTAGTAACTAAACATAACAATATTTCTTTATGCAACTGATGGATCTATTTGTTTTGCTTTGACGATGGAGATGATCTTGATGTACACTGTTTCATAAAATAGCCAAAGATCTTGTCTTCATACCTACCTCTTTTTTCTGACACTGCCAATAAGCAGACATAAAGAATGTAATATGTTTATTACGACATTAATAAATAAACATAATAAACGTAAAGAGCCTGACAAGGTCATAGCTGAACCTAATTAGTTCTCATTCATTAGCCCAAGCGAATCCAACTCCCTCTTTCGGTCCACAAGTCTAGTGCTTTTCAGTGAAGAAGCAAAGAAAATTCTTAAATCACAATAAATGTATTGAAGGAAAAAATGTCAACATAACTATAATAAGGCATAAAAGAGTTTTAAGTGTTACGCAATTACACGTTGATATAAATCTGTAACCTACATATGTATTTATGGACACGACTGGCAAGCTGCTTCTCAAGAAATATAAACCTTTGAACACTTGAACACACTTTTGACTTCACTTCGACTGGAGGCATCTGCCTCATTCTCACAACATATTGATACACTTTTACAAAAACTGCTCTGGGATTTTTCCAGGGACAACGGGATATGATTTTAAACTGTCCCACGTCTGTTTTCAGCACTTGGATGTTCTGAGGTATATCACGTTGTGATACTGTCTGTGAGAAAGTAAAGCTTTTTGTATTGCAGCTTCGGAGAATGTAGCGCTGAGAAAGCCGGCTCGTCAAATCAACACATTTACAGCCATCCCATACGCCACGGCTGACAAGGCAGTGGATGGCAACACAGATGGTAACTTTTATCACCACTCCTGTACCCACACTAATGACCCCACCAACACCTGGTGGAAGGTGGACCTGATGGGCATCTACACCGTCACCAGCGTGAAGCTCTTCACTAGGACTGACGACGTTCGTGAGTCACTGCCTGTACTGATAAAGTTTTCCATTAGTTTTCGAACTAATTCTTGTTTTCTTTGCACAAGGAATAAAAAGGTCACTCTAGAGTGCACTAAATTTGGACAAACAGATTACAATCCAGATCCAGATCCTCCAACCCTACCTTTAGTCAGTCAGTTGTCCCTTGCCTGGCACCTGGCGTTGGGGGGGGGATCACATGAATAGACGCGGCAGCTGACAGGGCCCGCCACTCTTGCCTATTGTGGGGGGATAGTGAGCAGGTCCTGTACAGGACTACCAGAGGCCGAGGTCTCGTTCCGTGAGATGGCGGGTCGCCACGCGAGCGGGGTGCGAAAGCGTCAAGTTGGGCCTTTAACCCCACCACAGCTAGTGGACCGTCGACAGTTGCATACGCGCCTTTGACACTCCCGTCGTGGGGGAAATAAACTTGGAAATCCGCGCATGCGCATGCGCAAGCCAGAAAAAATCGTACTATCTGTGAATTTTCCCAGGTTTTCCTCAACAATCGGAGGACATTTAACTGTTTATCATCTCTATACATCTTTTCTCCTGCCTACTGCACGCTGTATTAAAGATAATAATAATAATAGTGAAGATTTTTATAGCGCATATTCACACTCATAGAGAGCATGCTCTTAGCGCTTAAAACGAAGAAGAGACGTGGACTAAGTAGACACAGAACAAAGGGGACGAAAGAAAACGACAGTACTGACGAAACAGAAAACAGTAAAAGGCATCAAGTAACAGGAACAGAAAAATATAGTGATTCTGCGAGAAAGATGGGTAAAGTAGCAAGAGGGAAGGGGGCGGGGTTAAGAAGGACGAGCATTGTGCGGACTGTGTTAGAAGAAATGCTCAAGGAAGAGGTGCGTTTTCAGTGCAGATTTGAAAGATTCAGTTGTAGGAAGGTGGCGGATATGGAAAGGAAGAGAGTTCCATTGTTTTGCAGCACAGTAGCCAAAAGTCCTGTGACCATATGTTGTTGTTCTGGTGACAGGAACAGTTAGGATACGGTCGTCAGACGAAGAGCGTAGTTGTCTGGACGGAGAGTAAGGGATAGAGTAGTACCTCTATATACGAGTTCAATCCGTTTCACAAGCATGTAAAAAAACTCGTATATTAAAACTATTTTTCCCATATAAAATAAAGGAATAGGTTCCAACCCTCCAACAACAATACAACTTATATGTAAATACGGTATAATATGCAGTACTGTATAATAAATGTAATGCCACAATAATATAAATAGCATAGATAATAAAATAATAAAGAATTTGTTATATTTATCAATATTACCTTAGAGGAGACGATGACTGTCGATAACGGAGGTAGGCAGATGGCGGGGGAGGAGAACAGACGGGTGCTGAATGAATCAGCTGATAAGACAAACACTATTTACACTGTTTTTTAATTGAAACATTGAGATTTTCACTAAGACTACATTTTTTATGTCTTTACACTACGACATATAAATGACTCGAGCTCGTATATCGAATTTCCGCTCATAAGTAAGAACAAAATTTCCACGAATTTTTGGCTAGTATCTCGATTTACTCGTACATTGGTTCACTCATATGTAGAGGTCTTACTGTATACCGTAAATTTTGGTCTAGCGCACCTGTTTATAAGCCGCACCCTCTCATTCTTTTAAATCTTTATTTTTTTCACAAATAAGCTGCACTGGTGTTATAAGCCTCACATATATACAACATGAAAGCTGCATCGTAGGCATTTCGTATCGTTCTCGGTTTGATGAGGGTGTGCTTCAGCAACTGATCTAAATGCTTCAATTGTATTAATCGGAATCGGAAAATTTAGCGGACAAGCCGCATCACTGTATGACGACTGTTCGTAGAGAGCCTTGTTCAAAAACGAAGTCACGTGACTTAAGGATTGACTGGACCACCTTTACTGCCTCCTTCCAAAGCACAAAACATATCTCGCCTGCTTATAGGTTTGCTGCATTTAACAAGAGGTCTGTGTTTAGTGTCTTCGATCTCTGCGAAAAAGAGGATCAGACATTCTTCACGTCTAAGACCTATGTACTGATTCGTGCGCGCGTGCGCTTTCAGCTGGGAAAAAAAGTCGTAGCGTATAGTCCAAAATTTAAGGTTCTCCTCTAAAAGCCGAGATAAGCTGCACTTTATTTGTCTGGTAAGTAAATTATTTTTGTACTTGATATGCTTACATGATTTTCAATTGTTTGGCAAATAGCATCTGACAAGGCAGCAATACGGTTTCAATGAGAGTGACTAGCAAGCGTCTCAAATTGACTGAAGACAATCAAATGAGAAATTTATGAGAAAAACTCATAAATATCGCGTTAAAAACGAAGGGCAAGACACACTTGCAATGTCAGTGCGACACTGCGCCCTCCGATGCGCAATTTCTAAGTCCGCTTCTACATCATCGACGATCTCCAAGATGTTGTGACGGCGAAATCTTAATCGCTGGTAGAGTGTTAAATCGTCCCATGAATCGATAGGATTGGTTTCATCTCAAAATACTCTGTTTTTGCAAAGATTTCTTTCCGCCTCACACAGCATCAAGAATGCAGCAGCCATCTTTAGTGAGCCTCGGGGACAGCCGTCTGTAGGCTGGAGGGCGGATCGGCACATTTCTGCGCATTTACTACGAAACTGCTCTGTGCGACTTGACTCGTTTCGTGGTAGTGGGTCGATTATAAGTGTTAAAAATAGAAACAGGCAAGAGTGACAACAGACGGACATTTTGGAAATGCTTTGAATGCAGACGAGAGATTTCTGTAGTTTAGATGGTTATATTGAGGCTATTAACTCGTTATTTTACACTTTAATGTTATTATGATTACAATTGGCGATTGTTATTCTATCATAGTATAAAAATCTGTTTTTAATGAACCTTTTTCCAGCGGAGAGATTAAAAAACTTCGAAATTCGTGTATCTGAGTCTGACCCTACGACCTTTCCGTCCGGTGAAGGACAGCAGTGCGTCTTCGTCACTCAACAGGTGGCTAACGCCGGAACTTTGTTCACGTGCGCTCGTCCAATCACAGGCCGCTTCGTCAGTGTCTTCAAGGCTGCCGACGATGTTCTCACCATCTGCGAGATTTTTGTCTTTGGGACGAAGCTTGACTTCGGTAAAGCTAATTACTGAAGTATAGACTCTTGCGTTATCATGCGTGCACATGTAAATACACGCGTGTGTCCTATTGTTTGTACGTCTTTTACGTATCATTTACGTGGACCTCTGGCTGTCCGGTGGCGCAACGGTTAACGCTTGTCACCAATACAGTGAAGGTTGGCTGTCCTGGGTTCAGTTCTCGTCTCGGGCATGCTGTTCTTTCTCTGCATGTGGCATCTGTTTACAGGGCAGGCTGCCTTGCCGTGATATAGCCTTAGTTGCTGGCTCGGCGTAAAACACGAATTTAAAAAAAAAATTACGTGGACTTCTATGGTAAAGCTATTTACTTTAGTTTAGGCTCTTGTGTTATCATGCGTGCACATGTACGTGTGTTAATGTGCTTGTTTGTCTTTTACGTGTCATTATTTACGAGCGTGTTTTGTGACTGGATGTGTGTGCAAATGCAACATACAGTGATAATGTCATTGGTCTAAAAGTTTCAGGAATGTACGAACTAGTGCAGGACAACTCCCGTCTTACTGCGTTTGTTGTGACGTCATTAACAACGCCTTCGCTCATGAGCTGCGCGGTGAAGTGTCTCGGTAAAGCCACGTGCCTGGCCTTTAACGTCATGGCGTCAGGAACAAGTGGTGGCGTCACGTGCGAGCTTCTGGGTCCTACAGAGTGGGTGACAAGTATGACACTTACAGGTCAAACCGGATGGAGAGCTTACAAGCGCCTGATAAAGTGATGATCTGAAATACTAGAGAAAGAACAACGTATGGATACTGACACTGATACAAATGTTTTCCCTAAAATTTTGTTTTTATCTGTATTCTACAATTTGGGCTCCTTTACATGATTGATGTCTATATCTCTGATGCTTGTGTGGTTTATATATTTTTTACTTAAAACAGAACGCTATAGGCTACAGTAAAATGAGAAAATGTTTTAATTGTTTAGCTTGTAATGTTTCATATCAAACACCCATTTCCTTGTCTTTGGTGGGGCTTTCAAGGTGTGTTTCTGAGGATCTTTTTATCTTTAAAAATTTGTTAACTGCGTTTGTCAGAAGTCAGCAGCTAATGCCATCTTTTAGTTTTGCCGTTATCATTATTTTGACCGATAAGGCTGACCTATGATCGTAAGCACGATGTAATAGTCAAAGAATTTGATAGATGCACCAGCTGATAAACCACATAGCGCCTTTTGCTTTTAATGTATTTGTTAATCTTGAAGTTGTTTTGTAGCTCTGTTGTGAAAATTTACCTCTTTTTGCTTGCTTGTCTCGTTGTCTTCTGCACTTTATTCAGAACGTTAGAAACAAAAATAAAAGGAGAAGATATTACAAAAATCTTGTATCAGTCTTTTCTTGTGTTCATGAATTGAATCGATTAATGAATTTGTCATGTACATAGTCACAGGAAAAATTTGAAATACCATATTATTAATCTTTCCTTACAAAACAGTAAAGCAACGTAAACAATAGCTTTCCTGCAAGATAAGATCAAAAATAGTGTGTGTCCCTTACTGATTCCTTCGCTTTTCTCCCTCTATAGGTCGCAATGTCATTTGCTATCTTTCCGACCTCATATAGATACAAGTCAGACAGTGATAGTTGTATTTTGCCAATAGTCATGTTTACCTAGCTTATGACTGTGACCCTTGCCTTCTGTTTTGACGAGGTGGCCATTGCAACGGTGATGTTAAAAGTGTGAATGCTTTCAGCAAGATACCTGTGTACAAACTCAAGGACTCAAGAGATGACTTCTAAACTAAGGTTTCATATGATCTGCATGATCACACAATGAGAGCACTCCATCACAACACGACGGACAATACGATGATTGATGTGTAACTCATTCTCTTCTAACAAAAATGGCTCTCTGGCTTTTGAACACAAACCTCGTCAGCAATACATTACCATTATGAAAAAAAGCACACACACACACACACACACACACACACACACACACACACACACACACACACACACAGTGAATGCAGTTTTCCTGAAGACATGCACCTGCAATGACTTACATTAGACGCATACAGTGCTACTGTACATGATTATTGAATTCCATTGTAAATTATTAAAAATTGAAAACTAGAATTTAGATGAATTTTATTTATAGAATGAATTCAATGAATCTCCAATGATATCGCCTGCAAACACAAAACAAAAATGCCATTAAAGGATTGCTTTGTACCTCAGCAGCCGTAGTCTAAAGTTAAAGTTATCAGCGATAAACAAGCGCGTTAAGAATAGAAATTAATAGTCTGGAGTGTGGTCAACATCACGTGACACAGTTCACGAGGACCCTGTCAAGGTAAAAACTAACGTCACGCTTTGCTTTGTGTTTTCCTGCCACTGACATAATCTGATGGCGAGGACTCATGGTGTATTTCTCTTAAAGTTCTCGCGGTGTCTAAGAATATGCCGTTGATGCTTTTTCGATTCATGTGCGAGCTTTTCGAGTAGTGTTTTGCTTTTATTGTAAGTACCGTTTGAGATGTTATTTCTGGCAATAATTTGGTTTGGGGATAAACAGTAACACACTTACCTTCTTGTCCGCCCCCATGGACAACATGGCCCTCATTGACAAAGTGTTATCAACTGGCAACTGTCTGAAACGAGTGTACCTATCTTTAAATAAAAATTAATACAGCGCAGAAAATTTAAGAATCTGATTTTATCGTCAAAAGTATTTGATACCGTCTATATAAAAGTAAATACTGTAAGACATCAAATATCAGAGTGAGCAAAACTGAACAGAAATGCTTGTTTCACTTTTTGCTATTCATGTAAAATTTTTAAAAAGAGAGAAACAGCACAAAAGATCTGTGTATGTAATAGAGAAATAAATGTTACTGAGAATAGAAAGAAAGAGGGAAAGATTGTATGTAAAGTGGAAAATTTTAATGTTGTTTCAAAGGTCTGCGGTCACGTTTTATTGCTTTAAAACTGTTTTAAAATAAATATTTTTCCTAAAACTAACTAAAAGAAATTTTTTTAAACAGTACTAGAATATAATCTTAGATATCTCTATAACTCAGGGTAAATAACGATTAGAATTTCACTAGTGGTCCAATCTGGTGGTGTTTAACCGGCGCAAGCGTCTGCTGCGATTAAATGACGCAGCGTTGTCACGGCTGTGCCTTGCTCACGCTTCACCAGTCCCTCCCTTTCTACTGTAAGCCATCGACAATGCACAGCATATCGCACAATAGGCAAGCTTGTCACCACTCCCTCTCCTTGAATTGCATCGCCCAAACAATCTTTCACTGATAGCTATCGCAAGCCGAAGCATCACCAGACCCTCCCCTATCACCAGGCCCTACCCTTGAATTGCATCGCCCAAATGTCTAGTTTTTTCTCTGCAGTCCCATGGCGAAGCTTCACCAGGCTCTCCCCTTGTTCTGCGTCGCCTTCCAATATCTCAATTTTCGCTTCATTTGCTCTTCCGTGCTCCCACATCAACAGACCCTATCTTTCTACTGCAAGCCGTTGACAGGGAATAGCAAATCGTACACGATGCAAATTTCTCCAGAGACCAGTCCCCTGTGCGGCTTCCATGAGCACGGCAAATCCTATAGGGAAAAGACGTCGTGGCAACGCTGCGTCATTTAATAGCATAAAACACATTTAATTTAGTCATCTTTTCTATAAGACAAAATTTTATTGTCGCCTAATTAGTGTGCGTATATGTGGATATATATATATACATGCGTATATATCATTGCATTTCAAATCTCTCACACACACACACACACACACACACGCACGCACGGAAAAACAAAGTAACGAATAAAGAAATCAATTTTTTATAAATCTACACATAATTTAATTACGTGGACAGAATTAAAGCTCACAAAGGAAAGAGACTTGCTTACAGAAGTTCCTGGGGTTAAAAATGTGTCTGGACCCAGAAAATATTATTTTAATTTTAGGAAGAACTTGACAAATTGCATGAAACACGCGAGGAGTATCCTGAAGATCTTATATATTGCAATCTACTGATAAACTTTTTAATATATGCATGAATCGCTATTCTTTTATATTTATTTATGGGTTTTGCCAGTTGCAGTTTCCAGATAAGTTACTGCTATTACTATTCAACTATCACGCCATTCATTTGTTGTTTTATACACTAAGACTTAAACATTTTATGAATGAATTGTATAAACGAAAGACTCCCCTGATTTTTTGCCACTTGTATGATACCTAAGTAAATGTTAATTAAATTCTTCTGTCAAACAATAATGAAAATCAGAAATCATAGATTACTCATTATAGGTCAAATCATAACTTACTGCTGCCAAGGGTTCATATCCTGCAGTGACTGAATCTGGTACTTAAAGAAAGCTAGTAGGAAGGGAGCCATGAATGTCAGTTGAATTTTCTTTAAAACAGTTCCTGTATTAATTTGTACTCATACTTTGTGAATAGAAAAGTAAAGTTGTAGATCATAATATTTTCTTGCAAAAAAAAAGGAATCTAAAACCAACAAATATAATTAAAGACAATATTTTTTTATTTTTAAGTGGCAATCAGCGTCGAAAAATGTACCAGTCTTGTATAATTGTTTGTAGAATTTACCATCATTACGCAAGAAATGAGCATATTGCACAATTTGTAAGTTAGTTCTACGTGATACAAGTCCGTGATCACCTGTACAGGGTCAGCACCGTGAAGGGGAGGCGAAAAACCTACAACAACGACAGCAATTTACAAATAAAAAAGTTAAGCACGGTGCTACAGACAGTAAAATTAATTAATTCATGCCAAAAGATACTTCCTAACTGTGTATTAGACGACAATACTGTGGTAGATTTTGGCCACTGTCACAGATTAAGTGGTCTCTGTAGCGTCCACATATACCACCCATATGTATCGTTGGCTGAGAGAAGGGTCACGTGGTCAGCCAGGCCAAACAAGTAGAGCAAGTTAACATTAAGCACTTTTTCCCGCACTCCAGTACAGACTACTGCTTTTTGTTTTTGGTTTTTTGGTTGTTGTTTGTTTTTTGTTTTTGTTTTTGTTTTTGTTTTTTTTTGTTTGTTTTTTTGGTTGTTGTTTTTTTGGTTTGGTTTGGTTTGGTTTTGCTTTTTTAATTAGCTGCAAACATGGATGCCTGATCTTCAAGAACGCTACGCACTACGTATTGGCGCTTGCCATATGTAACCTAGCTTTATTCCCTTTTCTCACAGAAAACAAACGAAATTAATCAATGAAGTATACCAGCACTTACACCACCAACATATTAACCACTGTCGTTACTTACAGCCAGCTAATGATGCGAAACAAGGGCTAGTGAGACACTGTTGTCGGTATCACTTTACTTTTTTGTCGTCTGGAGTGATGAGGTTGTCTGTATCTAACAGTAACCACTGTTTTTCGTCTTGACAATTCCTCATTACACTTTCTTCATTTTAGTATTCAATTACGCGACTTATTTTAGAGGTAGATGTAGTTCTTGAGTAGTTCTAGGCTTACTTTAGAGGTAGACGTAGTTCTTGAGTAGTTCTAGACAGCGCTACGTAACCCAATACACACACACACACACACACACACACACACACACACACACACACACACATGCCACAAATCTGTAACCCGTCACTCCACATGACTGTAACGTTTCATGGCTCAAACCTTTTCTTTATATTATATCATCATTATTATTGTTCATTTTAGTAAGTGTTCAAAGGCCTGGGGAGGGGAACAACGGCACGTTCCTGAGAGGTCTCGTGAGCTGTGACGTTGACCTGTGTATTACGTCACACCATGACGCAACTAAGAAATGGGAGATCATTGTTTTGAAAAGAAAGATGAAATCTTAGTGGAAGGCTTCATGGTGTGGTGTGATAGTGGCAGCCACGGAATATTCAACGTGACCATCCATGCCGACTACAATTGTACAGAAATTAATGTAGTCAGTCGGCATGGATCCCGCAGAGCGATCGAGTCGCCAGGCGATCCTCTTAGCAACCAAGCGGCTAGGGGCTTGATTGGCTAAACACCTGAGGAGAGAGAGTAGTTAGGCACGGGGCTGGCGATACCGGGGCATTCTGCGGCAACCATTGAGAGAGAACGGAGCTATCCGGACGGCAGACATTCACTGTAAACCGTTAGTGACTCCACTTATGAGATGATTCTGAGACAACCCACCAGAGAGGAGCGAGTTGTATGGAGACGGCAGGCAGTCACTGCAAACCATTGACTCTACTCCTGAGAGACTGACTCTGTGGCAAGCAGGTGGGGGAAACTGAACGGTACGGTTTTAGCAGTGGTTTTTACTGCAAACCATCAGTGTCTCGACTGTAGAGGACAGGTACGGCGGCAGGTCATCAGAGAGAATTCACGGTGACGACAGAAGCTTTGCTGCGAATCGGTAGCATCTTCACTACCAAAGGGTAGTTCCGATGAGTCGCGTGTTGAGCTGAGGGATAAGACCAACTGGCTGAACTCCAAATCCCGGCCTAGGGATATGTCTAACTTATTAAACAATAATTTGGGCGAATTATTGTGACATCGATTTGTTTTGGATACCGGGTCACCTGTTCGCCTGTTTGGGATTATCTGCTCATCGGATTATTTTTTCACCCATTCATCGCACTTTCGAACTATTGGATACCAGTTTACCTGTTCATCTGTGTTGAATTATCTCATCTTCAGTTAGGTGGCACTGCCGCAGAGCTCATACCGTTTACCCATAGTTAATCCCGTTTGTTCATTCATTCTTTTTCTTTTTAACATTAAATGTGGAAATCGTTGGGCGGCCCTGTTTGTTGAAAAAGGTAGAAGAATGCCGCGAGCGCAGTTACATGAAAATGTACACACACACTCGCACCCACTCATAAGAGCACTCTTCACACAAAACGCTACAGTGACTAACGTATCCCATTCCTCCCGTTTGCTGTCTTTTGTGTCATAGTTTTTTGTTTGTTTGTTTGTTTTGTTTTGTTTTGTTTTTTTTGTATAGCTCAATGGGCCATGTGAAAAGTATGTTCTTTTATTAATAGTAGCAGTAGAATTGTTAATAATATTAGAAGTAGTATTAAAGGATCATGCGACGTGTATGAATGTCTTACTAATACAGTCCCCATTTACGAAGAAAGATTTTCAAACCATTGCAAATGACTTTGCTAAACTAGTCACTCCAGTGTCAGAACTCTTAGACCAGTTGCACAACACGTTTCTAAACCTTAAAACTGTTCTAAAGAAGCAAAATCTCTTCTTTGCCATTTTGATGCATTGCAGAAAAACATACAAAAAATTGTACTGACAGGACAGAAAGTCAGACTTAAACAATTTTATCTTACTTAAATTAAAGCAGTTTTAGTTTTAAAAATTCTAAAATTATGGTGTGCACTTTAAACTAATTATCTAAATAGAGTTTAGGCCCAAAAGTGTTTAAAATTAGAAATGTGTTGTGCAACTGGCCCCTGATCGACAATGATAAAAAGGAAATAATTTCAATCTCCTTTTGGTTATTTTGCTATCTCCGCCTCTAATGTCAACAGTTGTGCAATGTACTTGCAACTGATATGTACAGCTTTATTATGAAAACACTTCTAAAGACGTCAGCAGTTAGATTACATATCTCGGTTTTAAGTTAAAATAACTGTATGTTGATCTGTGTGCAGGGAAAGGGGTGTGTGACTGGGCTGTGGAGCTACTGTGCAGTTACTAAGAGAGACAGCAGCTTGACAATACGCCTGATGAATTTTCTTCTTCTTCATTAACTAGTGTCCTGAAATATCTTTTGCAGCTCCTTCTGTGACAAAGTTTTTACCGAAAGCAATGTCTTAATTAGCTCAATAGCCTCATTACTTGTCAACGTAACCTTTGTATGACCAGTGAACCCATTAACAAATTTTAGTTGGTCAGCGATACGCTTCCGTCTTTTTTCCTCCCTTTTTCGGCGTCTGCGTTCCAGGTAGATGTTGATGGTGTACAGGAAGGGGTTGACCGCAGCATTAATAGGAAGAACAAAAATGGCGATTAACACATTGACCTCACTGGAAACAGGGAGACCGTTCGATGCAAGGATTCCTGCTAAACCGACAGGAAACCAGCACAAAAAATCTGACATCACTACTGTGATTAAACGCATGGCAATAGTTACCTCTTGTCTAGACTTCGATATATTTTGTGGAGGTATAGAGTTAGTGAAAACAGACCAGTAAATCAAAGCTTGTCCAGTAAGAATCAAAATAAAAAAGCTAAAATTTAAAATAATAATAACCCCAAAAGCATATTTACGACCTGGAAATTGTACCCTTGAGGTAGGAAGTGGAATACAGATGCTTGTCTGACTGTAAAACTCCCAGTGTGATGTCATCGGCAGTAAAGGCACAACCGCCAAGGCCACACCTGTGAGCCACGACACTGCGCATGCGCACTGCGCTGAACGTTTCCCAAAGTGCAACTCGCTGAAAGGGAAACGGAGAACAAGGAAGCGGTCACATGTGATGAGAAAGATGATGAAAACAGAAACTTCACATGACAGTAAAGACATAAAACCTGCCAGTTTACACAAACTGCTGTTTCTCCAGCCGACATCCTCCCATACATATGATCCTCTGTACCTGAAGTCGGAAATACCGATGATTGACAGGTACAAACCCATCAGCAAGTCCGCCACACACAGGTTGGTGACGAAGACGTCATACCCGACGTTACCTGACGTTTTGTGGAAAATCAAACGGTAAACCAAGGAGCTGAGGTTTCCCAGTAGCGCCAGTGAGGCAAAGATGGCGACTCCTGCTCGGTAGACTCCGGATCGCAGCAGATCGTCACAGGAAGAAACTTCATCGGAAGGAGCGTGACAGTTGAGCACGTTGAACCCAGGAGGTAGTATGGCCGGACAACATAACTTGTAGTTGTCAGTAAAAATACTTTCTAATTTAGTAAGAGTTTGAAATATTTCTCGTGGGAATACAGTCAAAGGACAAAGTGTCAGGTCTAAATCTCTCAAACTGTTTATTGAGCTAAAGCCCTGTCCTGTCACGTGATTTAAATGGCTTCCGGATAGATTTAATGATGATAATTCCGCGAAGAAAGAAAAGTTGCTGAAGTCTGTTTTTGGAAGGTTGACGTCAGACAGGTCAAGAATTTTGAGAGACGAAGTTTGCCTGATGTCCATAAAATCGAAAATATTTATTGGATTAAAGCTTAATTTGAGAGACTCTAGACGCTTTAGAGCAGTGAAAAAACTGCTGCTAATGTGAGTTAGATCATTACTGCTGAGGTCCAGAATGCGGAGATTAGGCAATGTCACTTCATGCAGCCTGGTTATATTACAGCGAGCTAGATTCAGATGAACAAGGTAGATATTTCCTTTAAAGTCAATCAAGTTCGTCGCTGTCCCACTGACATCAACGTACCGAAGGTTAGGATGGGTAGCAGCATGGAAGATACCAGAGCAAACAAACTCCCAGCCGTGACAGACACAGTTGTCTGGACATGTTTCGTTGCACAATATTTCATCATCATGTTGCGGACAATGGTAGATCCCATCACACACGTGACTCTCGTGAACACACACCTGAGAGCCGCGGCAGCGGTAGAAGCCGGGACACGTGTACCTGTCACATGCCGCCTCGTCTTCGTGACCAGGACAGTCGTTGACCCCGTTACATCGGAGGTACACTGGCAGGCAGACCTGCTCAAGAGTGACACACGTGAAGTGGGAATCAGGACAGAGAAACATCTCTGATGAATTATCTCCAAGTGGTGTGTATGGTAAAAAGGAGAATTTTCCTTGTAAAGCGAGATCAATTTTAAGGGGGAGGTCAAGCTCTAGGGTGTTGTGATTAAAACCGTATGTTGATTGACATCGGTCTTCGTCGGCACGATCATCACAGTCCACTTGTCCGTTACACCGCTCCCATCGTTGAACACACTGCACACAGAATAGTCTTATGTTTGTTATTGCTTGTTACCATCATATAAAGGCAGTATGATGAATACTTTTTTGTAAACTGGTTTAAAGCTTTTCATATAAATAAACTCTCTTTAATTATTTTAGACTCGCGAGTGATGAGCTGTATATTGTTTGGTGTATGAGTGCAGTTCAGCGTCTTCGTCTTTGTGTCCGTCATTCGACTTCATGTAAACTAGACGTCATCGAGAGGCAGTTAAACATGTCTGAATGAAGCTAAAACCAGAAGACCGGTAACAAATATGTGAACAACGAATGAATAACATTCTGGCTCCGATGGACGTGTTGTTTCTTATACAGTGTACTTTCTCCGGAATTCTTCCATTCTGACCGCTGTCCAACAGCAACTGTCTTTGCTCCCCATATCTGTGATTTGATCTCTATTGCTCATCTTTACCACAACTGAAGACCACCAGTCTTCACTTTCTTTCACCTTCATCTGCCGGGCTCGCATAAGTGCTATGTGTCTTTAATTCGTCATACGTAAACCGGGTAAGTATGGGGCTTGTTACATATTGTGGGAAAGACATTTGTTCCGTTGTAAAGTAAGAAAAGTGTTAATTTTCATACCTTTTTACTAAAAGTCTGAAAACGCGTTTATGAATTCAAAAGAGAAGCAACAAACCCTTCTGCCTGCACATCGAAAAGGAGACAATGAGCGGCATGGTGGAAAATAGCAGAAGTCCTCGTCACTCCCGTCTTTACAGTCAGCACGATGATCACAGACTAGTGTGTACGGGACACTCTGATGCACGCCGACACATTGAAATGGAGGCGGAAGTGACGTCAGTGGTGCTGGACAGGAGTCTGTAGCGCCACCTGTCCTCCCCCAGCAGCTAGAAGACTCATCACACGCCAGAAACACGTGTGTGAAGTGATGATCTGGACATCGCAGGTACCCCGACTGTTTGACATATTGCAGTTGTGTTGATACATTGGATGCTGCACACAATATAGTGATCTGAATAATTAAAATAATTAAAATGCTTTAGTAAATATAGTACAAGTAATGTTCTATATTTCAACACCTTTATTCTCATAATAATTCGACTATAATTGCAGAAGTAAGGGTGTCATCTCCATAGAGAAGCCAGATGAAGCTCAGATTTTGGCAATATTAAATGCTGAGAGGAAGCTTAGGGATTGAGATGTGTATTTTGAGAACTTCGATTCCCAAGTAACGACGCTGGACCCTCGCCATCCAGTACTGACTCCGGTCAGTGAGTCCAACAAAAACGTTGCCTCGCGATGCGCATCCAAGCAAAGATTGTTTGTGAGGAAGCTAAGAGACTTGAGCTGAGAAGGTAGTTCATTTTACTTCCCTGGATTTACAAGTAGATTACATGTGCCTGGAACTTGATTTAACTGTTTCCCTTAGTGTGCCTGCACTTGTGTGTGCTCATTAGGAAGTATGTCCGACTAAGATTTATGCGTTTTATCTCTCTTATTGTTTTTTTTAACCAGACAAGAGCTTGTAGATGCAGACTAATTTGTCTCTGTAAAAAAGGAAAGAATGCTCGAATGTCTAAATGCGTGTATGACTAAGTGGCGACATGCACGAGTGCCGTGACAGTCGAACAGGCGATCTGAGTGAAATCAAAAATCCAGTTTGTAGATATCCTTTAATACTAACAAAGTGTTTCTAATCCCCCGTGACCACGTTCCCTGACTATAACTAGCCAGCAATAGCTAGTACCACAGTGTGGAACTATTACCGTTACCGCCACACTACAACTACAAACAGTTGGGCTAACAGTGTCTTTGGAGCTCTAGTGAAGAGTACACAGTGAATACACTGATGATAAGCTGATGAACAATTTGCGGCATTAAGAAAAACATTTTTTAACAGTGTATGTCAGATTCCAGCGAAGGAATAGTTCACACACACACACACACACACACACACACACACACACACACACACACACACACACACGCACATAGTTATCGTTGGCTTTTTATACGTAAAAAAATCCCAAAAGAAACATTTTCTTTGTATGAGTTCTTCTATGTTAAGTTAAGAGAGTAAACAGCATTTTGTTGATGAAGGTAAAGTATCAAAAGCTTTGCTTGCCTGATTAATAATCATCTGCATTTGAAACGATTTTGAAACCTTGTGTTTTGCAGTCAATAAATACCACAATTAGAAAAAAAAACACATTTCGTGACCTTGAAATTAGAAGTTGATATGGTTCTGATGTCTGGCGGTTCAATTTCTTTATACGGTGTTGAAGTTCCCGGGATCTCACACAAAAGACAAGAAGTTAAAAAGTCATTCTCACACTTTCCCACAAGAAGCGGTGTTATTCTATCTTTTACAATTATATTCGATAAAGTTGCGCAAGAGTCAACGGAAGAAGAAAATGCCCAAAGTGTCCACAGTTTGATGAAATGGGCGACCGTACTATCAGACCACATCCAGCTGTTTCGATACCTGTTAAATATAACAGATTAATTCAATGTGATTGTCATAAATACTTCTTAAGCCTACTAAAACACTGAAGAAGCTATTGATGATTTTATCATTCCATCACAGGTGTTTTAAAGTATAAACACTGAGAAATAAAAACGCAGATCAAATACTTACATCGCGGATATTGTAGGAGGAGCTGTCCTCGCGCCGATGAAGACAGAGGAGCATTTACCAATCACTAGGAAATGTTCTGTCACAGATTCCCACACACGTCTTGTGCTCAGACTTGGCAACTGTCCTCCCCGCTGCTGGCACTGTTCATTTGCATCCATCCAATACATTTCTTTCTCCTCCAAAAGCAAAGGTAAAAAACAGCGGCTGTCAGCCTGGAATGTTCCAGGGCTGCATGTGTCGTCTCCTGACCAACATCCAGCTTCATCTTCGCCGCCCACGCAGTTAGAGACAAAGTCACACGGGAAGTGATGCTGCATGTCTTCCCATCGCACGGCCGAGCAGTTCCACCTGCCTTCAGACACCTGAACAGGTAGTGCCGACACGTGGTGGAACGAGAACTGTATTCTGAAGACTGGCCGCTTAAGTAAGTAAAAACTCGTGTACTGTACACGTACACCACCGTGGTAGATAAGTGGTTCAGTAGATGTATATACTGGTATTAAACATAGGTTATATTTTGTGGAGTTAGACTCCGTGTGAAAGATTATCCAATATTGTAGTCCATTAACAAGACAGTAGTTGTTTCCATCATTAATAAAAATGTTTATAACAATGGCATGGTCTCCAGGTGCCACCAAGTGAGTCCAAGTGCTTATGAAAGGAATATATTCTTTATTTTCACTTGGTTGCGATGCATCAATGTAGCCTGTTAATAATAATGAGAAGTGTTAAATAAACACTTTTTCTAAACAACAAATAATAATTATTTGGATAGAGAGTTTCTGGACAACACGAGATCAAGTTCTGGTACTCCTCCTGCGAATAAATCGAAATTCATTCTGGCTAATTAAAATAGCCCTAAATTTCTTCGATAGCACATTAACACGATGACACCTACTGTAGTCAATTAGTCCAGCGTAAGAAACATCAAAGTAAATTACACTTCTTATTAACCAGTGAATGAAATAACAATTTAAATTTTTCTTTATTCTAGCTCTGTTCTAAAACTGAGCTTAGAAATCCTAAAAATTATTGTAAATAACATCGTCGATTTTTTTATATTGATGTTAGGAGCATTACTAAATTAATAAATGCGGATAAGACATAAGAGATGAGCATACATTTTACGAAACTGAATTCACCAAGTGTGTAGGCATTTTTGTTGATTGCCATTTTAATGAGATGTGAACGCTGAACATATCACTTGAATCTGGCCAGCAAAGACTTATCTTCTTCGCAAGCAAAACATGTTTTGAACACAGGAAGGCAACCTTGAGCCGTTTTCATCAGTCATTTTTTGAAATACTTTTCTCTTTTTCTTTGTGTAATGATTCTGCGGTCTCTCTGGCCATGATATGAACAGTTTGAAAAGTAAGTTCAAAGTTCTAAAGTTAATAATAGTTTTTTGATTAAGAAAGTAAGCGAAGTTCGAAGAAGATTTCAAGAGCAAACTTTTGAAAGCTGCCAACACCCCATCGATGTGTACAAGATAAGAATGTTTAATGAGATTTGGATGAAAATACCTGCAGTTGATGAAAGAAAAGTCGTCTTAAGGTATGGAAGACTAGTCTCAGGGACTGCCGTGAAGTTCACGTACAGTTGAAAAGCATTTTTGATGCTAGTGGTCATCAGCTGAAACTTCACAATATGGGTGTAGGTAACAAATTCTTCGGGCAGAAATCTGAGATAATTATCAAACATAACCGTGTTTGCCGGATCAATTAAAATCATTTTATATTGAAATACATCAAACTTATTAAGCACGCGCACACGTGCCACCATCCCTTGAGGAACTTCCAGTTCTATGGTACAAGTAAGGGCGGCCGTCCTGGCTGTGTAAGAGTTGTCGGTCGGCGTATGAAAAATAAGTATGCTCCCTTCACTCCCTCTCACGTGATAACTGTCCCACTGGTTACCGCATTCTCCAAGACTGAAGTCGAAATGAACTGAGTGAAAATCTGTTGTCTGGTCGTCAAATGTATTCACATTAATTAGTGCTTCGGTGCTGGAGTTTATCGGAAAAAACACGTTTGTGACCTCGTTGTAAAATTTTTCATAACCATTTTCTACAGATGAATCATTTTTAGTATATGTGACATGAAAGTCATCGGTAGATTCTGCTAAAAATGGAAGATAATGTTGAAGCTCCTTTCTTTCCGTAATATTTTCTTCCTCCCACTTGTTGATATGACCGGTTGTGTTTATTACTATAACGACGTCCAGAAGGATGCAAATAGCGATACAATGTATCGCAAAATAATTTATTTTGGTCATACTGATACTTCTGCAAAATAAAAGTAATTGCTCAGAAGGGTATACAAAAAATCATCTTCATCATCACCACCACCACCACCACCACCATCACTACCACTACAACTATCATCACATTTTCATTATTGCAGTAGCACTAATATTCGATGACACTGGTCTGATAAAGAATTATTACTGACGTATGCGTTATTTTTCAAGACAATTTCCAGAGCTCAGAAAATATATCTTACCAGTGAATAATTGAAAGTTAAAGCAACGGAGCCATGTCTAAACTAAAGTAGAAGGTAAATAAAGAGTCCTGTTGATGATGGAAAGTGTTCTTAGAATAAAACGGAAATCGAGTATGTCTTTTTTAATTTCTTTTATCAAATTATAGCTGAAAAGTCTGATGTGGGAACACATTAAAAACGAGAGTTTTACAAATATGCACATAACCGAAAAGGAAACAAGAAAGATGAAGATAAACGATAACCGAAAGGAGTTTAAAAAAAAGAACAACATTAGCAGTATATTTTAGGCCAATGAAGATATTTAGAATTTCTACTCGCTGTGTCAATCCTCCAGTTATCGATATCCAGCGGGTACACGACTTACTCTCGCTGTATAACTAACCCCTGGTGAGTGGATCATGTTTTCCAACGTTCCGACCGATATATTTCCTGACAGATTTTTCTCATGTAAGTAGTACAGAGGGTAGCTTTGAGCTCCGAAGCAACGATGACATTTAAAATATACAATACTTTTGTAAAATAAAATGATTAGATGAAGACACACAGACTAGCAGCGGACTATGAAGTAACAACAAAGTATAATCGAATTATTGAAGTTGTTCACACAATCAAATGACATGTGTCGTCGTCACACCACACGGCAGTCGTCCTCAACATCTCGTCAGCTTGTGATGATGTTATTTGAGTTACAATGACCATCAGTATTCACCTAATCAGCCTTTTCTTTAATCCACAGACTTTACCAAATGATGGCGATTTAACAAATGATTTTGAGCACTCGAATGTCTCTTACTCAAAGTAATTTTCAGATGGCTACAGACTTCACCAAAGTCCTGTTACTGATGTCTGTGAAGACACGTGACTAGACACACAGCGCCACTGTCAGCAGTGAGGGGGGAGCATGTAGTCTCGCAGTACAGCTCCAAGACTCTGTTTTATAAACCTTCTGCCTATAAACTTTTTGTGTTTTAGTCTTTTGTGTTCACAAGTCTTCTGCTTTCGAACATCGTCCTGAATCAGTAGGTGGCACAATTAAAGCGATACTTTGCTAAAAGATTCCTTGGGATTTTTTTTCCTTTGCTGGTAAATGTTCCTGGGTCAGAGAACTATCATTAAATGCAACTTAGAAAAAAAATTTAAAGCTTTGTGAATTTGAAAGTCTCGTATTTGCTACGCAGAAGCTAAATACTTTTTCAGTATTTCTAAAGCAAAACAAAAAAACAATTACCTGACACTGTCTCCCTTCAGACTGTTAACGTAAAAAGCTATTATCAGATCTGTGGAAACAAATATAGTTCTGAATGACTTCTCATTTTCGCTAAAGTTTCTTTTTTGTTTTATTTCACTTTATTTTACTTATTTTACTTTTTTGTTTCTTTTATATCTTCTTTTATATATATATATATATATAAGAGAGAGAGAGAGAGAAGCAATAAGCAACGGTTTAAAAAAGAGTTTTAAAAATACTTTTAAATAGTCTTCAACGGCATTTTTTTTTTTTGATTGATAGAGATATTTTAGTGAACAAAGAGTTGCAGATATTTCCGAGCAATTATACGTTAACATGTGCGTCAGAGCTGTAAAGAAAACAAAATGAAAGTAACAAAGATATTAAGTTTGTGTATTTATTTATTTTTTAAATTTTACTGCATCTTATTTTATTTTGTGCACAGTTAAAGGAACGTTTGAACCGTCTGATTACGGAGGCTTCAACAATAGATACCGACATGATAAATCATGGATGTTCAAGTAGGCTGCCATATTGTGTTGAGTTGTCTTGCCTGAAAGATGACCGTCAGTCTCCTGAGACTGTGTAGAATCCGCGCAATAATTCCTTTGTGCAGCAACTGGCCCTAGGAATAGCCCTAAGAGCAACTGACCCTAGGAGTGACCAAAGAAGTAATCTAAGGAGCACCTGACCCTAGGAGGATATGTCAACTGTAAAGGCGGCGCCAAACGAGAAAGCTTCAGCGGCTTTGATAACGCTTGGTCAAGAGAAAAGAAATATCTAAGACAATATTCTAGGATCGTTTCAGAAAAAAATACATTAATTAGTTTTAGCAAAACTATTTCTTTGACAACAGTGGTAAAAGCAGTAAAACGTGGCTGAAGAACTTTGAAACATTAAATTTTCAATTTTGCATGAAATCATACCAATTTTTTTTCTCGGTCATATTTATTTCTCGTATTGCAGTAGAATAGACTGGGTTCGTAGAAGGCTAGGGGAAGAGATGTGCACTACCTTCACAAAAAAGCTAGCTCTGCGAAAAATTGGTAAGTACTCACAGCATGCGGACGGTTTTCTACCAACTAGTTATCAGCATCTTAATAACGGAAATAACATTGAAAAATTCATTTATCCCCAAAATGTGTTTTGTGAAGTATTCCTGACATTTTGCTGCTCACAGTGATATAATTTTTGTATTTGGTATTTCCCTTGGATACTTCACTGTAGCATCATACGCCATGACAGAAGCGGCCGACCAGGTCTCATTGACTTCTCAAAGAACATTTCTAAAATATTGTATACATTTAGTTTATGATTTAACTCAAACATAACATTATAGTGTCTTCCTCTGAAATGTACCAACTCATCTTCCTCAATCCCTTTATGTGTAAATGTGTAAAGCTATAACAGTAATACCTACTGACGTAGGAACTGATCAATTGCTGGGATAGTACAATAGTAGTTTTAGTTTTCCCGGGAACTGCTTGAGAAACATTCGCAGAGACAGCGTGACGCACCTTGTAAGGAAGAATAAAACTTCTCTCGAAATCTGACAAGGCTTTGCTTCCAAAAACAAAAAAAACAATTAAAAAAAAACCAGTAAAGAAACACTGCTACGTGCACACCCGGGCTGTAGCAATGCATGCTGGGTCAAAAGAAAGAGAGGAAGAAAAGACCTGCTGCTACTAAATGCAAACTGTCCAATGTCTAGGACAAGGAGTCTTTCAGTCGATCAGTCTGCGCGACTAGCTGTCTGGCTTTCTGTAAACTATTCTGCACGTTTCCATCTGACTAGATTCTTCTGATGATCTTATCAAACATGAACCTGGTTTGGACAAACAAATCATCTGTTTGTTGACTAAACGCGCAGACAAGCCAAGTCAGACTCTTTATGTCTGATTCCAAAGAAATGTACGTTCAAGGCACGTGTAGCTGTAATTAATGTTTTCCGTACAGATATTGGGAAAGGTAACTCATTATGAACCAAAACGACGCAGACGACGCCTTTATAAATAAGCTGATACTGACAATGTATAGGATGTCTAACAAGTCCCTTACCAAACGAGGATAAGATTAAAAAGCTTTGGGAATGACTTTTACCTTACCATTGAGTTCCACAAAGATGGCTAAGAAGAGCCAGCAAGTTTTAGATAGATCACAGTCATAAACATTCCAGCTTTTCTCCAGTATTATTCTTCCCAGGAAAGTCTTCTCAGATTTCAACCCAAGCTTTCATTCTTCCTTATCACGGGTGTCTCACTGTCATTGCTGTTGTTCCGGTTCAGGGAAAACTTCCATTGTCCCATGCCAGCAACTGAGCAGTTCTTATGTCACTTGGTCTTTCTGTTTTATTTGCATCCTGTAATTTATTTGATCATTAGCAACTAATAAACAGTGGGACCAGTTGTAATGGCTGTTTAATGCGCAAAGATTTAAAAAAAATAAAGCTGCGACATTCCTCTGCATGTAACGAACTTGTGGATGTACAGGTACGTGGATGGCTGAGTGACTAAGAGGCTCGCTCACCTGTTTGTTTGATGTCTGTGTAGCACTTAGTTGCTAGATGCTCTACTTTCTCTAGTCACATCATGAACAATCTCATGGCGACATTAACTTTCAGCAACAAGAGTTACTTCACCTGATTTTGGACAAACAACGGGCCTGGCAGCAATAGGTTCTGTCAGCAGGGCTTCTGCTAAGGCTAAATTCTTTAGGGTCCCAGGGACCCCTTCTTCAGATTTCTAAGGGGTCCCAGGCTAACTCTAAGGGGTCCCTTTACAATGTGAAAAAAATTTTTTTTGCATTAGCAGAAGCACCGGGTTCATTGATTTCAACCAGACAATCATGGTGAACAGATAAACATGGGGCTTGTGCAACACCCATCCGAGGTACCCCCGAAAGACTTCGAAATGAACAAGAGCCTGCCGCTGGTCGTCTGCGTGTGATGCCCCCTTCCATCTCATTGCCTTGAATTTCTTTTGACCTTGTCTAGAACAATAAATGTTAATTAATTTTTAGTTACTACAAAAAGTATTTCGTCAAGCGCGGTAAGCCAGCGCCGTACTAAGCTATAGATATATAGAAGTATAATTTATTATATATAATATACTGTTTAATAGATGCGTACTTTATTATTGGGGGTTTACTGTTTCAAAGAAGCATACTTTATTTCTAATAAAAAAAACTGTTTAATATCTTAAACTTACTAGTCAACATTCCTAGCCCTACAATCGATCTGTTGTGTTATATACATAAACATCATTTCCAAAATTTCAAGGTAGAGACAAGTAATTCCATGAAGAACTAAATACAAACATTGCTCCATCACAGCCATCGAGCAGTCCTTACGTCAATAGCAGACTTTAAGTCCATGGGGCTATTTCAGATGTGTACAACTTTATAAACTTCATACAACTTCATAAAACATTACAATGCCATTTAGTAAAAGTTTTTCTATGCCATAAGGATATTATTCGGCCAATGGATTTCTTTACATGGACACGAAGATAATAATACTCCATCTTGATGGTTACATTACTTATCAACAAAGATTACAGGTGGCACAAGAAGGGGTGGCCAACACATTTGCTTTAGAAGTGGGAATCTTACTTTTTTGTCGTTACCTTGCAGCAAGATGGATACTGCTGATTACAGCTCAGCTCTGTTGCTAGCTCTTTGCGTAAACATTATTGTAAAGACGGTAAACTTGAGTGAACTTTTTTTACAAGTGAATACAAATGTACGCTTTTGCCTACCTTAGGTCATGACGGTAGCTCGAAACAGAACTGTAATGGGAGACAAGCTGCAACTTATATCGCAGCTTGCCAGCAGAGGTCGTCTCCCTTGTTCGATGTGAAGGCTGCAGGGAGAAGGGAGTGAGTATAATGTGTAGCAGGGTGTAGGTTAGTGTTACGGCCGCAAATTTATTATACCCTTACTTCTGTTAGTGCCCACACAACCATGTTGTTTACACCTTCTAACACCTATACAGCTAAAATAGATACAACAAATTTTGGCACTGGCCTTAGACTCTATAGTGTGTGTGTGTGTGTGTGTGTGTGTGTGTGTGTGTGTGTGTGTGTGTGTGTGTGTGTGTGTGTGTGTGTGTGTGTGTGTGTGTGTGTGTGTGTCTTTTGCCACTAAAACTATTTCCAGTTTTTTTCTGGATGACTAAAACAATTATTAAAATATTTTCAAACATACTACGAAAAATCATATTTCAGTGATGAAGCTCCACTTTCATGCTCTAGAGAGAAGCCGCGCCACGCGGTGACTGTAAGTGCAACACACTTACCTTTAGGCCGACATGTTTTAAACAGCCTCGAGTGTAAATCACTTTAGTTTAGAGAAGAGAATAATTTATATGATTATCAGCAACAAAACACGCATGCTTTTACAATCTGATGTCTCCTTTCTTTTACCTCTGTCACTTTTCTCGTTGTCATTTCTCTCTCTCTCACCTCCCCCGTGGGACCCCCGGGGTATGCTTGCCTAGCGAGCATTGTAAGAATAGGGTCCCTGTTGTCCAGCCAGGCATGTCGTAAGACGTGACTAAGGTGGACACCTCACCTAGAGGTAAATTAGGTTGTGGTGGGGCTAACAACCCCACCATGTAAAAAAATACCCGTTACAGAAACCATAACCGGAGTACTCATTACGGATGGCGAAGGTAATGAAACACACCTAAGGGCCCCCGGTAGTGTAGTGGTTAAAACACTCGCTTGTCACCACTGCAGTGAGTGGCTCAGGGTTCAGATCTCGTCTCGGGACACTCTCTGTATGTGACACCTGTTCGCAGGGCTGGGCGGCGGGGGTTTTCTCCGGGTACTCCGGTTTCCTCCCCCCCTCCCTTTCCCCCCATAGTGCGAAATCGCCGCAAGGTGGAAGCACTTTCCAACTAAATAAACAACAACAACAACAACAATGAAACACACCAGGTAACTGGACTTATGACGGACGACAGTCAAACCCGAGAGGGAGCTGGCGCCCCGATTGTGGATTTACTGAAGCCGAAGCAGAAGTTGAGGGTGGGGTGCTGGAACGTCCAGACCTTGTATCAGACTGGCAGGTTGCCCCAACTAGTCAAGGAGTTTGACAATTACAACTTAGACATCCTGGGAGTCAGCGAGGTCAGATGGACCGGTACGGGAAAGAGGTGACTAGCATCAGGCATACTATCTTGTTCTCAAGAAGATCAGATGATCAACACTCTGAAGGAGTACCACTACTCCTCAAAAGGAAAACTGAAAAGACACTGGTGGAATGGAAGCCTTATGAACCCAGGCTTCTGAGAGCAAGATTCCATTCACAGTACATCAAGCTGACAGAGAGTTTTTTTAAACTGTGCTAGAATATAATCTTAGATATCTTTGTAACGCACGGTCCATAGGAATTCAGTCGAAGGAACTTGACAGACATAATAACGTATTTCACTTTACGATGGTCGTCAGTTCCTTGTTCACTTCCCTCCGAAAGGATCAAGTGTAGCTACTGAGAGACATTGGCTGTCCACGGTCTTTGTCAATGGATGGGAGTATATCAGCTGGAATGAGGTTGAGCTAAGACATTGCAAACAAGAGAGAAAAGGTGGCTGGGAGGAGAGAGAGGTGGTGATTTCAAAAGGACAAACTTTATAGTCGTTAAGCCTTCATACTAAATGTATAAAAGATTTTAGAAATATTCTTTGAGAACACGAATTAAGTTAATGAACAAAAGAAAAATAGACTGAAGACGCTTCAAGCTTTCTAGTCATGTGTAGTATGCTGTAAATATCACTCTCATTGCTTAAGTTTGATAAACCAATTAATTCAAGCAATTTCAGTGGAATCAGTAAATATATGAGTGCGCTAGTGTAGCGTGTCTCCAAGGGTGGGCAGTGGGCATTGACATTGTCTTGCTAATTCCCATCATTGACTGCAGATGCCGAAGAGCGTCTAGGATGAGGTGCAATTAATTATTTGGGCCTGGAGATATGATATTTTGGCCTGTTAATGCATTTTGCAAGCGTTTTTAGTCTCTATGGATGGTGAGTCCAGTCTTCAGCCAAACACGTTCAGCTCGCTGACGAGTGCGCTTCAGGTCACGGAACTCAGCACGGATGTGTGAATACCAAGGAGCACCTTTGGGCTGACGCATCAGATGTCGAGACACTGGGGCGTGGTCATCAACTACTCTACGCAAAAAACAATCAAGTTACTCGACAGAGGGTGGTTGGAGCAGTGCCATCTGCAGCTGTGCTTTGAATGCCAGTCTATCAACATTGTGTAACCAGCGAGTAGGTTTAGGCCAAAGGCAGCCCACGCTGACCGCAAGTAGGGTAGCGTAAACAATTAACACATCGCACTGACCGTAAATGAATGAATACATAAGGGAGAAAACTACTGGAACTTTTGGAAATGTTCCATACGGATTTCCGTCCCTTTGATTGGGTTACAGTTCAGCCAATAACAGTTTTCGTTTTATTATAAAGTAGGGAACCACAGACTTAGAAGTCTGTGTAGGTAACGGTTTTTTGGTCAGGCGCCATTTTGAAGTCTAATGTCAGTCACTCAATTTGACATGGATTTGGGTAGAACTTTCATATAGGAGGTTTTAGTAGGTCACGGCGGGCTATGCTATTTTGGGGAGAGCGGGTAGGATCGATATTTGAGAGGGGTGTTAGGTTGGGCGTTGGTTGGTGTTGTGTGTGATTTATGAAGTAGGGTTAGGGTTAGGGTTTGGGTTTGGGTTAGGGTTAGGTTTATGGGTGTGGGGTAGGGGTAGGTTATATATTGTAGTGAATTGAGCAGAGGACAAATGTTTAGGACTGGTCGAGTGACGTTATGGTGATTGACATGGAGGTGTGTTAAATGATTGGCTGGTTTTTGTCATGTGATATTTGGTGCGGGGGGGGGAGAGTTTGTCTATTTGATTTCATGTTAGCAGACGATAGAAAGTCGAGAGGATTGAAGATGGCGAGTGTGCATGGAAATTTGGGGAAACTTTGTGGTGCAATTGTGGATTTCAAGGAAAGGTTGAGAGGTGCAGAGTCTGGAAATTACAGCAGAAAGAAGTTTAGAATGGATGGAGAAGTGACAAGGTTGTTTGTGTTGAGTTTAGTGGAAGACTTTGATTTGTTTTTTGAGTTTTTACGTGAAAGTGGAGGAAGGATTCGAAGATGGGGAAGGCGACGTCAGGAAAAATTTTGTTCATTTCTGGATATTATTTCTCGGAATAATTGGAGGAAGGATTCGAAGAAGATGAAGCAGACGATATCAGGGAGTTTGGCGAGGACAGAGAGAGCAGAAGATGAGTGACGTAATAGTGACGTCACTATTGTGCATAGCTCTGCCTACAGGTAAGCCAGTTTTGTTATGGCGTCGCGTTACCCCCTATAAGAAAGCTGTTCCTTAAATTCTAATGTATATTCTAATAAAATATATGTTTGTTTGGCACTGTATGTTTGTATATATTGTGTAAATAATTTTTTTTGGTTAACTTCGAAACTGAAAGACACCGCATGAACCGGTTCTAAACTGCACACAGACACCATCTTTCATTTGATTTTAGTACTAGAAGACAAAACTTATGTATCTTAAAATTTACACCAAGTGAATGTTTTTAAAATGCTCTTTAAAACGGTGTATCACAGATGGTTGTCTTTACTGTAGGTTGATAAATATAAATTTTCAAAACTGCCGGTCGAAATTCCCTTCCCGGGCATTTGCTGCTACGCCGCCAATGGATTAAAAACTGACCTTGATGACAGGCAATTGCGATCAAGTTCAATGAGTACGCAACAATGGTCAGATGAGAGATCTTGAGAAACATCAACTGACTGCACTAAGTGGTCATCAAGTTGATACATGACCCAGTCCATCATGAGTGAACGAGACGAAACGTGTGCAACAATTCTGACATTTTGACAGTGTTGGGATGAGAAGTGCTCTCAAAATGCACATTAACATCTCCAAGAAGCACTGCGGGTCCATTGAGTGCATTGGTATAGTCCAACAGATCATGAAATTCTGAGAAAAAAGGTAAAGGCTTTGAGTTTGTTCTTGGTACTTGGAGGGGGTCTACAGGTGCAGAACAGGTGCATTCAGTAATAGGGAGCAGAAAAAGAGACGTACACGTTCGAAAGACGTATGTGGGAACGATAAAGCAGTAATTAAAGACAGATACTTGGCAAGTGATTATTTGTAGATAATAGCAATAATCCTCTCCCCACATGAAGGACGGGGGAACGATACATTGAAATCACCCACCCACCCCCCCATTTCTACTTGTAACAAATGCAATGTACATTATACTTCCTTAATGTTAAGAATCGACATTCCTCTGCAACTTAATAATAATAATAATAGTGAAGATTTTTATAGCGCATATTCACACTCATAGAGAGCATGCTCTTAGCGCTTAAAACGGGGAAGAGACGTGGACTAAGCAGATACAGAACAAAGGGGACGAAATAAAACGACAGTACTGACGAAACAGAAAACTAAAGGTATCAAGTAACAGGAACAGAGAAACATAGTGATTCTGCAGAGAAAGATGGGTAAAGTAGCAAGAGGGAATAAACGAAATGCTACACGAGGATATTTCTTTCCTCCTACGAAAATCCACAATCAATCGTAAAACACACTGATGCGCAACACCTACTCAGCCCATAACCTTAAATATTTAAAATTGAGAATAGTTCTTACAAACCTGGATTAGGATACCAATTGTAAAGGCTGAACTGATCGTTGCCTTCGTCTGCCTAACTACTTTCCTTGCCATCTCAACAAAAAGCTTGGGAGAAAGCGGAAGAGACATGCACCCATCGGACAAAATAAAATCTCCTGATAATATCCCAATAAATTTAAAAATAAAAATATGTTAATACCCCAGAAATTGTGTGAGTATTACACTTGTCTCGTGAAAGTCCTTGATTTGGTCCTCAACTACACAGGACCTGGGCAGCCAAAGGATCATTTTATTATTTGATGACAGGATGCTCAACTGTCGCGAATGCTTGAGTTGAAAAGTACTCGTGTTTGTGACAAAGGTCATACATTCTGTTTCGTGTCCTTTTTGTGTGTTTTAGGTATCATCAGTGGCTCCAGAGCTGCTGTGAGTGTGAAGTATACAAATCTTTCATTTATTATTATTAAGTACCTGTGCCACCAGTATTAGTAACGATTTGCGGGTTACCTCCCTTGCAAGACTTTGCAGAAAAACCCAAAGCAAAGAATCGTTGAACTAGCAGATTACTTAACCACAAGTATGTCATACTCTTGAAACATGTTTCATGTTATTCTTTTCCTTAAAGTCTGCTGGAACCTGTAGGTATCGTGGGGAGATGGATACGGCGGTTGATGGTCTTTGTGACGAATGGCGAGAGGGTGTCTGCTACACCCTTCATCCAGCGGCTGGGTGGGGATCGTCCTCTTGCGCGGGTGCCATATCATCTTTGATTATAAATTGCCAGTGTTTCCTGGTCAAGTGGCAGAACCGTTTGAGTCCTTACTGCTGGATGTGTTGGTAAACTGGTATAGCCCTAATCGTACCACCTTTGGGGTTATTCCGTATTTCGATCGCGTACCTTCAAGTCTTGTTAGTTGCCCGTCTGAGCCATTTCATTTCACTTTATTTTTCTTTATTTTTCTTTCCTGGGCCAAGGCCCATGTGCAGCTCTGGCGATAACAGATCAGGGCAGGTAGGAATACTGTACTGATTAGATGTCCTTTAGTCTCCATTGGGATGGTGGGGTGTGTAATGAGTGGGTCCTACTGGTAGCTGATATTATTTGCCTTTTGAAATTAGGTCCCTCTCTCTCTTCGTCAATCTTGCCCAAAAAGTGTGAGCTCTGGTGGTTGCTTGCGTTGGATGCCAGTGAAACAGGGTTAGGGTTAATCTTTGAAATTATTGCCACTCCTTTATTGTTCTCGATGTGACTTTGTTGTACCATGATTCCTATTTCCTAGAGCTTCTTACTTAGGTACCCTGCCTGACACCTTCTCTCTAGATAGGAGTGGCGTCCCTTGTTGACCAGTAGCATTTTTGTCCAAATGATTGGCCGGATCACCGCGAGGAGATTTCATCTCCGAAACTTTTATTGTCGGATGAGCGGACTGCTTTTCAAAGTTCTCGCGATAAATTTTGATCGACGTCGTGGTAAATCCTTCTATGTACCTTCCTCCAGACGTGCCGAGGTCAGCGAGGTTACCAGGTACCATTGAGACCATTGCTCTTGACCTGACCACACTGTGTCTGGGACTGGAAGAAATTTTATGCTGTCTAAATAACTTCAAGGGAGGCAAAACATTAGCGCGAGGCTGGGACGAGAATGAATTACTACACTCTGGTAAGGGTTCAAGTTTGTTTGAGCTCATGAAGCTACTGAAATTGACTCGAGGGTCACGCTTATGAGTCTTGTGAGCCAACTCTTGCTGGAGATTAGTGATGCAGTTATGCAGCTTTGCAATTTCTTCATCTTTCACGAGTATTGCTGTCTCGTTCTTTCGTAGGGCAGCCTGAGCATCCTGCAGCTGTTTTCTCACGACAGAGAGGAGCGCATTCTGCCACACAGCAGCTCCTTTAGTCAGTCCCCTCGTTCTCTCTTCTCTGTCACTGGATATGTCCTGGAGCTTGGCTTTGAAGTCTTCCACCATTCCACTGGCCCTGGCTAGCTCCTTTTTCAGTTCCAGGATACTCTCTTCGTTTCTGGAGGTAAAGTTTTTGAATGCCAACATAAAGCTTCCTGGTCCATTTTCATGATAATCCAGGTGGGACATGATCCAGTCTCGCTCCTTCATCAGGCCCTCGTACTCCTTGCGGGTGACCAGCAGCTTCTGGAACTGAGCTAGGAATAAATCGACATCGTCTGGAAGAAAGTAAAACGAGTTCTCAGCCCTCTTCATGTCATCTTTTTCTTCGTCTCGAGAGCTGAGAGGGACAACTGAGGCTAGCCTTTCTTGAATTGATCTTAGCGTCTCTTCTGCCAGAACTAGTCGTTGATTGGTGCGCTGGGCGATGTTGTCACTGGCCTGAAATGAAATCCAAGTAAATAAACAAACTAGTGATTTCATGAAAATTAAGCCATAACATAACTGAATGACCCTTCTCGGTCTGATCGCAGTTTTGTTCTTTACTAGGAAAGGGGGCACTTAGAGCCCCTGTTCGAACATAGGTCGCGAACTAGGGTCCGGATAGAGTACGTCTGCCTGTCTATTCTTGGAAATGGATGGCAGATCTTGCGAAAGAGACGAATAAAAGTACTGAATAGTAGTAGCAGTGCCAGAGCGTGAGGGCGTGGTTGCTTAGTATGTTACAAAACTAAACATGTATGTAAAATAAGTAAATTTAAAGTTACTTTTATAGTTCCCACATGAAAAAGTTGTTAAGGTGCTGTGCCTGCAAAGGGAGAAGACCCAAATGTGTCTGTGGACACGGTTGTGGCGCTTTTCGCTGCCTTTTCCATCTTGTACCACTGAAGGTGAGTCGTTAGTAACAGTCACGTGACCTAGATTGCCGATCAACACCAGGGTCAGACCGAAATGGATCGTTCAGTTAGGTGGCGGCTTAGTTCGATACGGCGTATGGAGGTTTCACAGATGTTTTACGAAAACGATGTACTACTTAAACGTTATGAAAAATTGTCAGATTTTACAGAACTATATTTTGAAATGAATTTTTGGAGCTGACGAAATGTTTCATGTAAATAATTAAAAGGGAATTTCCACAAACTGTGGGTAGAGCCGCAGAGAGAGACTTGTTCGGTAATCATTTTTTTCCTGAGCGCTAAACACATTTTGTTGTAATCAGAAAAACATTAACTCGAAGCTTTCTGCTGAGCTAGCTGAAATGTTTTCTACATTGTTTTTAATCTTATGTCTCCCGAAGTTTTAAACCACATTCCTCAGTTAGCTTTCATGATCTCTGTGAGCAGGAGGAACTCACTTGGTTTGATCGTATCTGCATATTTATCTGCCCTTTGTACTGCTGTTCCTGACGCTCAAGAGTCTCCGACAGGGTCCGTAAGTCTGCTTTCAGACAAGCGCTTTCTTCCTGGGCCTCATGTGCTAAATTTTCTGCCTTCAGTAACTGAAAAAAATCAAAATTATGAAAAGTTAGGATTTTATTGCACGTGGAAACGTCGAAAAGCATAGCATATCATAGATTGCATGACCCGTAAATTTTCAACTACGGACAAACTATTTTTAGCCGCTTGACAGTGGCGAGCAAGAGGTTCCTGGGAACGAATTCATTTGTTTTGTGTTCCTTGTCAGAGATTGAGAGCAACAGTTAGTTTCAAATGCCTGGGTCCTTCCCTTCGTCTCGGTTTGAAAAAGGTTCACACGTCGCAGTCCTACAGCATGATGGGAACTACTAGGGACTTCATAACAAGAACTTGGCTGGAAACCTTCTACTTTTGTTGTCCTCGATTTCATTCAGTCTCACCATCGCGGCAGTCGCTGAAGTCACTGCTGTGATTAAGTGACGAAAGTCCTTCTAGGTGTATGGGTGGATGGCTAGTGAAAGAACCTTTGGTTCCCTGGCAGCTGCTTTCAGTACGTAGGATGGCGGAGCACACTGGCACACTAGCCTACTGACACACGGGCACTTTGACACACTGACACACTAGCACAATGACACACTGGCCTACTGTCGAAACTCTAGTCTCACTGCTGGCTTTGCGTGCCGCATCCTGACACTCTGTCTTAGCTGATGGACTAAACGTGGTGAGAAGCAGGCTTTGGCGTGATTGGGAGAAAGTCTTCTGTCATGAAGTCAACGGCTAATCCTGAGGTGTCCCAAGAAAAACCAGAGAGCTATCGTGTCAACGACTGAGGACCAACCATTGTAGATCTGCACATCTTGAGTGTCAGCGATCCCAGCGAAGTCATAGTGATACTGACTACTGATACTAAGCTCCTTGGGAATGTTGTGAGAATCGTTAGGAAAACGAGGGCACACACAACCTCATAGACATGCCGTTTCGTCAGACAAAGATGTCGATCAGGCTGCCAATTGCACATCAACTACAACGACAGCTCTTAGGATCGTGCAGTGGAGTGCAGAAGACCACCAGAAGAAGAAACCGGAGCTACAGGCCTTCCTGAGAGACAACAAGATTGATGTCATCTGCATCCAAGAATCCCATCTCACCGAAACCCGAAGGTTCTTCATCCGAGGCTCTGAAACCTTCAGGCGAGACAGACCAACCGCCAACAAAGGAGGAGTACTAGCCCTCGTCAAACCTGGCATCCCGGCGCTACTGACAGCTCAAGCCACAAACAGCAGTCTTGAGTATGACCCCATCATACTTTTACTTCAGGGCCTGGAAGAAAACATTAACTCCAGACATTGCCTTCACCACAGAAGACATCGATAAGAGAACCAGCAGAACAGTCGGCAGCTAGCTAGCGTGCAGCAACTATCTACCCCTCTTGCCACAGAGTTACAAGTTAGCAAAACATGTTAAGAGCTGACGAGCGTGTTTTGAGGTATCCCAGTGCAAAATATCATTAGAGCTAAGGGAGTTCGAGGGTGAAAAATGTTTTACCTTCAGTGTGTAGTACTCCTACTTTAGAAAATGCCTTCGTTCTCTTACCCAGGTCAGAGCTATATTTTTCTTTTGAAACTTTGTTTTTATGCAAATCTACGTGTTAAAATATTTACATGATTGGCTGTCTGCTCTCATATAATTATAACTGGGACCTTTGTGTAAAGAATAGAAACGGCGAAGATATAGATAAACTCATTTACACCTTCTATCTCTAAACTATCCTTACTGGGTAGTTCAGTATCACATTTTCGGGATGACTGTTGGCCGTTACAATGAGTAATAGATTAAACTAGAACTGTTGAACTATTTAAAAAGGGAAATTATAATTCAGCCATTACACCTGTTGGCGCTGTTGCTCTAGGAGCTGCTGATGTCGGTGGCTTTGCTCCAGCTGCTCTTGTTTGGCGGCAAGCGCCTTGTCTTTCTCCCTGGTGTCGCGCTGCCACGAGTAAAGTAGAATGCCGGCCTGTATCTGTCACATATAGAGCACAATGTCAGCCTTTATCTGTCACATATAGAGTACAATGCCGGCCTGTATCTGTTACATATAGGCACAATGTCAGCCTGCATCTGTCACATATAGAGCACAATGTCAGCCTGTATCTGTCACATATAGAGTACAATGCGGCCGGTATCTGTCACATATAGAGTACAATATCAGCCTGCATCTGTCACATATAGAGTACAATGTCAGCCTGTATCTGTCACATATAGAGTACAATGCCGGCCTGTATCTGTCACATATAGAGTACAATGTCGGCCTGTATCTGTGACATATAAGCACAATGTCAGCCTGTATCTGTCACATATAGAGTACAATGTCAGCCTGTATCTGTCACATATAGAGTACAATGTCAGCCTGTACCTGTCACATATAGAGTACAATGTCAGCCTGTATCTGTCACATATAGAGTACAATGTCAGCCTGTATCTGTTACATATAGGCACAATGTCAGCCTGCATCTGTCACATATAGAGTACAATGTCGGCCTGTATCTGTAACATATAAGCACAATGTCAGCCTGCATCTGTCACATTTATATTGCACGCCAGCAGTTACTTGTCCCATATATAGCCCGCCAGCCGTAACATGTCCGATATATTGCACGCCAGCAGTTACATGTCAATTATATAGCACGTTAGCAGTTACTTGTCCGATATTTTACACGCCAGCCGTTACATGTCCAATATATTACACGCCAGCCGTTACATGTCCAATATACTACACGCCAGCAGTTACACGTCAGAAATATAGACTGTGCGTCATTACAATGTGTTCTTTTCTTTCATATATATATATATATAGCACGCCAGTCGTTACATGTCAATTATATAGCACGTTAGCAGTTACTTGCCCGATATAAAGAACGCCAGCACTCACTTGTCCGATATATTGCACGCCAGCAGTTACATGTCAAATATACTGCACGCCAGTAGTTACATATCAAATGTACTTCACGCCGGCAGTTACATGTCAAATGTACTGCACGCCAGCAGTTACATGTCAAATATACTGCACGCCAGCAGTTACATGTCAAATATACTGCACGCCAGCAGTTACATGTCAAATATACTGCACGCCAGCAGTTACATGTCAAATGTACTGCACGCCAGCAGTTACATGTCAAATATACTGCACGCCAGCAGTTACATGTCAAATATACTGCACGCCAGCAGTTACATGTCAAATATACTGCACGCCAGCAGTTACATGTCAAATATACTGCACGCCAGCAGTTACATGTCAAATATACTGCACGCCAGCAGTTACATGTCAAATATACTGCACGCCAGCAGTTACATGTCAAATATACTGCACGCCAGCAGTTACATGTCAAATGTACTGCACGCCAGCAGTTACATGTCAAATATACTGCACGCCAGCAGTTACATGTCAAATATACTGCACGCCAGCAGTTACATGTCAAATATACTGCACGCCAGCAGTTACATGTCAAATATACTGCACGCCAGCAGTTACATGTCAAATATACTGCACGCCAGCAGTTACATGTCAAATATACTGCACGCCAGCAGTTACACGTCATATATACTGCACACCAGCAGTTACAGTTTTGTGTGTGTGTGTGTGTGTGTGTGTGTGTGTGTGTGTGTGTGTGTGTTTACATGTAGGAGGGAGTGAACAAGGGATTGGGGTTCACGCACAAAATCACCTTTTCACTGATGTAAGCTTCGAGTTGTTTCCTGTCCTCTTCCTTCATGCTCCTGGCCAAGAATGGCAGGCGGGAAAACATGTCTTGTGTGGTGAGCGGCTGTTTACTGGCAACTGCACGATATCACAGGCATGGTAGGAACTCTTGGACATGACAAAGCATGACAAGAAAGCTAACGTGGCATGACAGATAAAGTAGCAACTGCGCAATATCACAGGCATGAGAGCGACTCTTGGATATGACGAGGAATGACAGGAAAGGTAACGGGTGTATGACAAGGCATGACAGATAAATTAGCAGCTTCACATGTGAGAACTTTGCAGATTTTGATTTTAATACTTCGTCAGATTTTATGTAAATTAAGTAAATGATAATAATGTAAGTTTTGAGAGAACGGCAAGGATCGACAGGACACATGCGAATACATGAAGAGACAGACACATATGCTTCACGTCGGCTGCTCACGGCCTATGTAGATGATTTTGGAGAACTATACATGCATGTGACCTTTACCCTAAGCCGAGGGTACACCAGCTGCCGGCAAAGAGATAGACAAAGATACAGGCAGTTATTCGAGGCACAAAGATAATACAGACAATTTCACGACTTAGTTTTATATTTATCTTGCTTCTCTTTTCTGTGGGGTTTTCATAAGAGGCGAGATTATGGACAAGATCCTTTATACCTTCCTCCCGGAGAAAGTCGGCCAGAAGCGGGTGTCCAGACAGCTGCAGGGCGTCTGCCAACTTGTCGAAGGCCCCCGTCGGTCTCAGGGCCAGCAGGTCGAGAAGACGCTGAACCTTGGCCTGTTGTCCTTCAGCCCCCTGCACAGGCACAAAGTAGATTACATGCTTGACATGTCAGCCGACTGAACAGGTCATGTTGCCTGTTCAGTTGATGGCACAGCCAAATGTTTACAGCGTTTACAGCGTTACTATACCAATGACATCCACGACAGCAGAGTCTAGACTATAGAAATGGAGTTACTATACCAATGACATCTCTGACACCAGAGTTTAGACTACAGCAATGGCGTTACTATACTAAAGACATCCCCGACAACAGAGTCGACTGGATGAAGTACGCTTGCGCCACACGGGTACCGAACCAGCGCTCCATCGGGTTTGGACGCCAGTGCTTATCACTCGGCTATGAACTTCCCCATTCCTACGCTATATATAGTAACAACAAAAAAGCAATGGTTTGTTTATCTGTCCGTCGTCCGTCTTTTTGCCTTTTTGTCGATCTGATCATCTTTATTACTACAAACTGAATGCCTGACTCGATGTTTATACCTTTGACTATTGGTTTATCGGTCTGTACTCTTTATCGTTACACGGTGAATGTCTGCCTTGAACTGTATCCTTTTGTCTGTTGCTTTTACAGCTGACTGTAATAATGTCTCTTTGCTTCGCTGGCTTGCTGGTTGCACTGTGCGCACTTGAAAACTTCAGACACCAATGCAAAAAGGAAGTAATCTATGACATTAAATGAGTAGACCTTTTTTCTTAAAATATTCTTTGAGGTTTTGAAAGAAACTGACACATCTGCTGGCAGCTACTTCATTTTATTGCAATGAGTACACGAGCCTTTATGTCAGTATCCACTGACTGGACAATAGATAACAAGACGAGAAGGCAGTGTTGACATTTGTGTTCAATATAACACCCTCGCTTGTCTGTGCTGACTCACTATCCACCATTATAGAAATATTTCTGTGAACCCTTTCAAGTTCTTTCCAGTCTTTGGAAAAGATCTGAAGACTTTTCTAATCAATTGTATGCCTCACAAGAGAGTTTTACAAGAAAGTTTCGGTCAATAGAAGAGACAGTTTCTTGCTGCTTATTACAAATAAAAGGGTCTAAGCTTTTCCCAGCGTGGCGAGTATTTCCTTCATTTGTTGTTTGGGGAAAATGTTTTAACAAAGGAACCTGAAGCATGAAGCCTTGCCTGTGTTAGAGAGAGACGGTTTAGGTGTGTTGGGGGGTGGGGGTGAGTATTGTGTAATTGTGTCATGAGTGCATGAATGCAGATATTTACCATGCTGTTAGTGTGCGTTTCGTGGTACCTGTGTGTGTATATATATATATACTGTGTATTGTGGTAATAAGACATGTATGTAGGTACTGTTTTTCTGTATGTTGATAGTTTTAGGTACATACCGTATTTCCGTATGTGGCATCTGTATTTACATACTGTCTTTACAATTGGTGATAGCTGCACGTATGTAGGTATTGTATTTCCGTATGGAAATATATCTGTGTAGATACTGGTGGTAGTTCTATGTAGGTACAGATTCCTTAAGGTGGTAGACATGTATGTACTGGATGTACTATGTTTGCCTATGGTAGTAGCTAGGTACAAACCTAATCAAACTTTTAAAGGAAGTCAGTTCAGGCTTTCCTCCAACTTTTACGAAAACTCTATACCTGTATTCATCCAACGGACAATAAAATAAAAATGTCCACACAGGACACACGTTTTCGACGAATAACTAAATCGTTTTATCTTTTCATAGCTCTGTCTTACAAATCGTTCTTCCAGTCTTTGTTCATTTGTAATCGTTGTCCTGCACAAACATAATGACTCTTGAAACAACAGTTAAATGCCTTGGAAGTACCATTCTGCAAACAAACGCGTGTCGCCACCAGTCATCTCTAAATGATCGTTATTCGCACCCTTTGAGGGGAGCTTACTGTTCTGAGAGAAATATTTGCTTGGAGTGTGAACAGAACCCATACAGGGTTTATTTTATCGACAGCAGTTAGTCATTGTCATTGTCAGCAGCTCAGCAGACGGTTAGTTTTATTAACACTTGACAACGACCGCATCGATGAAAGAGAGCGAAAATGTAGATGGTATCAGGGGAGATAAGAATGAGAGAGAGAAAAAGAATATACTTGATGTAAATAGCTGGGGGAGATAATAATGATAGGGAAAGATACAGAGATAGGAAGCAAGTGATGTTAGAGAATATAGCTGGTGTACGGACCAAGGGGGGGATGAGGATGCTAGAGAGATAGCTGGTGTACGGAGCAAGGGGAGATAAGGATGCTAGAGAGATAGCTGGGGTGTTAGGATGTGTTAGAGAGAAAGTATATACAGGGCGTACGGAGCAGAGCGCGATAAGGATGATAGAGAAAGAATATACATGGTATAGGATGGTATAGAGAGAGGAAGTAAGAGATCGAGGGGTGACAAGGATGTTAGGGAAGAATATAGCTGGTGTACGGACCGCGGGGAAATAAGCATGTGAGAGAGAATACAGGTGGTGTATGGACCAAGGGGAGATAAAGGAGAAAGTTGGTGTCGGTTCCAAGCAGAAATAAGGGCGTTAGAAAGAAAGACAAGAAAAAGAATGAATATATTCGTGACATAGTCTATGTTTGGTGATTTTACAAGGAAGCGCATAGTGACAAACATTCCGATTATTTTGCACGTAACGAAGGAAGTGCTTGTAACCAGTATTCCTCAAGAATCATTTGTTGTCACTGTCGTTGCAATCATTTCAATAGTTTCAGAATGATACTGGATATTAATTTTGTCATCAAAATTTTAATTCATTGTTTGCAGGTAATGCTGGACATGTTATAGCCAACATTATATTTAACCCTTCATATGAAATACCGTATTTTTGTAATTATGTAATACTGTATTTTTACACTATGTTGTTTAACCGCATGATTGTATATAACATTCACATAGCCATTTCTTTTCACAGGTGTGCTTGCGAGAAGGTCTGCACCCTAATAGTTATGGATTCTTTTATGAATGGAAAATGATGACCAGACAGTTATGGGGTGTTTAGGGATTTAAGCTGACCATCCACATAAGCTGTTCTTTGGGGATGTAAACTGACCATCCACAGTTACCGGGTTTTATCAATAGAAATGAAGATATATGCAACTCACACAGCATAATAGCCAATAATTGTTTTATTGTGACAAAAGAGGTAGTTTTTAAGTTGTTGTGACGAATAATATCAGCAAGAATAATAATGTTAATCGGATTTGCGCCTATGAAATTTCCGCTAACCATCGTGGTATACCATCAATAACCTTTGACTGCATGAGAAAAAAACTATTATAACTATCCCTGAGGGCATGAAAAAAATCATGCTACAGTATTATTAACTTTCTGTACCCTCCATCGCTCAGTTTACTTTTATGAGCCAGAGACGAGTCAAGTTAGTTCTGATTTTTAGATATGTCAAAGTTAGTACTCTATGTAGGGATATGAAGGTTAGTACTGTATGTAGCGATATCAAGGTTAGTACTGTCTGTAGAGATATCAAGGTTAGTACTGTATGTAGAGATATCAAGGTTAGTACTGTATGTAACGATATCAAGGTTAGTACTGTATGTAGCGATATCAAGGTTAGTACTGTATGTAGAGATATCAAGGTTAGTACTGTATGTAACGATATCAAGGTTAGTACTGTATGTAGAGATATCAAGGTTAGTACTGTATGTAGCGATATCAAGGTTAGTACTGTATGTAGAGATATCAAGGTTGGTACTGTATGTAACGATATCAAGGTTAGTACTGTATGTAGAGATATCAAGGTTGGTACTGTATGTAGAGATATCAAGGTTAGTACTGTATGTAGAGATATCAAGGTTGGTACTGTATGTAGAGATATCAAGGTTAGTACTGTATGTAAAGATATCAAGGTTGGTACTGTATGTAGAGATATCAAGGTTGGTACTATATGTAGAGATATCAAGGTTAGTACTATATGTAGCGATATCAAGGTTAGTACTGTATGTAGCGATATCAAGGTTGGTACTGTATGTAGCGATATCAAGGTTAGTACTGTCTGTAGAGATATCAAGGTTAGCACTGTATGTAGAGATATCAAGGTTGGTACTGTATGTAGCGATATCAAGGTTAGTACTGTATGTAGAGATATCAAGGTTAGTACTGTATGTAGCGATATCAAAGTTGGTACTGTATGTAGCGATATCAAGGTTGGTACTGTATGTAACGATATGAAGGTTGGTACTGTCTGTAGAGATATCAAGGTTGGTACTGTATGTAACGATATCAAGGTTAGTACTGTATGTAGAGATATCAAGGTTGGTACTGTATGTAGCGATATCAAGGTTAGTACTGTATGTAGAGATATCAAGGTTGGTACTGTATGTAGAGATATCAAGGTTGGTACTGTATGTAGCGATATCAAGGTTGGTACTGTATGTAACGATATGAAGGTTGGTACTGTCTGTAGAGATATCAAGGTTGGTACTGTATGTAACGATATCAAGGTTAGTACTGTATGTAGAGATATCAAGGTTGGTACTGTATGTAGCGATATCAAGGTTAGTACTGTATGTAGAGATATCAAGGTTGGTACTGTATGTAGCGATTTCAAGGTTAGTACTGTATGTAGAGATATCAAGGTTGGTACTGTATGTAGCGATATCAAAGTTAGTACTGTATGTAGCGATATCAAGGTTGGTACTGTATGTAACGATATCAAGGTTAGTACTGTATGTAGAGATATCAAGGTTGGTACTGTATGTAGCGATATCAAGGTTAGTACTGTATGTAGAGATATCAAGGTTGGTACTGTATGTAGCGATATCAAAGTTAGTACTGTATGTAGCGATATCAAGGTTGGTACTGTATGTAGCGATATCAAAGTTAGTACTGTATGTAGCGATATCAAGGTTGGTACTGTATGTAGCGATATCAAGGTTAGTACTGTCTGTAGAGATATCAAAGTTAGTACTGTATGTAGAGATATCAAGGTTGGTACTGTATGTAGCGATTTCAAGGTTGGTACTGTATGTAGCGATTTCAAGGTTAGCCCTGTAGGTAGATATCAAGGTTGGTACTATATGTAGCGATATCAAGGTTAGCCCTGTAGGTAGATATCAAGGTTGGTACTGTATGTAGCGATATCAAGGTTGGTACTTGTAAAGAGTTTATTTTGGTGTGGTCTGTGGCGCAATGGACAACTACTCACTCACACGCCGCACCTCGTTACAACACACACATACACATTCGCAAGTCAATAAAAACTAGATAGCTGAATATAAAAATAATAAAAATATAATTAAAACAAAGAGAATAATGTAAAGTAATTCATATATCAATACCACGACAGTTCTACCGATAGATCAAAAAGATTATGACAGACTTAGCTTTCTTGAAGTCACTGCTTCATGACCAGTGATGCGCAAGCCTCTCCTCTCACAGGCGGCTAATAGATTTCACAAAGATGGTCCACAGTCACAACTATACACAGTGTCCAAGAGTTACAAACAGTTCGATGGTGAAACACACAATTCACCAAAGTCAATGCAATTCCGCAGCACAAAGAAACATCATATCTATCACACATACACATTTACGTCTCGGCGAGACGGACCTCCTACCCCCAGCTCGTGGTTCAGAAAAGTAAAGCATTATTTCCCACGCAGAGGCCCGGATGTTCTGCCTCCACGTGGTGTGTCTCCAGTCCCCCCCCCCCCTTTGTTTTTGCTGACCGATTCAGGGGACTGGCCGACACTTAACTTTCCCACGGCCGCTTCTTGGTCTGCTGGCCGCGCATCACTGGTCAGGCTTTACGGCCACCCGCCTTGACAATCCCTTCAGGCGGTGACGGTGGTAACCTGACCAGTGGACCGTTGGTGGTTCACACGCTGTCCCACTCCCAAATAGAAAATAAGTTTTCTACAGTACTGTATGTAGCGATATCAAGGTTGGTACTGTCTGTCGCGATATCAAGGTTAGTACTGTATGTAGCGATATCAAGATTGGTACTGTATGTAGCGATATCAAGGTTGGTACTGTCTGTAGCGATATCAAGGTTAGTACTGTATGTAGCGATATCAAGGTTGGTACTGTCTGTAGCGATATCAAGGTTAGTACTGTCTGTAGAGATATCAAGGTTAGTACTGTCTGTAGAGATATCAAGGTTAGTACTGTATGTAGCGATATCAAGATTGGTACTGTATGTAGCGATATCAAGGTTAGTACTGTCTGTAGAGATATCAAGGTTAGTACTGTCTGTAGAGATATCAAGGTTGGTACTGTATGTAGCGATATCAAGGTTAGTACTGTATGTAACGATATCAAGGTTGGTACTGTATGTAGCGATATGAAGGTTGGTACTGTCTGTAGAGATATCAAGGTTGGTACTATATGTAGCGATATCAAGGTTGGTACTATATGTAGCGATATCAAGGTTGGTACTATATGTAGAGATATCAAGGTTGGTACTGTATGTAGCGATATCAAGGTTGGTACTGTATGTAGCGATATCAAGGTTAGTACTGTATGTAGCGATATGAAGGTTAGTACTGTCTGTAGAGATATCAAGGTTAGTACTGTATGTAGCGATATGAAGGTTAGTACTGTCTGTAGAGATATCAAGGTTAGTACTGTCTGTAGCGATATCAAGGTTAGTACTGTATGTAGCGATATCAAGGTTAGTACTGTCTGTAGAGATATCCAGGTTGGTACTGTATGTAGCGATATGAAGGTTAGTACTGTCTGTAGCGATATGAAGGTTAGTACTGTCTGTAGAGAGAATTGTTTAGTGTTAGTGCTGCTTTTAAAGGTTAGTCAGTGTAGTACTGGGATCACAGCTCCTATGTAATACTTAATGTAAATAAAAAGAAGTGTTCGGTTCTTGTCAAGAGATATAACAGTTCAGAAAGATAAGATTAGCCTGGGGACCAGGTGCACAACATGTAGGTAGATGGTAGTTAGATCGTTGATTTAGAGCTAGCTAGATTGTTAACACCAACTAGGCAGCTAAGCAGCTACAGTAGTAACATATTAGCAATGTCGCTACACCAGACAACCCAAGCATGAGACGATCAGGGAAATATTGTTAAAACATAAACAACCTCTTCGCTAATCTTTCCTGACTGACTATCCAAAGCAAGCTGATTACATTTGAGCCTGATTGTTACTTATCTGAATAATTCAACTAACCATCGGAGACGATAACCTGGAAGACAGGACAAAAACGATCCAAATCAATGTTTTAAAAAACGAGAAAAATGAAAACTGAAAGAATAGAAGACCTTACCAGAATGTTTTCAGTTCTTATTGTCAACTTTGAAGTAGGCAGAAACAACTCAAAACAACAAGCTTATGAAATATGAAATGAATCAGAATTTCACAAATTTGACTTACTTCAATTTCTGAGATCATACCCTCTGTCAGAATATTCTGGCTCTTGAGGATTGCCGCCAGAACAGGTGTCCAAATGATGTTGTTTGACAGCAGGAGCCGATGTACCTGAAGAATCTCTCTCTGTCTTGTGTTCATGGTGACAACCTATATCAATCTACTCAACAGCCAGCTGGCTCAAGGTAGGCGCAAAAACCACTGTCTAGAATGTTACTTGCTGTCTGGTTTGTCCTCCCTGATGGTTGTATTTTGTCTGTGTCAAGATGCTGTCAGTTGGAAGACAGCAATTTCTTCAAGTGAGATTACTGGGTACTTCATAAAGCGTCTCCGTTCGCCGGGTAATAAAAGGAGTCGAAAAATTAAGATTTCTAATTTGTTGCCTTGAAAAAAACATGGTCTATTTATCATTCGTTGCGTCTGAACATTGGTTTACAATTACCAATATTCCGCACAGCGTGTGAAACACACAACTGCCTGTGGAAGCATAGTCCAGTGGGAAGTGAGGGCGCGGTAACCACGAGGTGTGTGCGCGGACAGTGTGTTTCCTGAAAGCAATACAAACTTGTCACCTCTTGTATTCGTGAGCTCTGGAAGAGTGAATTCAAGACACAGACACAAAGGCGTAGTTTGGGTCACACTCGGTCAGGTATGACTTGAGACAGAGCCAATCAAAATAGTCTGTCAACAAGAACACCAGTTAACAGAGTTAGAGGATGTTCGATTTCCAATTCTCAAAAGTAGTTGTGTGAAACATCGAACGGTCGATATTTGCTAAGGCCGTTTGAATGTATTTGCTGTGCTCCTTCCAAAACCACAGAGGAGGTAAGTATGAATAAAAGGGTACACACGCTACAGTTCGCAGCTCCTACCAAAGACTGTGCGGTGAATAGAAGGGCTGTACAGCTTACAGACGCAAGAAAGAACTTGCTCCCTATTCATGCTAACATTTCTTTACATACCAACATATCTTTTCTTAAACATCGCACTCCTCAATACTAACATACAGCTGCTGTATCATAGAAACCCATTCAGTAATACTAACCTGAGCTGCTTTACATAGACACCCCTTCAGTACATACTAACATACAGCTGCTATAACATAGACACCCCTTGATAATACTATAATAGAGCTGCTATAACATAGACACCCCTTCATAATACTATAATACAGCTGCTATAACATAGACACCCCTTCAGTAATACTAACCTGAGCTGCTATAACATAGACACCCCTTCAGTATATACTAACGTACAGCTGCTATAACATAGACACCCCCTCAGTACATACTAACATAATCTGAACTGTAATAACATTTAGCTGTACGTACGGCACATTTCATTTATAAACAGCGGACAAGAACAAGCAACGTGTGAATGAAACGATCAACAATACTGCACACACTCTATACTGCATACTGACAGCGAGTGTACACAATAATATTACAATATACTGCATACTGACAGCATATGTAAAAACTATTACACACACTGTATACTGCATACTGACAGGGTGTGTACACAATAATATGACACACACACAATTCATTGCTTACTGACAGCGTGTGAACATAATAATATAACACATACATTATGCTGCATACTGACAGCATGTGTAAACAATAATATTACACATACAATATACTGTGTACTGATAGTGTATGTTAAAGATAATATTACACACACTCTATACTGTATACTGTTACTATGCTGAATAAAGAGTCGGCGCTGTAGAAAAGAGTCAGGTCACTAGAGGAGACACCTGCCTTTCACGGCATTTAACTGCATCCACCCCCAGAGGCGGTGTGTTTCGTTTGAAGTCTGTGTGAATGTGAATTCTAAGGACACTGTCCCTGGGGAGTCTGTGTCCTTAGAATTCACATTCACACAGACTTCCAGGGACAGTGTCTCGATGGTGTTTTGTCAGCTCGATGACGACGAAATTTGAGAAGAGCTTTGTGTTTGCTCAGTCGACAGCTGCCACACTCCCGTGTTTGTGCCACAAAACAGTTTTTGTGTTTTCAACATTGTAACCGGTGACTTGAACCACTGCACGTTGAGGCAAACACCACCGAAATACCAACAACACGTGACGTGTGCAACACGTGGGGGCAAGACTTTTTTGTCTTTATTCTGTGGCAAAGATCTGTATGAGCGGGTTACAGCTCGAAGAGGTAAGTAGCTTCAAGTACTTGGGAGCCACCCTCTCCAAGGACGGCAGCTCCACGCTAGATATCCGCATCACGATCGCAACAGCAACAGCAGCGATGGCTAGGCTAGATAGGATCTGACATAGCCACAAGATAAGATTCACTACCAAGTACAGGCTGTACAAATCCCGGGTAGTGCCGATCTGCTGTACGGATGCGACACGTGGACTCTGCTCACCGGAATGAAAAGGAGAATCCAGGCATTCGACAGCAAATGCCTGAGGAGGCTGCTCCGGATCTCATACAAAGAATACAAAACCAACGACTTTGTAAGAAATAAGATGGCCACACTGGTAGGACACCAGGAGCCTCTACTATCAACAGTTAAGCGACGTAAGCTGGTCTTCTTTGGTCATGTGACCCGGCACGACACCTTGTCGAAGACTATCCTTCAAGGCACCTTGGAGGGTGGCCGACACCGCGGTGGTCAGAGGAAGAACTGACTTACGAACGTCAAAGACTGGATTGGTCGCCCTGTACAGGACCTGCTGACTATTGCCCAAAATAGACAAGAGTGGCGGGCCTGTCAGCTGCCGCGTCTATCCATGTGCTCCCCCCAAAGCCAGGTCCCAGGCAAGGGACGACTGATTCTGTGGCATCTGTTTGCAGGGGTGGCTGCCTTGCCATGATGTAGCCTTAGTTGCTGACTCGGCGTAAAACACCTATATCCCCCTCCCCGTTTGTTTCTATTCATCATCGGCATTGTTATCCTTCTGTCGTTCACGTGTTATTTGTTCTTCTGTCTCTCGTATGTCGTCCATGTCTCGTTCTTGTTCTTAAGCACTAAGAACATGCTCCTTTTCGAAAAGTCGATGTGCGTAAGGCTGGCCTTAGGAGTGTCAGCATGCGCTGTACAAATTTTACATAATTATTATTAAAGCGGGTGCCACCGTTATACTTGGTTTAGTCAGTGAGAGCGGTATGTTTTGTTGTTAATTTGGGCAGCGAATGTCTTTCTTGTGATAAATCTCTAATTAGGGCCTACAAGAGACAAGAGTAGTTTGTCTTTGCGTAAGAAAGAAAGAACGAGCAAATTTCAGGATGAGTGCATGTGTATTTGGACACATTGGAGGGTATCCGTGACCAGGGCCGGCGCAAGGCTGTGTTGCGCCCTAGGCGAAAGACAAATACTGCGCCCCCCTTCCCCCTCCCAAAAATGAACCAGTTATCAAATATATATATACGTTTAGGCTTAACTCTGTTTTCTTAACTGAAATTTTTAACAACTATCATAGACTTACATTAATTAAAGATCACAAGGTTGTGACGAGGGACCCGTTTGTGCAATTAAACGTTTTGCAAAAAGTTGTAACACCACACAAGCAAATTAAGCATTATAAGAAATGAGAAAATAAAATGAAGGTAAAGAAAGAGACAAATCGTTCTATCACAGTGTATAAAAATCATGCGAACTTATCTTTACAAACTCTCATGATGTCGGGGATGTAAGACAGTATGCACTGTTCACTCTTGTACGGCTAGAGTCTTCTAGACGCTAACAATACAAAGTTGTAAATCATGGTGTCAAGGCAGCTGCCCAAACACATTCCAATGGTCAGCGCTGCTTGGTGTCCGGCATAGGGTTTGTTGAAAACAAGAGAAGTATGTAGAGTAGACTATAGGTCTTAGTACGCACTATCACTTAATAACCAATTTCAACTATTCTGTCAATGGAGCATAACAACAAGCTATCGGTTCAAACTGTAGACAGACAGACAGACGCACTCTTAGATAATAAAAATAAACAAACATTACAATTGACAACTAAATTAAGTGTAATACACTCATCGAACCGAAATCTAATAATTAATAAGAAAGTTAACTATTCACGACCGTGAGTTACAACAGTAAGTACAAGACTCTAGGCCATCAGTGTCACCGCTGTACAGAGCACTAGGGAGAAAACAGGTTTGTGACAGTGAATTAAATAAATTGATCTGAAATTTGACAATAAAAATAGATATGCTATAAACTTCAAGTGACTCTACCTTGATGTTTGTCTGCTAAAGACTTTAATACTCTTATTAACTAAGAACGCGATCGTGACATTAGCTAAGTTCCTTCGGGTTCAAAGTTCGTAAGTATAAAAAATATTGAACATAAAACAGTTGTCATAACCAAAAAGAGACTCGCGTAGCAAACACAAGTCAGTGTTGTTGTCCCTGATCTCAGCTGCAGTGTTTTCAATGCATAATTGTGGAACGTCTTTCAAAGTAGGATAGAAGAGAGAAAGGTGAGGTTGGTATTAGTGGAATGTGGTCCCATCCATCCTAAATGTCCGCCCTGACCAGGCCCCATCCACCAACCCGCCCCTCCTACCCCTCTGCTGTCTATCCTCCACCCTCTTCTTCCCTGCTGGTTAGGTGGTCACTTCAAGTGCGCCCTGTAATGATGGGGTTTTGCTGTAATACATGAACTGAGAAACTCGCGTGGTGAAGTCAACCTACAAGCAGAGGAAAGGCGTCCTGCTCATGTCATTCTATGAAAATTATCTTTTTCTCTAACACTTTTCATCACTTAAAAACAAAAAAGCAGGCCATTTTTGCGCCCCCCCCCCCCTCCATGACTATGCTACCACCCCCTTTGCCATTCACCAACGCCGCCCCTCTCGCCGCCCCCATCCGCCCTCTACTTCCCTGCTGGTTAGCTGGTCACTTCAAGTGCACCCTGGGATAAAGGGGTTTTTCCTGTAATACATGTACAGATAAACTAGGGTGGTGGTCAGTCTACAAGCAGAGGAAAGGTGTCCTGCTAATGTCATTCTGTGAAAATTATATTTTTCCCTAAAATTATTCATCTTAAAAAAAAAACAACACCTGGCCATTTTTTTCCGCCCCTGTCGGTCGCTGCGCCCCTAGGCGAGTGCCTAGTTGGCCTAATAGGTAGAACAGGGCCGTGGTAATGAAGCGAGAAGAAACATTGCCCGGAGGCAGTGAGAAAATCGAGGGTAACCGTCTTGTCAGGGTGAGGGTTAAGCAACTGTCTTGTCCCCAAAGTTGTGAAACGATGTGTGCAGACTCCGCGAACATTGCTTTAGATTACTCTAGAAAATCTTTTGCACTTTTACAACTACATCCCCAGGGGTAAAGCTACATTTGCAAATTGCAATGTCCGGACACTGCTTTATAACTACGTAGACTAGAAGCTTGTCTTCGAGTCCCTCAAGGGCGGTCCGGTGGCGCAACGGTTTGCGGCTGTCACCAATACAGTGAAGGTTGGCTGTCCTGAGTTCAGCTTTCGTCTCGGGCACTGTTCTTCCTCTGCATGTGACATCTATTTACAGGGCTGGCTGCCTTGCCGTGATAGTTGATGATGATGATGATGTCGATTTATATTGCGCAGGTATTCATTCAAAAGAATGCTCATTGCGCAGCAAAAACAGAAGAGAAGAAAAAAAATAAAACGACAGGAAAGTAAAAAATAATAAAAACAGAAATGGTGCTAGGTTGTTTAAGTCTGTCTTAAGTAAACAAACGAGTCTTCAGTCTTTTCCGAAACATGGTTGCTGAGGTGATGGTGGAGGGCGACGATGTCAGAGCATTCCACAATTTAGGTGGAGGTTAGTGAAGGCCCTGGCTCCAGTGCGCTTCTTGTCTTCCACTGCAGGGAGACAGAAGCGTGGCTGGGAGTGATATAGCCTTAGTTGCTGACTCGGTGTAAAACACGAATTCCATCACCACCACCTTGAATGGACCATGTGTGCCCCAGTGGCTCGAAGAACTGGATTTGCTGATGATATATCTTCAAAAATCAAAGAAGCAATATCACTAATAGCTTTTCTAAATACTGGTAAATACAGATGTGGGGAATACTTTATCTGATCCTTGTATTTAAAAAAATGTAATTCTATTGTTTTAATTCTATTCAATTGTCAACTTTTAATTTTTACTTACAAACGAGCTGGCGAATCTGGCTTCATGTGGGTACTTCGTCCTAAAAAAAAAAACCTTTGGTGAAGACCTGGTGACGTTGTAGCACTGACCTCTACCCTGTGTTTTGTAGTGTGTCACATTAGTTTGTCCACACTGCTGGCGCCTGTTTGTTTTCCTCCACCCCACCCCACTTATAGTCTTGAAAAGCACAGAGCTGACTACCAAGCAATGAGCTGTGAAGACATTTCAAGTGCAGGGAGGAGGAATGAGTGGGACAAAAGAAAACTACCTCCAGTAATCCTAGAGAGCGGCAAGAATACCAAAATATGAAATTTTATGCAAACTGGAAACAGAAATTAATAAATAACTTACAGCCTATGGCCATATGTCATTGTATTTATAACATTTTGAAACTGCTTCATTCTTCAGAAATGTCTTCCTGTTGCCAAACCCAAGTTTCAGCCTTCTCCATCTTTCTTACCCACACTTGCTTAAACAGAAGGGAAAGTATTGAGAGACATACAAATAGCCTTTTCATGAATTAGCCATTGAACGAAGAAGTTAACAGTCTCCGCTGTGAATAATTTACTGTTTCCGAAATAAGAAAATGGCTTGCACAATACTACGTAAGTTCCCATCATAAAGAAACAGTGTTTATGTACCCACACTTTTAGAAGTCACTATGTGCAGGTGTTCATGTACCCACACTTTTAAAGGTTACTATGTGTTCATGTACCCACACTTTCAGAGGTTGCTGTGTGCATGTACCCCCACTTTTAGAGGTTGCTATGTGCTCATGTGCCCACACTTTTAGCAGTCACTGTGTGCATGTGTTCATGTACCCACACTTTTAGAAGTCACTGTGTGCATGTGTTCATGTACCCACACTTTTAGAGGTCGCTAAATGTGGACAGGGTGAGATTCTCTAACCCTCTACCAGTACAGCGAAGTGGAGAAAAGTTTTATAATTTATGTAAGTGGCAGGTACCCTCTTTACTCCTTCACTTTGCTAGTCACAATTTTCAAGTTATCTTGCACGACATGAAATGACATAAAAATACAGTGAAAAGTTGCTTTATAATGAACAGAGTAAAACCATAAAACCATGTGCCCGACACCATACTCTGGTGTTTACTCCATATTGCAAGACAAGATCACCTGCTTAGTGGTCATGTGGGCAGCTGGTGGGAAAGCTCCAGATTCCCTGTGCAGGTAGCAAATACTTACCTGAGTTTTCAAAGGAGGAAAGAAGTGACAGGAGAGGTTTGAACTCTATGTGTCAGGCAATAATATTCCTCTCCGAACTTGTCAAGTATATGAAGCCTGTCTTGATAAGGAAGCACATACTTCATGTATTCTACAAATGTTGTAAGAAAAGTTTAAAAAAAGCCAGAAACATACCAAACATTTTACTCCAAAGATTTTCTTCAGTGTGGCATAGTATTCTATGAATAACATTGTGTGTTCTTATGTCATACCATGTCTAATAATAACATCTTTTGTCTATTAAACTTCTAAAAACTATGAAATGTTCCATGTCACTAAATGACGCTAGAATGAAGCCAAACTATCGGTCACGACCAATGCTGATACTTTGATCATCACACAAATGATTCAAATTGCTGAACTTTTTCCAACAGTACAGTGTTCTTCTAGAAAAAAAAACTATGAACAAAATACTAAAGCGTCTCGTCATAAACATTACAGAAGATTTCCAAAGATAAAATCTGTAGCCATTCATACTTGGCAAGAATCATTTGGTTCTTTTTGTTCTCGTTAAGTATCAGTTATCCATCTCCCAGTCGCCACCATGTGCCCTGAGGACGTCAAACAACTTCCCACAGCATTTTGGAAAGAAAATTATCTACACACCACTCTCTACATCACAAGGTATGATCAATCAAAGCAGAGGGTAAATTTATGAAAAGGATGTATATGTTTCTCCTGTGACGTTTTAGCTGGTACATACACTTCTTGGAATGTTCATGTTTTACATCAAGGATAATATGTTTCTCCTCTTACTTTTTAGCTGGTACATGTTCTTCTAGGAATGTATACAGCAGACACACAAGTATGCACACATAGGCACACAGACACGTGTCCATTTTAAACATGCCGGATACTGCATGTTTTACATCAAGGATACTTGAAAAGATTAGAATAATTCTACTGGTACTGGAAAGCATCATAAATGTATCATCCCTGCTGCCATTTTCATCATGTTTAACACCCAACAAAGCATTCACCTCCTTGATGTCAACCCCATGTTTTGACACACACAAATCTACAACAAAGTATTTACTTAACCTCCTTGATGTTAACACGAACCAATCCTTGGGTTGGAATTTTATGTAGAAATGGTTAATCCTCAGTATTACTCAGGCTCAGAAATCTATATAAAAAGTCAGAGCTGCCCAAGTAATACAACCTTACATGGTAAAAGTCACCTGTTTTAACATAAAAAGACAGGACTACCCAAGTATTACAAAAGCTACCCAGAATGAGTCATCTGTTTTTAAATAAAATTGTGAACCCAAGTAACACTCTTGATTTACAATGCCAAGGAGGTTAATGTGCTTAAGACATAAAAAATTGTTGAGCAAGTTCTTAATTCAGGTCAAGGGACATTTTTTGCGGCCCTTTAACAGGATTATGGTTCTTTTCCTGCATGTTTTGTTTCACAGAAACTAAGGTACATTTATAAAATTGGACTTCCTTGGATAACTCTTGCAAGATGGATGTTTACCGTTATGCTACCATAAATTTCTTACACTTAATCTTCACCTTATAATTTTACTGTCAGTTTAATCAATGCATTTCTTTTTACTGGCAAAGAAATCCTTACAACTCTGTATCATTTAGCAATGGTATGCTTTCATGTAAATTTTACATAATATATTATTTTCATAGATCCACATGGAGGTAGCGGGCAAGAAAACTATTAAAGTAAAAAATAACAGACAAGCTAAAATAAAAATCTAAATATATCCTCCAACAAGTGATCCTTCCATGGTGACAGCAAATTACTTGCAAGATCATTTATATGACTTGCAATTTATCATTTTTGTTAACTTAATTTTGAATCCAAAAATTGCTTAAAAACATGACAAGCAAACACTGCAAACTAATAATGATTATTCTGTACATTTTTCTTTTACAATGGACAAATGACAGATTCCTGCTGAAAGAAACATGTTACATGATGAGCTTGTTTGTATACTTTATATTACATGAAGAACTTGTTTTGTATGTCATGTTACATGATGAGCTTGTTTTGTATGTCATGTTACATGATGAGCTTGTTTGTATACTTTGTGTTACATGAAGAACTTGTTTTGTATGTCATGTTACATGATGAGCTTGTTTTGTATACTTTATGTTACATGATGAGCTTGTTTTGTATGTCATGTTACATGATGAGCTTGTTTTGTATACTTTATGTTACATGATGAGCTTGTTTTGTATGTCATGTTACATGAAGAGATAGTTTTGTATATGTCACGTTGATGTTCTTATTGCTGTACACTATTTTCATGGCACATTAGAAAAATTATTCTTGACAAGTCTGAGCAAGCTTTTTCTCACAAAAGATTAAGTTTGCTAGCTTTGCTCAATCAAAAGCAATTACGTGCTAGAATCACTAGCAAGAATGTTACACAAGTCAACATACTTCTACTAAAATCTCACATGTAGTATTACTTAATAATACCCAAATAATATTTAGTTAGTCTAAAATTATATTTTTAAAGTATTAAAAGAGGAAGGCATGCTTACTGCCTCAGATGACTGCAAACTCAATATTTGGAAAAGAATTCCAGTGGTTAGTTGCTCAAGAAATGGAACTATGTTTTGTTTTGAGACCTGACAATATCTAAATATAATTCTCTGACAAATACCACAGTGTCCTAGAAGGAGTGTAGTCAGTCAAAGTGGTGTGCCTGTATGAATTCAGAGGAAAATGCAACATTCAAGTACCTTTCAAATTTCCTATTTTACATCCCACTCACTTTCCAACTTCCATGTCTTCAAGTACTTACTCATTATTGCATTTATTTCTATGTCTTTTACTTGCTAATTTTTTAATGTATTGCACTCACAGCTTCTGTTGTAAGAAGTTCATGTTATAAACTATTGTTAGTAACAAGGTTGCTTGGCAAATGGAAACTTGAAATCCTGTGAAATGATTAAAACCTAATTACAAGCACGACATATCTTTCACAGTCTTTCATTAAAAAGGTTGCTAGGCTGTGGACACTTGAAATCCTATGAAGTGATTAAAACCCTAATTACAGGCACTACTCATCTTTCACCATCTTCCATCAAAAGCATATCATGTATCTCCTTCATAAGCTGTGAGTCTGGCACTGGGGAAGATGTGTGTGGGGAGTGTTCTATGTCAGAGTTTGGTATTGGCATTCCACGAGACACACCGATGGGCCATTCATCATCACTGTCGCTGTCACTGCTATCACAGCTACAGTCAATGTTCATGACATCAACAGCTGTGTCCTTCCTGACAGAAAGGCCGCTTGCTCCTGTGGCACTGCTACCATCTTCCTGTCTCGTGTTGCTCTCTGCCTCTTTCTCATACTGAGCTTTGTTTAAAAGCTTGAATGATTTTGGCAAAAGTGTTTGGCCTGCAGATGCACTCTCAAGAATTTCCATTAAGTGCACATTTCTATCATCTCTATCTGACAATACATCGCCTAATCCACTGCACACTCCCTGAGAACTTTCATTCTCTTTCACAGAACTAAATTCCTCCACATAAGAATGTTGAGATTTGAAAAAGTTATCATCTGCTGGAGGTTTAAACAGGTCCTCTCCCTCATCATTTCTACAAGGAGCGGAATTGCTCTTGTTAGCAGCATCAGCACTGTCTCGTTTCCTGGTGTCTGCTGTTCTGCATTCAGCACTTTCAGACTTGCTCTTAACCTGAACATTTTGTGCATGTTTGAACCCAAAGGCTGTTCCACTACCTGCTGCTCTGCTACTGCTAGTGCTACCATTGACAGCACTGAGAGCCATGGCTGGAGAAGGAAGCAAGGCCTCAATGCCAGCCAAACTAGAGGTTGTGCTGGAAGCTGTGATGCTGCAGACACCGTCACCCTCAACCCTTTCTGCCATGCCTTTTGGAGTCTTCAGCATCGCCAATTTATCCTTTTCCTTTTCATCATCCCTAAACAACCAAAAATAATGAAATGGTAGTGCAGGTTTAATAAACAAAAACTCTGCTCTTTCCTAAAAATAGAATTCCTAACAATCCTATTCAAACAGAGTTCACATAAAATTGTGGGATTGTTCATTTGGTGACAACTCTTAAAGCAGTGTTTAGTCTGGTCCTGGTCAGGTTAGGTTGTTAATCTAGGACCAAGTCTTTCTAATTCATATTCACGAAGATCTCTGATCTCACAGATGCTGAACTGCAACCAGAGCTGTTTTCCATTCAGCACTCAATCAAGACACTTTCTGTCTACATGCACTGTGCATTCAAAATCAATATTTTTAATTTCTTAAAATCAAAATTAACAAGGACACATTAATAAAGGTTGTTTGTTTTAAATATACACCCAATAAAAATATCTTTAAAAAATCAATACAATGTATTTTTTTAATATTTTTGAGAATGTTAGGTTTTAAACAAAACAAGTTGACTTTTTCCATCCATCCTGGAATTTCTGCACTACGTCAGAGTCCTGGAACATTTGTTTCACTGCTAAGGTTAAAGTGAAACAGCAGCAAGCAGGTCAGCAATTACCTCATCCTTAGTATTGCTGAAAAGTCAGTGTTAGTGACCTTAAGCTGAAACTCTACTTTCCTGGGTTTTCCTAAGGCTGATTATTGTGTAGTGAGGACACCTATTAGAACAGTTGTAATGCTGGCAGAGCTCTGTTCCCTCATCCATGCACCTCAGCTGCTTATAGCTGCAGCAAAAAATCTTTATAGCTACAGTTGGCCAACATCTTTATAGTTACAGCTGGGCAACATCTTCATAGTTGGATGACACCAGTGACTGAACATAGGCTGAGAGGATAGACATAGTCGGATGACACTTTACTGAACACAGGCCGAGAGGATAGACTTTTAGTCTGATGACACCACTCACTGCAATTGACCAAGACTGTAGGAAACACGGTTTGGGAAACAAAAAAAAGAGTCTTTTGTGGATTCTAAGGTCAACTTAGCGCAGATGTGCAAATGGAAAAAAACGGAACAGAAGGAACTAGATCAAGAAGCACACTACATAAAAGATAGAATTTTAGTTGAAAATTGGCCTTGGTAACTTCCATCCTATTTCCTGAAACAAAAAGTGGAATGGATTGATTGGAGCTAGAGCTTTAGAAACCATGGCTCACCAATGGTCTGATGACAGTGTTAGTCACATCAAGTGGATCAGTCTGCTTACACTTGCCAAAAACTGCTCCAGCCACAGTGCTAGTCATGTCAAGCAGATCAGTCTGCTTACACTTGCCAAATCATGGCTGATACCTTTTCAACAATCTTTCATTGCTTGAGTGCTTCTGAGCTTTGCACAGTGTCATTGCAGACTGTATGCACAGTGTTATTGTGTCATGGCAGACTGCATGCATAATGCTCCTATAACAACACCTGTCAGTGATGCAGGCATGTTTTGTTTTTTCCTTTTCTGCTAGCATCTATGAACTTAAACAGTTTTAATAATAAATAATAATAAATGAAGATTTTTATAGTGCATATTCAAACTCATAGAGAGCATGCTCTTAGCGCTTAAAACAGGGAAGAGACATGGACTAAATGGATAGAACACGAGGGACGGAAGAATAAACGACAGTACTGATGACAAACAGAAAAAAATGAAAACACAAAAAGACACCAAGTAACAGGAGCAAAGAAAGTAGTGAATCTGCAGAGAAAGATGGGTAGAAAAGTAGCAAGAGCAGAAAGGGGGGGGAGTAAGAAGGACGAGCATTGTGTGGACTGTGTTAAGAGTAATGCTCAAGGAAGAGGTGCGTTTTCAGTGCAGATTTGAAGGATTCAGTTGTAGGAAGGTGGCAGATATGGAAAGGGAGAGAGTTCCATTGTTTTGCTGCACAGTAGCCAAAAATCCTGTAACATATGTTGTTGTTCTGGTGACAGGAACAGTTTGGATATGGTCATCAGAGAAAGAGCGGAGGTGTCTGGCCGGGATGTAAGGGATGAGAAGTTCAGAGAAATAGTCAGGGCAGGAGCCTGCAAAGAAATTAAAACACAATAAAGACAATTTGTACTGAATGCGAGAATGGATGGGTAGCCAGTGTAGAAAAAAAAGGAGAGGAGTAACATGGTCCTGTTTCCTTGCTCTAAGCACCAGACGTGCAGCGGATTTCTGTACTTTCAGGAGTCTCTGAATGAGGTGGGGGGGGGGTGCAGCCTGCGAGCAAGGAGTTGCAGTAGTCAAGTCGATAGAAGAAATGCATAGACAAGAGTGTTGGTAGCACGTGTAGAGAGAAAGTGACGGATGGCACTGATCTTACAGAGCTCATAATAGGCAGACTGACAGACAGCTGTAACCTGTTTATCAAGAGTCATGTCAGCAGTGACAATAAATCCCAGATTCCTAACGGATGACGTGAAGGTGATGTTCGTTTCTCCCACCTTGATGTGACTGGGCAGACTGACGAGCGAAGGTTGATGTCTTCTTCTATGACACGAGAGGGCTTCCGTTTTATCATCGTTTAGTTTATGCTTGTTTTTTACCATCCAGCCCTTGACATCGCTAATACAAGCTTCTAGAGAGCTAATAGCAGAGTGAGACTCAGCCAGTGGAGTGGAACAGTAAAGCTGCGTATCCTCAGCATAGGATTGATGAGAAACCTGGTGAGACCTGATGCATGATGAAAGTGGTTTAGTGTACAGGATGAACAGAACTGGGCCAAGTACTGAGCCTTGGGGAACACCACAGAGAAGTGGACCAGGGCAAAATGTCTGACCGTCAGCTAGCACAGTCTGAGTCCTATCAGTGAGATAGGAGTTGAACCATGAGAGGGCAGATCCAGAAATTCCGTAGAGGGTGTAGAGTCTATGAAGGAGCAGAGAGTGGTCTATAGTGTCGAATGCAGCAGACAGGTCCAATAGAGTTAAAGGAGAAACATCACCACTGTCAAGGGCAGATAATATGTCTGTCGTTACCTTAATAAGAGTAGTCTCAGTGCTGTGAAAGGGTCTCTATGCCGACTGAGCTTGTGGGAGAAGATGGTGGTCTTGTAAGTAGGCCCAGAGCTGTATCAGAACTATTTTCTCTATGATCTTCGAGATAAAAGACAAGTTGGAAACTGGGCGGTAGTTGTTCAGCACAATGACGTTAAGCGTGGATTTCTTAAGAAGTGGCCTCACCAGCGCATCTTTGAACAAAGATGGGAAAACACCTGACGAAAGGCTGACATTGATAATATTTGTGATGGAAGGAAGTAAAATATCTAGACACTCTAGAAGAAGGCTTGTGGGTATTGGATCTAACTCACAAGTTGTTGGTTTAGCTTTTAGAATAATCGCTTTCACATCGGCCTCAGAGACTGGTAAAAACTTGGTCACAGAGCATCCCAGGAAGACATCACAGGAGATGCTGTCAAGCGCTGATGTTGAGTTTTTAAGGGTTAGAAGTTTTAATGTCTACCATTTGTATATGGCTTTACAATGATGAGCACAGCTGGTACTGCTACTTTAAGTTTCAGCATTTATACACCAAATCCAGTTACAGAAACAAATGTGTAAAAATTTAGAAGGCAAAAACGAAAAAAGACAGCAAAAACTGTACTAATATTAAAAAAATCATTTTTCCATATTGTACCTCATTCCCCATTTAAAAAAATACAGAAACATAGTACAGGTAAACAGCTCTGGTGCACATCATTTGAGGATGCATTGCTGGTAGTTTTTCTAGAAGAATTGAATTTTATATCTTTTTCCATCATTTCCGAATCCTCTATCTCATAAGAAAAATAAATACTGCATTCAAAGCTGATTCACTTCTCTAAGACAACCTCTTTAGAAAGCAATACTCTGGTGCAGTATATCATCTCAGGAGGCCATTAATAATTATTTTCATCTACTAATAATCAGCTTAAAACTGATGTTGTTATTAGTGATGTGCTCATATCTTATAATATTTTTAAATCTTAAGACCTTATGCACATTTTTCAATTTTTCATAAAGGCCATTGTACACAATCAGTTCTAATCACAACACTTACATTTTTACTCCAATATTCTCCAACAAAGTCTGCACATTTGACAGATATATAGCTCTTGTTTGGCCTAATCCTAACCTTGATATATATATATATATACAGCTCTTGTTTGGCCTAACCCTAACCTTGATATATATATATACACAGCTCTTGTTTGGCCTAACCCTAACCTTGATATATATATATACACACAGCTCTTGTTTGGCCTAACTCTAACCTTGATATATATACAGCTCGTGTTTGGCCTAACTCTAACCTTGATATATATATATACAGCTCTTGTTTGGCCTAACCCTAACCTTGATATATATATATACACAGCTCTTGTTTGGCCTAACCCTAACCTTGATATATATATATACACACAGCTCTTGTTTGGCCTAACTCTAACCTTGATATATATACAGCTCGTGTTTGGCCTAACTCTAACCTTGATATATATATATATACAGCTCTTGTTTGGCCTAACCCTAACCTTGATATATATATATATATACACAGCTCTTGTTTGGCCTAACCCTAACCTTGATATATATATATATATACACAGCTCTTGTTTGGCCTAACTCTAACCTTGATATATATACAGCTCGTGTTTGGCCTAACTCTAACCTTGATATATATATATACAGCTCTTGTTTGGCCTAACCCTAACCTTATATATATATATATACAGCTCTTGTTTGGCCTAATCCTAACCTTGATATATATATATATACACAGCTCTTGTTTGGCCTAATCCTAACCTTGATATATATATATATACACAGCTCGTGTTTGGCCTAACTCTAACCTTGATATATATATATATATACACAGCTCGTGTTTGGCCTAACTCTAACCTTGATATATATATATATATACAGCTCTTGTTTGGCCTAACCCTAACCTTGATATATATATATACACAGCTCTTGTTTGGCCTAACCCTAACCTTATATATATATATAGCTCTTGTTTGGCCTAATCCTAACCTTGATATATATATATATATACACAGCTCGTGTTTGGCCTAACTCTAACCTTGATATATATATATATATACAGCTCTTGTTTGGCCTAACCCTAACCTTGATATATATATATACACAGCTCTTGTTTGGCCTAACCCTAACCTTATATATATATATAGCTCTTGTTTGGCCTAATCCTAACCTTGATATATATATATATATACACAGCTCTTGTTTGGCCTAACTCTAACCTTGATATATATATATATACAGCTCTTGTTTGGCCTAACCCTAACCTTGATATATATATATATATATACACAGCTCTTGTTTGGCCTAACCCTAACCTTATATATATATATAGCTCTTGTTTGGCCTAATCCTAACCTTGATATATATATACACACAGCTCTTGTTTGGCCTAACTCTAGCCTTGATATATATACAGCTCTTGTTTGGCCTAACCCTAACCTTGATATATATATATACAGCTCTTGTTTGGCCTAATCCTAACTTTGATGTATATATACAGCTCTTGTTTGGCCTAATCCTATCCTTGATATATATATATAGCTCTTGTTTGGCCTAACCCGAACCTTGATATATATAAAACTCTTGTTTGGCCTAATCCTAACCTTGATATATATCTCTTCTTTGGCCTAACCCTAACCTTGATATATATATATATATAAAGCTCTTCTTTGGCCTAACCCTAACCAATTACACACAATCAGCTCTAATCACAACACTTACATTTTCACTCCAATTTTCTGCAGCAGAGTTTGCACATTCGGCAGAATAAGACGTAGATCCTGTGTAGGCATGCCAAAGAAGTAGCGAATCTGCAAAACCATATAAATTCCATCACTTCTACCTTACTTGTCATATGCTGCAGCAAACCAGTGCTTATGGCAGCAGTACAAATGTTAATTACCGCATAATAAGTATCACTGCTTATTGACCATGTCCTGTGACTAAGTACACTTTAGGTCCCAAATTCTTAAACCAACTTTAAACTTGATAAATCTCACATTTTTTTATTACAAAAAACTAATTCCCAAAATCTCTGCAAAAAATCAACACGACTGTGCAAGGTCTTGAGGCATGATATGCACAGAAAGAAATCATAAATATGATATCATATAAAACTGAGGATACATTGAAGATGTTTGACTAGTGTATTGTATAGCTGACAAATCTGAATTTATAAAGACATTAATATTTTTATTCAAACAAATATGCTGCACCCACATGCTTACCTGACTAATGTTTTTGTTCAAAAGGTAGACTGCATACTTGAAATGAGCTTTGTCTTTTCCTTTACAGTACAGAGGAAATCTGTCCACAAAGCAAATACATTTAATAAAGACTCCTGTCTTTTACCTCATAGAACAATAGAAATAAGATTAAAGAACTTTTTACTGATGGTATAAAAAAATTTAAGAGTTATGGAATTCACATACCCTGCCATCATTACTGGCAATAAAATAACTGCATTTATGTCGTCCATCAAAAATGTCTGCTAACCTTCCTCTGCTGGTAATGGGAGTCTTAGTGTAAGGAACATGAATACAGGGTGGTAAAAGTGGGTGGAAGAATCATGGGAGAAAGTCCGAAAAGCTGTACAAATGTCCTTTAGATTTAGAAGAAGACAATGTGACTCTTCTAAAAAGAAAACTACCAGAATACCATCTGAGTTTGTTAAAGTTATTACCAACAGAGAAAAGAGGAGTTTTATACCAATGTTCTTAACACTCCTATACAAGACTTGATCAAGAGATATGTAAATGTGTCCATGCATATGTGCGTGTGTGAAGGTGGCTTTGGGCCTGGTTGGGGAAATATTTATGCTGATACATTTCGTTACCACTTCAAAGTTCAATCCTCATTTTTGCATAAATTAGATTTTTAAAACTAGGATTCAGTATTACATGACTATACCAAAGGATCAAGGGTTACAACCAGACAGCTCAATGACCTGTTTCACTCTCCAAACTTGTCTTTCTAAATTAGCATAAAATCATGAATACACAGGTTGATAACAATCCCATAAAACCGGTGCAAACACAATGAATGATTTTTTCTGACATGTGGGAAAAATTTGACATCAAGAATAAGAAAGCAATGTCAAAGATTCCTTTCATACATACTCTCGTTCCTTCTCTAACTTGGGATTCACTTGGTCAAACACAATTGACCTTGACCCTTGATTCTCCATTGGATGCCGAAGTGGAAGATCAAGTATTTGTGACATCTTTAGAATTAAGTGGCATGTGTTGCCTAGGGCAGCAGACAGCATGACTTCATCTTGACCTGCAACGTGCATGTAACAGTTCTTCTTAGCTTCCTTCGCATTCTTATTCCAATAATCCTCCACTCAATAAAATCTCATGAGCTAAAGAGGATCAAGAAAGTGGTCAGTCTTTCTTTGTCTTTCTTGTCTGCATGTTGACTATGTGGGGATCTTGCACTATGTGTTTGTGGGCATGTATGTCAGTTGTGTTGCTTGTGGTGACTGCAAGGAATGGGTACCACCACAGTCTGTAGAAGTGGGAAGTGGCATAGTGTGAGAGACAGTGGGATGGGACCTTCAGAGGAGACTCATATCATCTCTGTTTGAATACTGAGAGAAATGCTGTTGAGTAGAAGGTGGAACACAGTGTAGAAGCTGGTCCTGAGAAGCCACCCACTACACCATTGCAAGTATTGACATAAGAGATGCCAGATTCTGCGTGCATGCATTGAATGCCTGCCTCTTCCTTCCACTTTGGGCAGTCTTTAGAAGATATGACATTAGAGTCTTTACAGTTTGCACAGTGGGCATGAAGAACAATCACCTGCAGCATGGCCAGTCCTCCTTCCTCCCCAGCGAACACAGCTGGCTTGGGACTTGCAGAAGCTAGCCCGATGGCCATAACACAGACAGCTGAAGTAATGCAATAGAGAAGTTAGTTCCAAAGCCATAACACTGACAACAGATGCAGCAGAAAAGGAATAAGCAGTGACTCACCCATCCTCAACAAAACCAGATGTTTTGGGTAAACAAAACGTGAGAAAAAGAGTGTTTGTGGACACAGATTTCCCATCTCCTTTTAGGTAGACGCTTCGGACAGCTGTAACCCCCTGGGACACCAGTTCTGACAATGTTGAGTTCTGACATCACAAGGAGGTCAGGACACTGAATGACACCCCCTACCCCACCCTGAAGAGTTGAGGGATCTTTGCACTATTACTTTAATGAGTTGGTCTACAAACTGTCGGCCATCCCATCTATGAAGGGCCTCAGAGACTTTCTGAGTTCAGCACTGAACTGGAAATTGTCCATCTAATGGAGGAGAATCCTGATGCAATATTTATAAGACCCTTAGCTTCTGCAAAAGAGGAGAGTAATGAGACTGCTTCTACAACGGGGCCAGACCCCCTAGACAGACTTTCACACTCTTACCTCATCCTCACTGTCTGAAAACAACTCATCCTTCAAAATGTATTTTCCAAGTTTTGATTGTTTGGTTACCATTTGGAAAGAATAGTGGTTCATTGGTTTCGCCAGGATAAGTCATGCACTGACCACTTTGCAACCCTCCGTATCATCATAGAACAGTCCATCGAATGGCAATCCTCTCTTTATATAACTTTTGTGGATTTCGAGAAGGTCTTCGACAGTGTAGACAGGGACATCACCTGGAGGCTGATGAATCACTATGGTATTCCGCCCAAATTCATAAACATCATACAGGGATTGTATGAAGACTCATCCTGCAAAGTTATCCATAACGGCTGTAATGATAAGAGTTATCCCGGAGGGACATCCGGGGCTTTATGTACATTTGAGTGACGTCCAAGATGGCGAGGTAGCTTATTGCTTTTGTTACGATTAAACACAGTATTCATCAAGATCCACAGTGTCTTGTGTTGGTCGGCTGATAGCACACAGCACGATACATGGTGTCAGAAGTGGGATAGATATATATAACAAAGAATATCACAAGCTGCTAAATGGCTCCGTTTAGAGCACCAGAACAATTTAATTTTTCCCAGCCAGCCTCGTGGCCTGAGTGGAAGCAACGATTTCAGCGTTTCAGATGTGCATCAAAACTAGACAAAGACGAGGAAGCAGTTCAGGTCAGTGCCTTGATCTACACTATAGGCAACGACGCAGAACGCATTTTCATCTCTTTTGGTCTCGATGCTCGACAGCAGCAAGATTACGACACTGTTCTGGAAAAATTCGATGAGTATTTTGTTCCAAAACGCAATATCATCCATGAGCGTGCACGATTTCACGCCAGAAATCAGAAAGCAGACGAAAGTATTGAAGAATACGTTAGAGATTTGTACGAGCTCGCTGCAAAGGCAGAAGTAAGATACAAAGATGAAGCCATCAGAGATCGCCTCGTGCTAGGGATCCTCGACAGAGAGTTGTCCGAAAGATTACAATTAAAGGCAGATTTAACACTGCAAGACGCCATCTTGCTTGCCCGCCAATACGAACAAGTGAAAGCACAGCTTTCCGACCAACGTCGCACAAATGTGGACGTAGTACAATCCAAGAAAAGTGTCGCTAGTACTCTCATCTGTCATCTCATCAACACAGTTCAAAAAGTTGTCACCGCGTCCCAAGCTATTAAAGACCAATGTAGTCCTAAGGAGTGTAGGAGGAGTCCTGAAGTGTGATGGACAGTTCACTACTACAACAAGAGTTCATGACCAGCTTCATGTACTGAGAGTGTTTGTTGTGCAAGCAACCACTGAAAATCTGCTTAGCAGAGAAGCAGCATCCAGACTAGGTTTAGTGAAGAAGATAGAGACTGTGAATGCTTTATTTGGTCAACTTGACAAGACACCTGTGCAGTGTCCACCAGTCAAAATCATCTTGAAAGAAAACATTGAGCCATACAGTGTTCATGCAGCAAGGAGAATACCAATACCATTGCTGGACAAGGTGAAGGAAGAATTAAAAGAAATGCAGGAAACAGGGATTATAGAGGAAGTAACAGAGCCAACAGATTGGTGCTCTCCCATTGTGCCAGTAATGAAGAAATCAGGTAGCATACGTATTTGCGTTGACTACAAGAAACTCAATACCGCAGTGAAGCGAGAGCGGTACACCTTGCCAACAGTGGAAGATATCTTACATAAGCTCTCTGGATCAGCAGTTTACAGCAAGCTGGATGCAACATCAGGGTTCTATCAGATTCCCCTTGATCCAGATTCTGCAAAACTTACTACATTTATCACTCCATGTGGGAGGTATTTCTTCAAGAGATTACCATTTGGCATTTCATCAGCTCCAGAGATATTCCAGAGAACCATGGAGACTATCCTAAAGGATGTACCCAATATAATCTGCTATTTTGATTATATCCTTGTTTACAGTGAGAATGAACAAGCTCACGAGAAACATCTTGAGAGAGTCATGAAAACACTTGCCAGTGCTAACCTGAAACTCAACTATGAGAAATGTGAGCTCAGGAAGCATGAGATTGAATTTTTGGGTCATAGAATCAGCAAGAATGGAATTTCACCAGACCCAGGAAAGGTTGAAGCAATAATTGCCATGCCAGATCCAACTAATGTACCCGAGTTGAGGAGGATGCTGGGCATGTGCAACTTCTTAGGGCGGTATTTGCCAAGTCTGTCTACAGTACTTCAGCCACTGACGCAACTGCTGGGGAAGGATCGAGAGTGGAGTTGGGGCTCAATGCAAGTCAAAGCCATGGCTGACGTGAAGAAACTGCTTACTTCAGCACCAACGCTCGCATTCTACGATCCGGTAAAGACTACAATTGTCAGCGCAGATGCAAGTAGTTATGGCATTGGTGGCGTGTTGCTGCAGCAGCATCCTGAAGGTCTCAAAGCAGTGGTATATTGTTCAAGAACATTGACTGCTAGTGAATGCAGATATGCACAGATAGAGAAAGAAACGCTGGCAGCAGTCTGGGCTTGTGAAAAGTTCAGCAGATACTTGATTGGTCTTGACAATGTTCGACTACAGACTGATCACAAACCTATTGTGCCACTAATCAACAATCGTGACTTGCAAGATACTCCTATCAGATGCCAACGCATGTTGATGCGCCTCATGAGATTCAGCATCACCGCAGAGTATGTGCCAGGGAAGAAGCTTGTCATTGCAGATGCTCTATCCCGAAGTCCTCAGTTAACCACTGCCGAATCTGATGTTATAACACTTTCAGAAGATGTTGAGGCATATTTGAGCAGTGTAGACATTTCATGGTCATGTGCAGCTTCAGATAAGCGTCTGAAAGAGATTGCAGAAGAGACAAGAAAAGACAGACTGATTCAAGCAGCAATTCGCTACACTAATGAAGGCTGGCCAAAATACATTACAGATGTAGAAGATAATCTTTGTGACTATTATGCAGTGCGCATGGAACTTAGTGTGCACAATGGTCTCCTTACCAGAGGAACACGCATTGTTGTGCCAGCACCACTTCATGATGATATCCTGAAGAGGATACATGAAGGTCATCAAGGAATCACTAAATGCAGAGAGAGAGCAAAAGCACCAGTTTGGTGGCCAGGTATCAATGACAAGATTACAAGAATTGTCGAAGAATGCAGACATTGCCAGAAGAAGAAACCTACACAGAACAAGGAACCTTTGATACCGACAGAATTACCACAGCGTGTATTCCAGAAGTGTGCTCCAAGGTCATATATTGTACAAACTCCAAGAGGCAGTTTGCGACGCAACAGACGTCATCTCAGAAGGTCAATAAACTTCGAGCCGGAGCAGTCCAATTCCAAACCCAGTCCTGTCCAAAATGACTTTTCCCTGTATTTTTCCCAAGTCCCAGTGACAGGTGAACTAGAGACAGCACTTCATGTTAGTGATCCAAGTCAAGGTCCAGAATCGACATCTAATAAAGGTGGTCCTGCTACAGAAGCCAGACATGGTGCTACTCCAGATCCAGGAGATTCCCATCCCAGTAGCAGCTCTGCACCTAGAATGACTCGAAGCGGCAGAATAATCACCCTGCCTGCGCGTTACAAAGACTGATCATTATGTTTTGAACATTGACTAGAGAATAAACATTCTCCCCATCAGTTGAAGAATCTCAAGGGAGGGGAGATGTAATGATAAGAGTTATCCCGGAGGGACATCCGGGGCTTTATGTACATTTGAGTGACGTCCAAGATGGCGAGGTAGCTTATTGCTTTTGTTACGATTAAACACAGTATTCATCAAGATCCACAGTGTCTTGTGTTGGTCGGCTGATAGCACGCAGCACGATACAACGGCAAACTCACTAAACCTTTTGTAATGAAGACTGGCGTAAGACAGGGTTGCATATTATCACCGACAATCTTCCTGATGGTCATAGATTGGATTATGCCTAAAACAACCCAAGACAACAACACCAGTATCCAGTGGACATTCACCAAACAGCTAGAAGACCTGTACTTTGCGGATGACATTAGTCTCCTATCTCATCAGCACCAGCATGCACAAACCAAACTGAGCAAGCTAGCAGAGGAAGAAGAGAAGACCGGCTTAAAGATCAACAGAAAGAAGACCAAAGTGATGAAAATCAACAACAAGCAGGAACTCACAATCCATCAACAAGGAGAGAACATCCTAGAAATAGACTGCTTCACATATCTGGGAAGCATCATTAGCGGTGGAGCGGACGACGACATCAGAAGCTGCAAAAACAAGGCCAGCAGTGACTAGGGCTCCAGAAGGCATATACTCTGGCTGTCAGAGATGAAGATCAGCTTCTAGCAAAGCTAGGGCATAACATGACCAGCCAGCTTACTGATGATGGCCACATCAACCTCCCATCTAGGAGAAGCCCAGGCTTATAAGCTAACCTCCAGGAACTTCAAAGCAAAAGCAACATTTGCTACAGCAACTACCTAGGTATAGATACTAGATACCAAGTAGAAAGCTTAATGCACACATGCACAATATAAAACAACAGCAAATAAGCTAACAGCTGGTATAGTATAATGGATTAACTGACATTTTCCTGTTGTTTTATTTTTTCTTCTCTGTTTTTTTGCTGCACAATGAGCATTCTTTTGAATGGATACCTGTGCAATATAAATCAACATGATCATCATCATCAACATGATCATCATGGCCAGCAGGGTTGGTCACGGGTATGGATCAGGGAATGAATGACTTGTGGTGAATGATTTTACATACTGCCACTGCTTATCTGTGGCCAGACCACAAAGGAGACAGCGCATATGCCACTGCATGGTCAGAAAAAGTGAGGATACAGGATGTCTTTCTAAAGATTTGCTGATAACATAAGATCACCAAGTCCTGATTGGTTCCAGTAATCTTGGAACAGATGTCAACAAGGGAACTAGACTGTTCCTTGTTCCTATTTCCTAGGGAGAGGTTGTAGAATCAGGAAATAAAGATGTAATGAGGCTCTTGACGGAGGACTAATAGAACAAAGTGAAAATTACCTGGATCTCTATAGCAGGTACAGGCGTTGTTGGACACAACTGAGAATTGCATCAATGATTGGCGTGTAATATTGTGAAGTGCTGCAAGGTAGTGTTGTGATGTTTGCAGGACTTTTATCATGCCAAATAATAATAATAATAATGCAAACTTATAATGCCCAGAATCACAAATAAGATAGATCACACTCTCTGCGCAGTACAATTTGATAGAAAGAAACATAACAACCAATAGACAGTGAGGTACACATAGGGACACTAAACAACATAAAGATGAGGTACAAGTCAGGAATGGTACTTTGTAAAAAGATATGTTTTAAGAGAGCGTTTGAATGCAGCCTTGGAGGCTGAGTGGCGAATGTGATGTGGTAGAGACTTCCACTGCTGAGCAGCACAAAGGGAGAACATCCGTTGTCCGTATGTGACTGTCTTAGTGAGAGGGAGGGATAAAATGAGGGAGTCTGATGAGGAGCGAAGGTTTCGGGCAGGAGTTTTGACAGACAAGATTTCATTAAAGTAGCTGGGGGAGTGACCTTCAAAGAAACCATAGCAGAGAGTTGAGAGCTTGTAGTCTATTCTAGCTTTAACTGGTAGCCAATGAAGAGAGCGAAGAAGTGGTGAGACATGATCATGTTTGCGAGTCCGAAAAACGAGACGAGCAGCTGAGTTCTGGACCTTCTGAAGCTTATCAATGAGGTATTGAGGACAGCCAGCAAGAAGAGAGTTGCAGTAGTCTATTTAGACAGAATAAACGAGCAGATAAGAATTTTGGTGATTGAGACGGACAGAGTATGGCGAATGGAGCTGACCTTCCGGAGAGAGAACGGTTTTTGGTATTTAACTTCTTATTTGCTATGTTTTAAATATATTTGTGTGTCACTCAGGCCAGGGATGCCCTCAGTTAAAAACGATTGTGTTGATTTTAGGAAAGAACGCGCATATCTTCCCCATGTGGTGTGACCCTCACCCAGGCAGTGGGCCGGTGTTGTGTGTTCATCATATAACACTTAAATGCTATGCTCATCCAGGCAGTGGCATTGGCCCAATGTTGTGTGTTTATCAAATAGCATTCAAAATCTATGCTCTCCCAGGCAGTGGGCCAGTGTTCTGTATTTATCATGTAGCACTGAAAAACTATGCTCACCAAGTGGGTAAGTGTTGTGAGTTTAGTCATATGTCTACATTCATAGTTTGTGGTACCTTTTGAAGATTATAATTTTGAGTGTCTCTGGATGGGAACAGACAAATCAAAATCTTCATGTTTTCATATCTGAATGAAAGAACGCACATCTGTCTGTGCATAGGTTTGACATTTACCTTGCATTTCTTCAGCATGTGGAAGTCGGACACCATTAATGAAGTATTTTCCATTTACCTAAGCAAACAAAACAAGTATATTTACTACACCAGGCCCCATCAACAAGCTGTCAACAAAAATTTGATAATGAAACATGAAAATGTAGCTGTGATAATGGTGTAAAACAAGAACATAATTAATGCATTAACATCAATATGGAGTAAATGCCCAAAGACTGAAGTACCCTTCATTCACAGCATTCACTCTCTCTCACTCACTCTCTCATGCCTACGCTTACACACACATACCCATCCCCCACTGCCACCCACCCACACACACACACAATCCCATACCCCAACTCCCACCCATACATACACGCACATATGCACCTCAGTGATGGGGTAGATATAAGTGACTAGTTCACTTAGCATCTGTTTCCTGCGAAGATGCAACAGTGCATTTTCCTTGACAAGCTTTTCTCTGCAACAGAAAGTGTAATAGCAGATATAAGAAAAACCCAGCGAGTTGGTGTGGTCTCTCCTGATCTCACTGGATACAGTTTGCAGATCAAGTTGCAAGATATCTTTTTACTGTTTTTTTGCAGATCATATCTGTTGACTCTAACCAGGTTTGTTGGTCTCCAGAAGCAGATAAATTAGATAAAAGATTTAAATTCTGCAGGATTTTGCAAACAGTAAGATTTTGAGCGCATGATTACAAGCACATTTGTGCGCTTTTTCTCTCGCCCGCGCTCTCTCTCTCACACACACACATGTATACATGTACACACACATCTACACATGGATATTAGACTGTACAAACAGCTTTTACAATGTCTGAGGACCTCGTAAGCAAAACATCTTTTACCTTCTGTCAATATGCTCTTTCTTATCTTCACTAAGTACATCCCACTTTTTTGTTGTTTCTTCCACCTTTCGCTTCAAAGTCTGCTCTGAAACATCATACACATAAATGACATGGAATATTTCTTCTTGCCAACCAGATGCAGGTCAACTTCAATGTTAAAGACCAACCTGAATGGTTTTCCTTTTTTGCAGATATCTGTAGATAAAGGCGATATAAGCCTACACAGTAAATTTCAGCCTCCAAAACCCATCTGTTAATTATCTGCTTTTAAAGTACGCGATTTGCACCTGCAATCAACCAACACCGCTAACAGTTTACTACATCACACTAGGGCACCATTCACAACATTGGCAGCAGCCAACACCAAACAGAGAGAGAGAATGAGCAACTGTTCGGATTATTCGGACAATGAAAGTCTGCATTTCTTGTGCTAAAGTAGTAGTTTTTCAGAACCACAAGAAGTGCATACTTTTACTGTCCAAATAACCGAAACTGTTGCTCATTATCTCTTTCTGTTTGGTGTTGATGGCTGGCAATGTTGTCAATGATGCACTAGCGTGACATAGTACACTGTTAGTGGCATAGTACACTGTTAGCAGTGTGTTCTTCATATCTTGGTGCGCCAGATCTTGAGGGACTTCAAGAGGGATAGCAACCAGGAAAAGACTGTTGTGCATGTGTTCTACTCATGTTGGAGCTCCAAACCTGACTGCAGAAGTTACAAAGAAAACATTTTACAGAGGTGACTGTAATGAAAGACTTTTATCTTTAAGGGAGAATTATGGTTTTAATGTGTCTTAATCTAAGTCTGTAAAAAAAGGGCTCAAAAAAAGAATCATGATCATGGTCACACCTTCTAGACCAGCAAAACAAATTGCCATGAAACAAACTATATCAATGATTATTTTTCTGATACCATAGTTCATCATCTCACTAACTGGGAAAGCTGTAAAGAAAAAAAAACTGGACGAAAACATTTCTTCCAATTTCAAACACCAAAATTTAATTATCAATGATGTAAAAGCATAATGCTAAGAAAAAGGTCACTAACCTTTCGTGACAGCTGCATCCTTGATCACTTGGTGTTTCTCTTGTGTAGTAAGCAGCTGAGCAGTGCGGCGGAAAAGTTCCTCACGCAGTTGGCTTACCCTCATGCGGCAGTCTTCCTGTTCTACCAGCTAACAAGAAAATGATATTTCACTTTCACTTCAGTTTTTATATACACATGTATCTGATACTAAAGTAATATTAATAATAATAATAATAGTGAAGATTTTTATAGCGCATATTCACACTCATAGAGAGCATGCTCTTAGCACTTAAAACGAGGAAGAGACGTGGACTAAGTAGATAGAGAACAAAGGGGACGAAAGAAAACGACAGTACTGACGACGAAACAGAAAACAAAAGGCATCAAGTAACAGGAACAGAGAAATATAGTGATTCTGCAATAAAGATGGGTAAAGTAGCAAGAGGGAAGAGGGAGGTTAAGGACGAGCATTGTGTGGACTGTGTTAGGAGTAATGCTCAAGGAAGAGGTGCGTTTTCAGTGCAGATTTGAAAGATTATATGAAATATTATACACTTTATCATCAGATGTTACCTTTCCTTATATATACGTGTGTGTGTGGGTGCAAACTAATGTCAATGTAAACACTTTGAACAATAGGCCAGACTGAAACCAACCAAATCATCGTGTCCAATCACTGGACAACAACACAGCTCATATCAAATCATTACCACAACCTTCATTATGAACACTCATCAGAGTAGATACAGTCCAACAGATATGTCAAACAGAGAAATTCTAATGACTCTGTTGCAGCAAACTTTCAGGAAATGAGTGGAACATTGCCCAGTGGTCATGTTTCACTCACTTCTAAACAAAGGAACTACACTTACAGAAAACTTGTAGTTAAATTACAGCTAAGGGATGTTACTTGTGGAGAAATGTTTCAGATTTTAAATTCATCACTTACTTCCCCATACCATTAGATTTTGTGATCTGGAGCATTATTAACTGCAGTTAGGCATGCCACCAGCTGCAGCTAGCCACCATTTGTAAACAGTGTGAAGTGTTTACTTAGCACAGCTCTGTATTCACATTGCGCAGCACTTATGCAAAATGTGTTGCCATAATAGTGCATATGGAGAATTGCGACGGGTCTTGATTTGTATATGAATGGTATCTTTTGTGTTACACCTCTAAGGGGCTGAGTCTTTCAAGTGACGTCAATTTACAAAAAGAAAAAGAACCAGTAAAATAAATGGAGTTGAAAGAAACCCCTAGTAGCAAAAAGGTGGATAGTCATTTGAAAACCATAAAAAAATCAAGACTCTGCCTCTGGCTGGCGGCATGTTTTACCCTGGCTGGACACCAGGTTGACCTCAGCAGTTCACAGGAATCAGAAGTACAACTAGCACTGTGTCATGTTAAATACTGTGTTGTTTCAACCATTTTACTTGCCATGTGAATTTAGACAAGTAACAGTCATTTTGGTGTATGTTCCTGCATATGCAATCAGTAACAATAAGGCCTTGCAGAGATCCGCCAACAAAGCTGTCCTTATTCTTGGCGACTTTAATAATTGTGATCTCAGTGACAAATTGCTTTCCCCGAATCAACATGTTAGCTGTTCCATTGGACAGAATTGTGTGTTGGACAAATGTTACCGTTTTAACTTCTAACTCAAATACTTATGCAAGCAGATGCAGGCCTCCCTTGATCACAATGTGGTTCACCTTATCCCAAGATACCCCAAAAAGGTGAAGACTGTTAAATCAAAGGACATAAAGACAAGAGGAAGGCACTGTGTGGCTGTTTTGAGGCAAGGGATTGGCAGTTGTTCATTGACAACTGCTTTGACTACAAAGAATTCACAGAAACTATGCCTTCATCCTATGAAGACCATGTTGTGGAATAAAAAAACAATCAAAGTGTTTGCTAAGTCATGGATCAGCAAAAAAACGTAAAACTAACCTTATCACCAAGAAGTATGCAGACATCAGAGGTAATATAGGACAGGTAAAAATCAGGACGATGAAGACTGAATATAAAAACAAGGTGGAGATGAAGCTAAAGGGAGGGAGCACATTTGAGGTATGGCTAGGACAAAACATAATGATGGGTCGTAGGACTAAAAGACAGGAGACAGGGTAAGCTCTGAGGCATGGCTAGGACTAAACAAGATAATGGTTCATGTGACAAAAAGACAGGAGATAGGAAAGGCTTTGATAAAGACTTACAAGAATGCTGCAACATCTTGCTTTTCAAGGATTAACCCCTTCAAATCACTAGACCAGAAACCAGGATTTGCTGGTGAGCTACTTCCTTCAGATTAAGAAATTTGTTGTTTGGGGACAGCTTTCTGGCATTTAAAAACTAAAGAAGTCGTTCTTGATAAAACATCAACCTGTCGCTACATCTGTGAGACGGCAGAGCAGGTGCAAGTACCTTGCCCACAACAATATCTATTCTAGGTAGGCACATCAGCATCTGTTCCTGCAGAGAAAACTGACGAATTTTGGTCAGTATCCCTGTTATCTATATCTCAGCCAGATTGAGAGTGTCTTAACATTCAATCTGTGTGGTTCAGCATTTTACGAAGGATAAAACTTGTTTGATGAGAGTGATCAAAACTGCGAACAAGATCACTGGCCTTCCACAAAGATCACTGAGTGACCTATACATCAGGGCTGTGAGTTTAAAAGCTGTCAGTATTGTCCACAAAGACTTTTATGTGATCTAGACATCAGGGCTGTGGCATTAAAAGTCAGCATTATCACAGACCCCTCTCACCTATTACACCACCATTTCCAGATGCTAACCTCTGACCATAGGTGGAAACAACTGGTCGCCAAGAAGAGTGTTTTTTCCAAGTCTTTTTCACCAACTGCAATAGCAGTCATGAACAGGAGTAGCACAGGAACCTAGTTTTCTTATCATAACAGTACAATTGTCACTGAGGTACAGATCTTGAGTGTGAGTGTGTGTGGGTGTGTGTGGGGAAGGGTGTGTAAGTATGAGTGTGGGTGTGACTGTGTGTGAGGTGTGACCATATTTTGTTTAGTTAATCACTTATTAATGGAGCTCCCAACAAAGGAAAATGTCTATGTTGTGGACAATAAAAATCTATCGTATTGTATGCCACTAAACTGATCCAGCAAATACTGATTGACGCAAGTGACTCCAGTGCAATTCACTTACAAGTATTAGTGCAATGTGGATGACAATTTATACCAAGCAAATAAGTTATGGACCTATATACAGTTGAAAAATCATTGTACATAAAGTGCACATAAAACAATCCCAGTGAAAATCCTCCACATACATCAGCTCCTGTCCAATCAACATATGATAAATTATACCTTGAACTATCATCATGATACTACAAACAGCAAAAAGCAACCAACTCACTGAGTGTAGTCCTGTGAGTTGGTCTTCAATCTGAGTACAGTGGTACCTCGAGTTACGAATTAAATTCGTTCCAGAGCCATGCTTGTAACTAGAAATGCTCGTAACTCGAACAAATTTTCCCACTTAAAATAATGGAAATCGGATTAATCCGTTCCAGTTCTCTAACAAGTCCCCCAAATTTTCTAAATTATGAAAAAATACATGTTTTTAATTAGAAATACACACGTACAACTTCAAATTACACAACAAAATAAATAAATAAAAGAAAAATGTACAAAATACAGAAAGAAAAATGTATAAAATGCGGTACTGTAATCTTACCTTGGCGACAGATGAGCGCAGCTGAGGAGAGAGGGAGAAAGGGATACTGGCACTATCACTTTCGGGTAGGATCCCGAAGCTCAGCTGTTCGTAACTGGGAACAACGTTCGTACCTCGAGTAGAAATTTTGCTTGAGCATTTGCTCGTAACTCAAAATGCTCCTATATGGAGCAGCTTGTAACTCGAGGTACCACTGTATTGTAATACTGTGCATAATACCACAGCAGCAAAAAGCAACCAACTCATTGAGTGTTGTCCTGTGATGTTAGTAGCTGGTCTTCAATCTGAGTATGGTAACAATGTGCATGATACTACAAGTAGCAAAAAACAACCTACTCGCTGAGTGTTGTCCTGTGATGCTAGTAGTCGGTCTTCAATCTGAGTACGGTAGCGCTGTGCATGGCCCTGCAGTTGCTTGATGGCTCTCAAAACAGTCTGGATCCTGAGAGAAGGAGAAAGAAACTATGATTACTAACAGACTAAATGAGATTTATTAAAATCAATAAACTTTGTGATCCCAGACAAGGTTACCTGATGCTGATCTACGATTTAATGAAGGATTTCATCAGAGCAGGGCATCTTTTTTTGTAAAGATTGTGAACATGAAGATTTTAAAACAATAAATAATGTTTCTTGAAAATCAAGGTCTTCATCATAGTGAATGCATCACTCAACATATCCCTCATTTTTTTCACCCTAAAGTTTTGTTCTTTCTACTATGAGACATGGCAGCTTTTTCTAATGCAGAATGATAGTGGTATTGAATGTAGCCCACCTTTCTACTGTGAGACATGGTAGCTGTATCTAATGTAGGCCACTTTTCTGCTGAGAGATGGTAGCTATGTCTAATGTAGGCCACTCTTCTGCTGAAACATGGTAGCTGTGTCTAATGTAGATATGGTAGCTGTATCTAATGTAGGCCACTTTTCTGCTGAGAGATGGTAGCTATGTCTAATATAGGCCACTCTTCTGCTGAAACATGGTAGCCGTGTCTAATGTAGATATGGTAGCTGTATCTAACGTAGACATGGTAGCTGTATCTAATGTAGGCCACTTTTCTGCTGAGAGATGGTAACTATGTCTAATGTAGATATGGTAGCTGTATCTAATGTATACATGGTAGCTGTATCTAATGTAGGCCACTTTTCTGCTGAGCCATGGTAGTTGTGTCTAATGTAGATATGGCAGCTGTATCTAATGTAGACCACTTTTCTGCTGAGAGATGGTAGCTATGTCTAATGTAGGCCACTCTTCTGCTGAAACATGGTAGCTGTGTCTAATGTAGATATGGTAGCTATATCTAACGTAGACATGGTAGCTGTATCTAATGTAGGCCACTTTTCTGCTGAGACATGGTAGTTGTGTCTAATGTAGATATGGTAGCTGTATCTAATGTATACATGGTAGCTGTATCTAATGTAGGCCACTTTTCTGCTGAGCCATGGTAACTGTGTCTAATGTAGACATAGTAGCTGTATTTAATGTAGCTTGGCCTTTCTGTCATTCAATCCCTCCTCCCCAACTAAAATCCACCCCTCAACTCCTTCTTCAGTTCAAGTCTTTAACCTCACCTTGTAAAGACAGCACCTCCCAAAATACCTTTGTTCAATCTCTATATAACTTCGAACTATTGAGAGACCAGACCCAGGCTAATGACGTCCCTTCAATGATGATGACATATTAATTACAAGTCACAAGTTCTAATAATGCTTCACCAACTTAATTCCTCAGACTTTAGAACTGGTTTACAAGACAATAGTTGGCTATCCAGTGATTATCATCAATTCTAGAATCTGAGTTTCAAGCAAGTGTGGAGAATGCCAAAAAATATTTTTATAGAAACACAAGATTAAATGTGCATCAACTATGGTATTTTTGTGAGCCCATGGCTTTAAAATTATACACACTTCAGCAAATTTTTGAGGGAATCCTGCAGATCTTTTTTTTTTTGCAAGCATATTGGCATAGCAGACAATCCAAAATGGTAGGTAATATGAAAAAAATCGCACGGGTAATCTGGTCTACACACTCCATCCTGCCAATATTTTATCACATCTCCTATGCCCCTGGCATCACTCAAGTACACTTTCTCACTTCAGGGACCCATTCACCTACACCCCTCTCATAAAAAGCATTAACTTACCTGGACACTGAGCTGGTATTGTACGAGTTACGTACAAGAGATTGGTCAACTTTCACAACAGCAGGCAATAATGTTGAAGGCAAATCTAAGTCTGCTACCTACAAAAGTGAGAAAACTAGCATGAACATACAACGAAGATGGAGTCAGACATTGTCGTCTAGCTAGTATAACGATCACACAATGAAAATGTAGCCACCCATTATCATCTACCTAGCATAATGATCACACAATGAACATGTAGCCAAGCCACTGTCATCTAGAAGAACAGAACAACAGAACAACAACATATGGCCACAGGATTTTTAGTCACTGTGCAGCAAAACAATGGAACTTTCTCCCTTTGCATATCCGCCACCTTTCTACAACTGAATCTTTCAAATCTGCACTGAAAACTCACCTCTTCCTTGTCATTACTACTAACACAGTCCACACAATGCTCATCCTTTTTTACTCTCCTCCCTTCCGCTCTTGCTACTTTTCTACCCATCTTCCTCTGCAGAATCACTATATTCTCTGTTCTTGTTACTTGGTGCCTTTTTGCGTTTTCAAATCTTTCATTATTTATATCATTATCAAATCAGGAACTCAAGGAAAAGCATCTCGTATTTATACTTATAATGTGATGCCCAGACCCTTAGGTCACTACTTTGTTTCTTTACCCCAGAGTACCTTTGCCCCCAGTTTATAACTATGGATCCAGGGAGATAATGGAGAAGTCTTGAGGTGATGTTTGGTGTGATGGGACTTGACACTGGTTTTAAGCTACAGAAACAAGACCTTCGCCTAAATCACTTGACAAAAAAAGTTTGTTCACAATCTGAAGATCAGTTTATAGCAAGTAGGTAGACTTTGCCTCAATCACTTGATAAAAAAAAAATTTCACAATCTGAAGATCAGTTCCAGTACTATGATATTGTAAGTAGGCAGACTGAAAGGGGTTCAGCAGCCTTTTAACAAAAAAGTGAATATTGAGTTGGTGAATAACAGTGCTTTGAAAGAGTTTGGAAAAGAAAAACATACTGTTAACTGGACAATAATTTTTTTTTTAACATTCTAGAGGTCAAGATCATGTTTGTTAAAAGAAAGGGCAGATGACGCTGAAACAGACCCAGTAACACAAGAAGTGTTGATGTTCCATGATGAAAAAGAGTAGTGGAAGAAAATCAGAGTTAAGAAAGGCTGGCAGAGGATCAAGCTCCCAGGTCCCGACAGACATGGAGCAGATGGTTTTGAAGACTTCAGCAAGAGTTATGGAGTGAAAAGAGGAAAGTGGCATACCAGAGAAGATCAGATCAGTTGGACAAGGGACAAAGAAGCTGCATCTTACAGACTGTAGATGGTTAAAAAAAGAGGAAAGATTTTGCTACATCCAAGGTCACTGAAGAAGAGAGCTGTTCTTTAAAAGAAGTGGATTCAATAATTTTTTTCTAAAAACATATTTTAATTTTTTAATTAATAATAATAATAATAATAATAATAGGATTTGTATAGTGCATTTTCCCACTTAGAGGCAAGCTTGAAGCACTTCACAAAAGTCCAGGGGGAATAAAATTCTATTATAAATTATAAATTCCGCTATAACATAGAGTTTGTTTGGTATTTTTTACTAATCCTTCTTACTAACTCTCAATTTTTACAAAAAAGTAAGCCTCAAAACTACAAGTTATTTTTTTAATCTGTAATGTACAAAATTAAGTCATTAACACAGTAATATAGAAGCCCAGATACAATTCATATGTTTTTTATCTGTCACTTCACAAATTCTACCTCTTTCTCACACTCCTCTCTCCCTGGCCCATTCATCCTCCATACTTACATTTCTGGCCAGGGTTTTCATGTCAGCCAGTTCTTTGCTGATGTAGATAAAGAATTTATCCAGCATACCAAAGATAACTGTATTTGGGGGATGCTTCACCATGCTGTTTTGAAGCTGAGGTTTATTCATAGAAAAAAAAACAAATTAACAAATGAATAAAGTTATAACAAAAAAGTAATTCAAGTCCACCATTTCCAATTTTGCACTCATGCTTCCAAAACAATTGTTTAACAAACAGGCCATTCTCACTGTCATCTGTTATACTTGATCAAAAGTACAGCCACCACTGAATATACACATGAAAACATAAACGTGCCTAATTATTTCACACGAAAACTCCATTGTTTACCCTTACAATGGAACAGATGCCACAACAGCTAATAATATCCTAAATAATTGATTCCATTCATTCTTGTGGGAGCCTTTCAATCCATACCTATACCAATTACACCCTTAACACTAGCCTGGATTACTAATGATATAATGATAGTAAAATAATACAATGGTACAGAAGAATACAAATCAACCTTATTTATATTAATAAAGATATTAAAGTGCTTTTGAACAGAATGAATAAAATAATATACATGTAGTCAATGGGTGTATCAGAAGAGATGTAAGTTTTATTTAAAGCTGTCAATAGGTGTACTAGAAGAGGTGTAAGCTTTATTTAAAGCTGAACAATAACAGAAATAACATAGGAAGACTCTTGGTACTTTTATCATTTAATTTTAACCTTAAAACAGTATGCAATGGATCCTCACTTCTAGGATTATTGTGCATTCACCTCAACTGTTACTTGAGTGTCCTGACTTGTAAGGTTATTGTGCATTAATCTCCACTGATACTTTTTTCTTACTTCTTTACTTTATGCCTATACCACAGAGTGGTAAGGAGATTGAATAGCTAGCACACCAGGAGCAGCCAAGGTCACATGAGTAACAGTTGCTTTTTTTTTTAGACAGTGGAAAAGAAAAGGGGAAGACCATATAATTAACTGTTGCCCACCAGCGTTTCAATTCCCAAGGAGACAAGGCAAGTGGAGGGACACTGTGTGTAGGGGAGTGGAGGATACCTCTTCCTAGAAAGGTGGGGTATTCATATTTTTTGTGTATCTCATAATTTTTTTGCGTAAGTTGAATTTGTCCTGTATTCTTTATATAGATATGTATTAGTAATTTGTTTTTTGTTGTAACTGTCAATAGGCCAAGTCTACGGGGCCAGGTGATGGGCCATGGAAGTCCTGGGCCAGGTGATGGGCCATGGAAGTCCTGGGCCAGGAGATGGGCTGAGTGTTTGAGCCTGCCATGGAGTAATGGACCTAGCAAATGTCATGGAGGGTTTAAAGAGTTCTTTTGTGAGTTGTCTGGAGTTAATTTTATCATGGAATATTGGTCGCTTGTCCCCAAGAGGCAAAGCCAGTTTGTACAATGCCTGTTCCCCCAGAGGCAGTGCCTATGAAGAGGGTGTGGTCACTCATCCCCAGAGGTAGCACCATTTTGTGTACAATGTCTGACCCCTAGAGGTGGCGTTTATGATAGAAGAAGGTTGGGTTGCTCATTCCCAGAAGCAGCGCCATTTTGCGTACAATGTTTGACCCCAAGAGACTGCGCCAAGTTGTGTGTATAACGCCTGTCTCCTAGTGGAGGCATCAGTGTTTTGATAGATAATTTTGGAAGAGAGAGATATATATATAATTTCTTGGATCAGTGAGACATCAGACTCCAATGACTATAATTAACGGTGTACAAGAACATGATCCAGTGTGAACAGTAAAAAGTGACTTTGTGCCGGAGTATAAACTTTAGTATTCTTTGTTAACAATCAAACTGAGAAAAACAAATTTTATTTTAGACCATCTGATAATTAGAGTTGTTGGGTAATTAGTAATTTTCGGATTGTGTAATAAGAATTAGTTTTTCTTCAAAAATTATCATAGAATTTTATGAAGTATTTTACCATATTTTTGTTAATATAATTATATAATGTATACAGAACCTACAAAAAGGCCGAGTCTTGTTTTGTGGAGTAAAAGAACGCACAAATGTCTCCAGGTGACTACGCCTACTTTTCATAATAACGCTGATAGAAATAAAAAATTTACAACACTAATATAGAGATAAATTGGGAAATGACCTCAACCTTGAAGTGAACAACACTTGAAAAAAGAAAGGAACAGAATGAAACTAAGAAATCCCTTTTGAGGCTTAACACATCAGTGAAATCATTGCATGAACTGATATCCACAATCACAATGCACTGACAATCACAGCATGTTATCAACTGCTTCATGTAGCTTTCAGTGCACTCTGTCATTTACCCAAATGTTTTAAGTTGTCACCTTCAAAGCATCAAACTATTCCCACAAGTACTCGCTACCTTTTCTGCTAAAAAGTGCAGTCCTGTTAGGTGAACATTCATTATGATCAATTGACGAAATTCATCACCATTGCCCACCCACACCCGCAAGACCAGTGCTGTTATTAAAGTTAAGGTGTGAAACGTATAATTTCAAAGACCACAGAAAAACTTAATTAAAACAGACCATAGTTGTTTTTTTTTCAAAATTTCAAACGGCTAGCAGAAATGGCATCAAGTGTCAACAATCAACATTTTTCTCTGTTTTTACCATTAATGCAGTCAATAAAGGATAAAGTGTCAACCATAACATTTTTTTCTGCTTTTACTTTCACCATGAGAATAGCATCAATGAAGGATACAGTGTCAATAGTCTTAACACTTTTTTTTTTACTTTCATAATGAGAAGGGCTAGGGTTAAAGTTAACATCTAAACCATCAAAGGATACATTTGGATGCAATGTTAACGTCATCTTCATACCTGCTTATGTCAAAATTCTGCCAAGAAGGGTTCTGCAGTTAAAGAAAGGAAATAAAATTTGGACAATTATATTCTAAATATACTGTAGATAGCCCCATATATTACCAAATGTGATGGTGACAGTATGAAATGACACATTCTAATGACCAATCTAAAAATCACACTGGTATAATTAAATCTAGATATCACTGTATGTCTGCAGAACCCTGTTTTCTTTCAGTAGATCAAACTCATGGTAGACCGCAGTTGCCATAGTAAAGAAGCAGAAAAGATGTCACATTACACTAAGGGTATCTTGTTGTTGATGTGCACAAAACAAAGAACCTTTATGGAAGAAGAAAACAGTCCAAAATGATGATAAAGATCACAACAAACAGCTCAGGACAAACCATGGTCACTAAAAGCAAATGTAACTCATTAAAATGTACATGGGCATAGGAAGATGCTCGGCTCTTTTTTTTTGAGGGGGTGGCTTCCCCTCTCGCTTCCCCCCTCCCTGTTCTTACACCACTGGTACAAAAGCCAGAGAGCTAGCTCCCATAAGCCAATAAGGCAAAGGAACATCCCTTTCATCCCCATATTACAACTGGTGTCAAACAGGAATGGATTCTCACGATTCCTATTCATACTGGCCATGAACTAGTTTATGAAAAAAAACAAAAGACAAAAAAGAGGAATTTGCTGGACAATTATGTCAGTATAATAATAATAATGAAGAGTTGTACAGTGTATAGTGCATTTCACACAATAGAGCTCAATGTGCTTTAACATGATGCAATGAAGCTGAAAATATTTGTCAATTATGTTCAAAGTCTGCACAATGCGTTAAGATATTTAGAAACTGTATGAAGGTATATTGCAGCTGTCCTTCCAGCTGTGACTGTGCAAGTTAACCCCACTCTTCATTTCCAAGTGCGGTGGACCAGAGCGTTATAGCTCATCTATCTGCTAGATGATGTTGAAACCATGGTTAGCCTTCATGCCCCTGTGTATGACACCTTTGCTATGCAAGTATTCCAGAGCATGCAGTACATACCACAAGATATATGTGACCAATAGCTCCAGCAGATCACTGTGAAACAGGCATGCAGCAGGTCACGACAAGAACCATAGCCCACCACAGGAATAACTGACTTGCTGGTGGAGTATCAGACAACTCAGATTCGAAACAACCACAATGCTTTGTTACTGATTTGTCTGACAGAACTTTTGTCTGTCTTTAGCCTCTTGTCTCTCTTAAATCTATGAACTTTACCAGCTACTTGTTTTAGAAAGTCATCTGCCCTGGGGCCCATGATGGCCCTCAATGGCCCTGAGCAGATCTACAGCTCGGAAAGCCATTGTCATCTGTAGGAATGCAGAATAGATCAATAAAGAATCGGATCAACGGAGCTCAAATCGCCAGAAGACTGCTGGTATCAATGCAATCACAAAGCAGAGAAAAATTGCACGAAAATCTTAAAGCAAAGGACTGAGTGTGCAATTTTCAAGATCTTCAGAAGAAACCATTAAGGCCTCAGGCAGAAAAGACCGGCAGTCGACGGGAAATTCGAAAGTTGAACAAGAAAACAAAAGACAACGCCTGCACAGCAATGACGAAACGAAAAAGACAGTGGCCTACACAATGGGTACCAAAAACACAACAACCTAATAAAAATACAAAAATTACGGAGAGCCGCCTCCCTCAAGCCTGCTAGGTGAGGGGACAACACTCCATATCACAGACTTGGTAGACTTGGATTATGCAGTTGGCATTAGTTATGCTGTTCAGCCAACATGAAGATAAACAGGAAAAGATCAAAATCTTATCAAAAATAGGACTTTAAAAAGGAAAAATAGGCAAAACAAAAGAAATGAGACAGAAGTCAATTGAACCCATAACCACTAACAGCAACTGGGTATAAGTTTTCATACCCTGACAGTATAGTAACAACTGACGGTGAAACAATGGTTTTAAAAGCCGATATAAATCTTTTCATTTCCTGCTATTTTTATTTTCAAAAACTACCTGGATGTAACATATAGCTTATCATCAAACTGAAGACATGGAACAAAGAAACAGAACACATATGATAAACAATCGAGGGAGAGAAAGAAACAGAACACATGATAAAAGAATCGAAGGAGAGAAAGAAACGGAACACATGTGACAAACAAGCAAACACTACTCACCATTGAGCCTGTGATTTTTTCACTGGTGTAAAATGCTGAAAATGAAAAAAATGCCCTACGATCATGCCCTTTAAACCTATTTTGATAATAGCTCAACTTTTCGTAAAAAAATATTATAGAATTTTAGTTAAAAGTATCTAAAAGGTCATCATGAATTATCCTGTAACAAAGCAGAGGCTATTAGAAAATGACATTTTGATTTTGTGTGTATGTGTGCATTTTAATGAGTGTTTGTTTTAATCATCTATCAATGACAACAACAACTAACTTTATTAATCCCAAAATGCAATTACACTTGGGAAAGTGTGCTCAGCTACAAGTCCTTGGTTACAAGAAAAAAAAGATGTATCATAGATATCACAGATAAAGATGCATTCTTTCATCTAAGGTCATGCTAGTTTTTAGACACACGTCCACATACAACCAACCTTTCATTTACTACTAAGTAGCTGGACTGCTGAAGCTAAAAATGATTTCAGATGTCTCTTGCATCTGCATAATCTGCATAATGACAAAGCATCATGCTTGCCTCAATTCATTAAAACAAATTCTCATACCAGGACATGTTCAGGTGTGAACACAATGCCAGAAGCTTTCCTGACAATATGCTGATCACAAAAAGAAGTCAAATCTCTTTACCTAACACCAATATCCTACAATAAATATGGTTAATACTGTTCAAACTGTTTCTATCAAAGACAGACATGCTGCAGAAGCAGAAAACAAAGGAAAAAGATAAAAGACTTTCAATATCTGCTAGAAATGCCTAACCCTAGTTTAGGCATGACACTCCTGTCTCTCAGCCAATAGGCTGACGCATACAGCAGTGTGTTACAGCTCTGAACATCTAGCTCCGACTGGCAAAGACCAAAGCAAAGGTACCTATCAAATCGAAGAGTCATAGCCATGTTATACAATTGTGTCAATAAGTTCTGTGGAAATCCTTTTAAAACTTGTAGAATCTGCTATTGCATGTCCTTGTGCATGTATCAAGTAGATGAACACTCTTCCCTATGTGCAATTTTGACAATGTTTAATCCAATTTCAAAACATTCACACACTCTTCCTGGTGCACCTACACTTGTATAGGTCTGCAGTCCAAACTTATAACAGCCAAATACACAAAAGTACAACAAACCCCTAGAAGTGTTGCTGGAGTGAAGAGTGAAGTAACATTGCAGCTGAGGATACTGTTCCCTTGTTTCACCTCCACAGTGCAAATTTCTCACAGCTATGCTGCGCAAGTGGCGAAGGCGTTTCTGAAAATTCAAGCATGTTTAACATCAGTTATTCACTGGCAACTTCTAGAACAACAGAAAATTCTTTGAATAAATCATTCATTTCAAAGCCCTAAAACTCTTACCTTATGATTCTATACAGTGGCTGTTGAACTCCAAGCTCAACATAAGATAGTATTTCCTCAAATGTGTGTGAATAACTCCCCTCCATTCTTAAGATACCACTTGTCTCCCCTTTTCTCTCTCACCAGTGTCATGTCTATTCAGCCATCAAAAAATATTGCCATGATTTCGTCTTCCTTGTTTATAGGAGTTTCCCTGATAGCCCTTCTCAACTGTTATCAAGCCCTCCATACTTTGTGATGATTGACAATACTGATGCAGTCTTCCAAGCTAATAATGCCATAGTCCACCAATGTTGTTTTGCTGATGACCACAGCTGCCCTATTTGACCCTCCATATCAGTCTGCTTCCAAAGCAATTTGCATGCACCAAGATTCTCACACTGGGAGGCAGTAATGTCAAACAGTTGATGTAGAGTTTCCTTGAAATTTACAGTCTTCTTGCCATGCTGTGATGCTTGTGCAGCTTCATGTACTAATCGGGACACTTTGAGCTTGGCGTTCTTGAGAGGTTGTGAAGGGAATTCTAGCATGAATCCACAGGTCTGTCAGTGTCTGAGAAACTTGGGAAACAAGTGTCCTTGTTGCTGGTGTACTTTCTGTCTTTAAGAGACGGAAGTTCTGACAAGGGACTACCGAAGACACTATGGCTAGAAGGCAACCTTGTCTTTAGGCTACCCATTTTATTGTTTTACAACTACTTAATAGTTTTACTATGGTTCTATTCATCCACAATAGATCTATCACACTGTCCTATGTAGTTACTTTATATCTCACTGTATCACTTTTCATTAGTACGACTGTATCACTAATACAACCCTCACTGTCACAGAAGAGGTGATTATATGCTACACCCACAGATAAATAACAGGTTCCAGAAGGAACTAGATGTAGCTCAAACGTTCTACAACACTGTGGTGGTCTTTGATCTTATCTGTGGGTATACTGTGGGCTGACAGGTTGTCAGCAAAAGGATATTAGGCATGCAATATGTTAGCATCAGATAAATTCATAAAGATTTGTATGCATCTGTCAAATAATACTGGTATAGTGGTATCAGAATATCAACATTGATATTAGGCAAATATGCCTTTACTCCACACATTAATGTCACAATAAAAGTTTACACTAATATACTGCACAGAAGTAACAAAGTATAATTTGGTACAAATGAAAAATGATTTATAATTACATCTTCGAATGAGTAAATCTTGATATGCGATGCAAGCATTCTACTTGTATCTGCACCACTTACAATATAAATAATGCAAAGATTCCTTGATTAAAACAACATATATATATATATATATTTTTGATGCAGTAAGAAGCTTATATCTTTTCTTCCACACTACTCATTGTTGGTACATTTGAATGAGTACTAAACACTCCACACGTTACTTATAATATAATGTTCACATTGGCAGTGTTAGCCTGATATGGGAGATTGTCTAGATATCATATCGTAGTACATTAAGCTGTAGTTGTGTCACTCGATTACCTGCTGAGTCTGTAGATTGTATGCGTTCCGCACCACCGTAAAGTCTCCAGCACTGCCTCCACTTAACGCCATTGCGTCTCTCTCTTGAACATAGCTTTGCAACGAATTTCCGACTTGTTTTAATGTTTTATAGGGAAACTGAAACTAAAAGCGCCTCCGAGCATAAGACAAACCGAGATGGAATAGCCCAGTCGAATAATAAACACGCGTCCATGTTGACGCCCCGTCATATCACGTGATATGCGCCAATCGTTCCACCAGAGATCCACTTAAACAAAATCAGGTTCTACGTTGGTATTGTTGGTATTTTATTCTACTCTCCTTTAGATATGTTTAAACGTTTCTATTGCTAATTGCTAAACTAAAGCAGTTCTCGCTAGTGCTAATCATGTGACCTGCCAGGGGTGATAACCGTGAGTGGTCGGTTTATTATCGTCTTCACTGGCGCTGACAGAGGTGAAATCTTTTTCCTTTTCAGCTGCCCTTTTTCAAAACTAATTACTTCTTGTACGTGGTAAATATTTAAGATTACTTTTTAACAGAGTACTCATGCATTTGATTCAGCAAATAATACTTTTTTCAGGTTTGTGGAACTATGACAGGACAAGGCATTGAACGCATACCAGACTCTCTCGGTTACCTTGTCCTGACAGAAGAGGGTGCTGTTGTTAGTGTGAGTCAGAGTAGATGCTTAGAGACAAAAGCCACCTAAGTGATAAACGTATATGTGAACTCAAGTCATGTCTCTGTCTTAGGCCTTGTTTTTTTATCACACCTGCATACTTACACATCAGGAGCACCAGTACAAGGCCGGAGGTGCACACTATAGCTGGTTCACTACCAGTGTGGCGTGGCATACAGTTTGGCATGGCATATTTTCCCATTAAACCCAATTGTTGAATGAGTACCTGCATATGGTCATAGGTCAACTCGTCACAAGACCATTTCGTCCCACACCAAAAGTCATTTCGTCCCACGTATGGTCCATTTCGTCACAAGACAGAAAAGTCAAATCGTCACAAGCCCAAAAGGTGAATCAAGCACCAATGTAACAAGTAGCTGTTAACGTCATATATTATTAAAAGAGCCATACCTTGTTCTAACAATATAGATACGCAAGCTCAGCTGCTTATTTTAAAAAGAACTATGCGAATAATATTAGCCACCATGTTATTGAACAAAATGGTCGCATGGCAATAAGCACTCCAAGAATGAATTTTACAATGGCAAATATGCGCAATTTGTCTCTTTTAAACAATCTTTTACATTAAAGATTTTGTCATTATTGTATTGTGAACTTGTATTTTTTTTTTTTGCTTATTATTATATGCAGATACTTCGCTGATTGCATGGGCTTGTGACAATTTGACTTTTCTGTCTTGTGACGAACTGGACCATACGTGTGATGAACTGACTTTTGGTTTGCCACGAAGTGGTTGTGACGAAATGACCGGTCCCCCCTGCCCAGAGGCTCGGGGAAGGGAAAATCAGCAAGGGAGAGAATAGATGAGCACTGGCCTCACAAAAAAGCACCTGGTTCCACAACTACCAAACGGTTACAGCCACGGTTCTCAACCTGGGGGGCGCAAGCTGCTGAAAAGGGGGCCGCAAAGGCGGTCATTTTCTCATATCTCATATAGGTATTAGTGGCTAAGGGGGGCGCGCGGACGTACCTTTATTCGTCTGGGGGGGCGTCACAAGTAAAAGGTTGAGAAACGCTGGGTTACAGGATATCTTTTTTTACTACTGAATCTTGAAGAGGCTAAACTGACAGAGGTAAAAAGTGACTCATTAAGCCCCATCAGGAGCCATAGGTATAAAGTGAGAGAAAGGGATAGAGAAACTCATGGAAAAGAATCATGTTTTTGTTGCATTGTTACAATGCAATGCCAGATCTTGCAGATACTACTTCATGTTTCTTTACCCCAGAGCATCTTTGCTATCGTTTAATAACTATAGCTTTAGACGTAAATTAGCCGGTACAACAATGGTGATTGTCTTTGATCTTCTTGGCATTTTATATTTGATGCACCCCCATTATATGTTTAGTTGATTTTCAGATTCCTGTCAGCTTCAGTATACTTCTGATGCACTGGAGAAGATTGTATTAGCTCTTTTGGTTTTCATCATACTTTGAAGGTTCTTGAGGGGTGAAGCAAATCATGTCAGATGCTGCAATATTCTGATGATTCTTTATTTATTGTTGGTTGCTGGCTTGATGATGATAATATATGGCATATAGAACATATAGTGAAGTTTGTTTTTTGGAGAAATCGTAATTTTGTAGCATTTTTCAGAAATGGTATGTTATATTTAATGCTTATATTGTGTAAGTTCATTAGATAAATCTGTATGACATATAAACAATAAAAAAAACTGTTTCTCTTAATGACCTCTCTCTCATTCCCCTTATTCTCACACACACAGACTGGACATTTCATATTCAAACAAAATCTTATAATAATAATAATAATGATTCAGTCAGGTGGTGATTTGGAAAATGATGAGAATGTGGCCAACAAGATCACTAAAATGGTGTATTCTGCTGTCAAGCTGGTCAACTTAAACGATAGGAAAGACTCGTTTAAGAGACTTGCAGGTATTTTCAGTAAATGTCTACAGTGGAACCTCGGATAACGACCACAATCCGTTCTGGAAATTGGTCGATATCCCAAACAATTTCCCCCATAAGAAATAAAGGAAATATATTTAATTGGTTCCCAGCCCCTGTTGACTCACTAATATATGAAAGTTTCAGGCTATATAGGTATGTTTTTTAAATGAGAACAGTTATAATACAATATAAATGGAGTTAAATAAACACAAAAACATCAAGAAAGCATTTAAACATAAGAAAACATTTAGTAAACATACGAAAACTTTCCGTTTTGACTGCGATGTGAGGGCGTGGGTGGATGGAGGTGTGGGGAGAAAGGGGTGGAATAAAGCACAAAAATCACTAAATAAGAAGGATGCACACAGATAACGAACGACCGATCATAACTGTGTCTTGAGCGCGAATGATTCTTGGTTTAAGATGCTGGTCGGTCACATGTGGCTGACGTGACTGTTTGGTATCCAGTGCAAATTTTTAACGAAAATTTTGGTTGTTATCCAAAATGTTCGCTAGCCGAGGTTCCACTGTATTTTGTATTTTGAATGTAAAGAGGCATTATTAAGGGTATCAATCATTAACTCTACATGCTCCACGTTAGGGACATATTTTCTTGCAACATTTTTATTTTTCCTGTTTTTTAAATTTGAAACATCAGACGAGTACTATTGGCCTTCAAAGTGTTAACAAGTTGAAGTGCTAAACTGGTTGGTGACTTTTTCTTTTCGTTGATCATAAAAATCATGTAAAGTTATCACAAATAAAGTATTCTGATCTTGAATGGTTAAAACTGAAGTGCGAAACAAAAGAAAAACGTTCATAGACATAGTAAACATTTATTTTTATACATTCAGAGCCAGATTCATGTGTGATAATTCCTGCCTTTTAGTAAATATTATGCTTTGTATGTTTTTATAGTTGTTGATATTTTGATTTTGACCTTCCCAAAGAAAACCTTTCTCGTTGATTTTGAACACTCCTTTCTTTCAGTTGTGTTCGACAATTTTCAATATGCGGTTACAATCTCCAACCACAAGATCATGATCAGCAAGCGAAAATATGTTCCACAGGATCCTGTAGCTGTGTGAAGCTTCCAAAAGATCACGGAAGTTTCTACAGCATAGCGTCCTTCAGAATAAAGACCTTACCATGGTTTTGTTTCATCTTCTAGGTGAAAAATTAGTACCTGGTTTTGTCCTGCTTGAACAACTGTTGAAAGGAAGTTTAATGTATTTTATTTGTATATATATATATGTAATGTGTATATGTACATAATATATATATATATAATGTGAGTATAAAGCAAGTGAATGGCATAAAACTATATTTAAATTAAATATATTTTATAGTAGATTTGTGTAGTTGTCATTTAACATCTGTTTGATCACTTGTGAAAAACTGTTATTTTGCTAGAACTATTGATCAAACTGAACAGTGAAGATGATCGATGGAAGAGAAAACTAAGAAAAGACGTTTCATGCCTTTCAGTTTTGTGTGTGCACTTCTCTTTTTTGTGTAGGCACTTTCATGTGTGTGAGAGAGAGAAAATGTTGACCAATTATGTCAAAATGCATTAAGCTTGCTGCTGGCATGGATATGTGCTATAGAAGTGCTTTTTTATTGTTATATCTAAAAAGTTTGAAGCAACATTAGGAGGTGCTAAAGGTTGTCCTTATTAAACTCTAAACCCACTAATCAACCTTAATAAAACACTTGTTTGGATACACATTTTTTTCTTTTACTTGGAAAAGCTTCTTTGTCGCTAGTGGTGATAGTTATGGTTAAGGTCCACCTCTGTCAATTTGAATGGGACAGTAGTAATAGTGACATCAAGCTGGAAGCTTGCAGGCACTTCTGGATTAGAGCAGATATTATGAGGCAAGTTATTAAATGGAGGAGCATACAACGACCAGTAGAGCAACAGCAGCCTTTATCTAGCATTTGTATTTTTTCATTTATCTGTTATCCAAAGTCATTGAGGTTGCCTCTACTCTGTCATCTGTTATTCATTCTCTGGCAGTCCCTCTGTCTTGTCATGTAGGGCGGTTCAGTGGCGCGACAGCGCCTGTCACCAATGCAGTGAAGGTTGCCTGTTCTGGGTTCAGCTCTTGTCTGAGGCACCCTGATCTTTCTCTGAATGTGGCATCTGTTTACAGGGCTGGCTGCCTTGCCATGACATATCTTTAGTTACTGGTTCAGCATACAACACCAATTCCTCCCTTCTCCCCTGTCTTATAGCAGTCATTCACAGTATCCAGTGAACACCATGAAGTATGCAATCGACTTAAACTCTACAACTTGTTCTCTCAGACAAGAGGCAGTTGATGCTTATGGAGAATGTGTGTTGGGTTTTAAATGCTATTCACTGATTTAGGGAAGTAAACAATTACAACTTATTGCCATTAAGGATGTGGCATGTAGAACTTATTTATATGGCTGGTTGCTTTGTCATGATTTAGCATTACTGATGATGCTGACAGTGTAAAACACCACTTTGCCTCCATCTCTCCAAACCTTTCAGTGGTTGGCAAGTCAAGTATTCAGAGACTGCATTTTCCACACAGGTATTAAACCAAGTCTTCTGTGCACATTCTCTGGTCTCAGATGGCAGTACTTCATTTCCCCTAGATGCCAAAGGCTCATTCTGCGCTCGGGGCTTTCTACCATCATTTCTCTTCATTGATTAGTTAGAAACCTCATTCTCAGGTCTTTCTTCCATCACTTGTCTTCATTGATTAGAAACCTCACTAATTAGTTACATACCTCATTCTGCACTCAGGTCTTTCTACCAACATTTGTCTTTATTGATTAGTTAGATAGCTCCTTGATTAATCAGAAACCTCACTCTGTGCTTAGGTCTTTCTAGTTCCTACCATCATTTTTCTTCATTGATTAGTTAAAAATCTCATTGATTACTTACATACCTCATTCTGTGCTTAGGTCTCTCTACCATCATTTGCCTTCGTTGATCAGTTAGATACCTCATTCTGCTTTGGTAGGGGAAGGAGGAGAGTTTTCCAGTCACATGACCCATTGTCTGAAACTGGAAAACCTTATGCCTTAAAAGGCAAATATACTAAGCACTAGGCTAAGAACTTCCCTGACATACACCACTGATAAAGAGCATTAAAATGTGTAGAAGTAGTTCCACATATTATTACTGACATACCACTGGTACATACTACTAGAAGTGTGTAGAAATAGTTCCACCTACCATTAATAAGTAATAGGCTATGTAGTTAAATGATACCCTAGAAACTTATATCAATAATTGCATATTATAATAAATGCAAGATTTGTATAGTGCACTCACACTTATCAGGAGCATGCTTGTAGCACTTAAGAACAAGACATGCACAACCTTCAAGGGACAAATGAATAAACAACATAAGAATGGCAAAAGGATTAACAACAGTACTGAAAATTAATAAAAGACAAAATGCAGAGAGACTAAGAAGTAAGGACTAAGAGAATCGTGATTTTTCAAAGGAAGACAAGTGGGGAAGTAGCAATAAGCAGGAAAGGGTGGGACAAAAGAACTAGGATTGTGTGGACTGCTGTTATGAATAATGCTTAAAGGAAGAGGTACGTGTTCAGTGCACATTTAAAGGATTCAATTATATGGCTTCATTAAATGAAAAATAAAACATGTAATCTGTGGTATAGATTTTTAATTACATTTAATTTTAGGGTACAAACATTTCTTTTGTTGGACTTAATTTTTGATAGATGTCAGTTTTGCTTGATTTCTCTTTAGTGTACTTTTTCATTTCAACAAACAAGTGTGTTACATTTTTAGATTCATCCAAAAAACAAAATTCTTATAAGGCGTGGTAGAAACAAACAAAAAATTGTCTTTAAGTGAAACCCTTTCTTTTGGTGGGGGGGGGGATAAAGATCTGGAGAAAGTTTTACCTTAAAAGAGAATTCTAATAAACTTATTTTGATAACTATTTGTTTTAAACAAATGATAATAAGCCACATTTATAGTATCCCTATGCACACAGCAAGTTGTAACAGGTTCCTGGATCAGAACTAAATTGAAGACGTCACATAGATGAAGGCTTTAAAATTTTTTATGTAATAAATATAGTGCTCCGACCACATAACTGTAATAGATGATCATCATCAGTGTAGCGAGAGCCCTTGTTTAAGGCAGCATTTACCGCTGACAGTGGTTTGTTCCCTCCACCCTGCACCCCCTTCCACCCCATGCTTGATCGCGCAAGCGGCGCATCGCGAGGCAGACAGACAACATAGCGGGTGACGGAGTACCCAAATATTTTAGTACAAATAGCAGCCAAAATTCAGTTCTTGGACCTGTTACCGAAAGGCGATGGTCCTGCTTGGAAAAGCAGCAAAAGACTCTTGAGTAGGAGAGAACGATTATTTTGCCGCAAGGTGATATAGTTCCGCTGGAAGGCGGCTCACGTCACTCAGTCCCCTATCTTCCCTCCTTCCCCCAGGAAGTATATAGATGCTATAGGCTGCAGTATGTTAGGCACGTTACAATATAAATATTAGTTGTATATGTAAATATAATGTAAATAAAATCTGTCTTTGAACTTATTTACTTGTGTGAGTCAGATATCAGTCCGCTCGAATGCTAGCGTTGATGTACATGTGTCCTCGTCTAGTATCACTAGAGCGAAAGCAATTGTGTTGTCCGTAATTGTGACAGCAGAAAACACATGAAGATCCGTGTAGTTGAACAATACACTGGAGAAAACACACTTTTGTCTGGGACAAAGCTAGGTCTTTTGTGGATTCCACGCTCGGCTAAGTGCGGGTGTGTAGTAGATGAAAAAAAAAAACCAAACACAACATATCACATTAGATAACGCACCCGACTAACGAGAGCTAGAACTTTAGCAGAAAATTCTCTTTGGGATCTTCCGTCCTCTTCCCTGGAACACTAAAAAGGAAGGGATCGACTGACTAGCGCTAGGGCCGCAGTGTTAGCCTCAGTGAGGAGGTAGATTCGTTTTCTAGTGTCTTCAGTCTGGCTACAATTATCATCATCATTATTATCATTCACTTGACTGAAGTAGTTGACGCCTAGCCGAGCTGGTCTGTTCGCGCCGGTCATCGAGGGGAAAGGGGTGTGGACAGGCTCAGCGCTGGACAAGGCTCATGTAGATAATATATAATTATCATGTAACGATGTTGCATCTGTCTGCCATGAGATCAATATCGTCTGCAAAGCCCAAGCTGCTTACAACCTCCCACCGAGGGACAGAGAGGTTGCACGAAAGGTTTATCGCAATTAAGTTCTTCAAAATGTTGAGCAGTGCAGGCAACAAAGCATTCTTGCAGTTGGCTGCTGAGTAGCGTGCTGCGCTCATTGACCTGTTGTACATGATCGAAAATATTCACTGTGCCATATTTCACACATGACAAATGTGGTCATAATTTTACAGCAATACGCTTATAAACGTACACAGATCTCGACTACGATCTCGGCAGATCGACATACCCGTGTGTCATACTTTACAGGTGTGAACTGTTCAACAAATTAACATGCATACAAATGTACACAGCCCTAAATTGATTTTGTTTGTCTCGTTCTTCATAGTCCTCTGCTAAGTTATTGAGAGTCTTAGTAGCATAAACAGTAACATTAGGCTGACAACAGGTTCATGATACCCGTACCCACAGGCTTTCGCGGGGTTTCATCAAAGTGTGTGACGTCAGAGGGGAAACCCTGTGCGAACGGCCTTGACCCCACGTACAGCCTGCTTCGACAACATGCAGGATTTAGCTGGTCTCGGGCTTTGAGCAACTTTGCCAAATGATGGCTTATGTTACTGAGGTGAGCAAGTTATCTTTTGATGTATTATGTTATTGTGTGGCGAATGCATATTGGGTAGTAAGAGCGATGTGTGGGGACACAAGAGTTCATTCATGAAGTGTCGCTGAAATTTGTCGAATACCAACATGGCGGCGCTGACTTCCTGTCAGTCTCCAGCCCTTGCCAGAGTGTAAACAAGGATGAAGAATTGGCGTTTTTTTACCTTTTTTTAAGACATCAAACCAGAGAGTTTGGATTCAACAATACGGGACACGTGTGACCGATACACAGAGAGAATTCCTATTGATGTCGTAATAGTGGTTTCTAATTTATTTTTAAAATACGGCGTCCGACTGATTTTTCTTGAGTGAATGGTGGCAAACATGGAGGAATTAATATTGAGTCCTGTCACTTACATGTCGCCATCGTTATGGATTTTCTGTCTTTGGATAAAGGTACTTCAGGTGAGTAGAGACACATAGGGTAACTTAAAGAGGCGTGCGTTGATACGAAACCCATTTACTACTTGTTTACATTTGTATTCAGCACAGTAATTGAAGAGTTGGCCACGTGGTAACACAAATCTACAACAGGAAGAAGTGGGAGTGGTACGTAGGGATGGGTGGGGGGAACAAATGGTTAACTAGGATTGGTAGAAGGAGGTAAAGTATTCACACATTCCACTCTGTTCTAAATGAGTTTAAATGATTGGATGGAACACTGTACTGATGAGACAGCCCCTAAATAATCACTATGCAGTCATTTTGGTTTCATGGACGGTAGAACGTCCATTCGTCATGGTTGATGGAGTTTGACCCAATTGTTTATCATTTCCTTTCAGCTATTCATTCCACTGGAAAAGTTTTTACCCCTCACACATCTTTAGCCAGTCCCCAATCTTTCTGGCCTTTCATCTTGCCATCCATATTACTTGTTTAAAAACCCCATACAATATCATCAGCTTTCCCATCATTTACCTTGTCTGCATTACTTCCTGTGGCTGTCCTTTGGCTGGAATACCCTTTGTCTGTGCCTGTATGCATGAAGCCACACCTCAAAACAAGAAAATATACAGACGAAGAGCAGTAGTTTATGCTTTGCAGTGATAATGATAATACTGCATGAAACATTAAACTGCACTTGCTGCTTTCAAAACATGATTAAGGCATATTTTTTAACAGTTGTTATACCTAAGCGTTGCAAGATACCACTTCAACAATAATATGCAAATATGACTTGGGTTATTTTCATTTACTGATATTTTCTTATGCTTTTTTTAACAGTTCTTCATTCTTTAAAATACTGCATACGGATTGTTAAAAGTGAACTGTAGCACTTTATTTAAATTCAACCATCAAAGACCTGCGAAATAGTCCAATTTATAAACAGATTCTGGTAGATAATATAAATATATTCTCTGAATTTCAGCTCCTGTTACATAGCAGTTTATTTATTATCTAATTTCAAAGTCAGTGATTTGCACTTATAGTCAACAAGTCCTGCAAAATCTCGCTTCCACACATGAATAATATGCAAAGTCACAGCCGGTGGCTTCCATGCTGTGTCTTGGTAGGCATATAATAGCCAGAAGGTGGTTTCCATGCTGTGTCTCGGTCAGCATGTAATGGCCAGAAGGTGGTTTCCATGCTGTCTCGATAAGTATATAATGGCCAGAAAGTGGACCAATACATCAGCTTCATCAGACAATCTTCATTTATGTTTTAGTAGCGAATACGAATGTAAAACAATGTTCTCGAGCCAAAAAGGTATTAAAGCTTACATGTTATGTGCAGACCTCCTTAACTCTTCTACAAACCAGCAAACGTTTTGAAAGACTATAAATAATATATCATGTAAAAAAAAAGTTTATGGAGAAGCACAATAGATGTTGAACAGTGGTGTGGTCATTTCAAGACAGTACTTGAAGCTAATAGTGAGATAGAGAACCCATCCACTACAAACACACTACAAAAAGACATGGATTTAGATTAACCTATAAGCAAAACAGAGGTTCTACGGGCCATCAAATCTGTAAAAAATGATAAATTGCCAGGTCCAGATGGATAATTCATGAAGTGGGGTAGACTCAAGCTGGTTTTAGGAAAGACTGTTCTACCATTGACCATATTTTTGCTATCATCCAAAAACAATTTTCTATGAATCGTAAATTTTACATTGTATTTATTGACTTAAAATAGCATTCAATTCTGTCTCTTGACAGTTACTTTGGCCAATCCTTTTCAAACATGGTATATGTGGAAAATTACACATGCATTTAAAATATGTATAAATCAGTTAAAACCTGTGTCAGATATGGAGGTGACTACATGGATTATACTGAGTGCACAAAGGGCATTAAGCAAAATGTATGTAGTCATATGCTTTTCTCATTATTATTGAGCTAGCTTTAGAAATTATGAACACTGGAAACATGGGTCAACTTTTTCACATTATTTTATGGAAATATTTAGTGTTAGGGTTTATCCTTTATCCTTTTATTTGCAGATGATACTGTATTGATGTCAGAAACTGTAATAGGACTATGGAATCAATCACATTTACATAATACATAATGTGTCAGTAAGACAGCCTAAATTTAAATTTAAGGGTAATGTTATTTTTAGAAAAGGGGGATTTTGAGCAGCGAATAAAACATGGGTATATGGAGGTTAATATATGTAAGTGTTTAGGCCTTTATTTCTCCACTGGGCCAAGTTTTTCCTGTGCATCTGAAGACCCAACTGCCAAGGCCAAGAAAGCAGTATCATACATTATTAATACATTATAAAGATAGGCAACCATTTTGTGAACATGCTCACAGGTTATTTGATATGCAAGTCAGACCAATCTTATTGCTCAGAAGTATAGGGCCTTAATGGAAATGTTTGTATAGAAATTGAAAAGGCGCACACATTTTTTAGTATGGGTACACGTACTTTTTACATGATAATATACGGTGATTTTGGAAGATACTCACTTCTCGTTAACATATGCATAAGTTGTGTAAAATATTGGATAAAAATAACTAGGATGGTGTAACATAGACTTTCATGGAGAGCTTACAAAATGTTAGAACAACTGTACAATAATGGGAAGCAAAACTGGGTATCTGAGATCAGGCTTTTTTGGTATGGTTTTGCAGGTTTGGAGTGGAAGTAGTGAACAATTAAATGTTTTAAACAAAGAATAATTGATTGTCACTGGCAAGGTTGGAATTAAATCAGACAGATCTAGTTTTTATATGTCAGTTAAATCAGGGATATATATTTCAATTCAGATATTGACAGATTCGCTAGAAATGTACTGGTGTGACTTCGATTTGGAATTTCAGGCATTGTCACATGCCTTAAGATATTCTGACAATAATATAAGTAAGATATGCCATACATGTCACATTAATGAAGAGGATGAGTTTCATTTTATATTATGTTGTCCATATATGATAGATCTAGGAAAAAGCTTCATTCCAAAAGTGTATTAGATTAGACTGAATAACTTCAAACTGCTGATGCTGATGTCAACAAAAAAATGAAGTAATACTGTCTAACCTTGCCAAGTTTTTATATTTAGCTACAAAGAAAAGAAATGCTACTCTGCACTAAAGATATTTTTCATCTATTTTCTGTTATATATTTTTCCTGTAATATGTTGTATGATAATCATTTTGAATGGCCCTAAAGGCCTAACAAAATAAACTATTTGTATTCATATTCATAAATACATTCTTAATTCCCCCCAGCCCCAGCAATAATTATAAGAGGCACACACCCACAAATACTCATTCAAACATCCACACACACACACACGCTAGTAATGACAATGACCAACTTTATTTGTCCCAGTGGGCAATTTGAATATGGGAATGTGCTCTAGTTCAACAGTGAAAAAATGAAGAAATGAAAAAAGGAGGGGGCAAGTAAAACAACCATATATATATATATATTAGAGAAAAAAACTTACATCAGGGATAATCATGTTATTTTAGATCATCATAGATTCTCTTGTTTGCTTGTAAGCACCAGGAGTCATTTCCTGAAAAGGATTTTGAAAACCTTACTCACAGCTGTTAAAACTGCTTTAGTTACCAAGTTTGAAACAGCTCTGAGCTCTTAGTAGCGAGGAATTTTTTTGAAAATATTTCTTAATTTCTTTTTGTAGAAGCATTTTAGAAATGCACAGCCGGCCTTAAAAGTGGTGGTGTATTCAGTGATTTGAAGAAGAATTCTTTAAATGGCATCTAGAAGTGACAAAAAAGTGTTAGAATTCTGTTGACAAACGTAGATTAGAAAAAGATATTATGAAGTTTTCTCTCTACCTTAACTGAGACTGCTTGGTCTACTGGGACTATTCTGTAATATTAGTCCATGCATACATTAGTGTACACACACAGACACACAGCTTAAACTCTAAAGATGTTAGTTTCACACAGAAGCTAAGGGAAGGAGACCCAACGACTAGGAGGTGGATTAATTTTAGAGGAAAACTTTAGAAGAAAAAAATAAAAGAAAGTAAATATATACTAAAGATCTTAAATGCAAGATAGTGAGAATGTCTTATAGTTTATGTATATTATGCACTCCTTGGGTAAGAGCATAGTTACATGTGTGCTCAAATAATTCACATTTCAGTTCTTAGATGTCTTTGTATAATTTATTGATGCAGTTTTTTTGTGGGTGGGGGGTGCAGAATGGCTAAATATGGCCCAGCATCGGAACTCAGGAACCCTGAAGGAGAAGCTACAGGAAGAGTTTTTGTCCTGCAAAATCTGCCTGGAGTCTTTGCGAAAGCCTAAGGCCCTTCCTTGCCTGCACTCCTTTTGTGAGGCCTGTTTAAAAGACTACGTACGACGCCACCCTGGGGGCCGTCCAGGCTATTTCCCCTGCCCAATGTGCCGCAAGGATACATTTATCCCAGAGGGTGGGGTGCAAGAATTTCAAGACAATTTTCTTTTACTAAGTTTGTCGGACACCTTGTTAGAAGATGAGAGCTGGGACCATTCCAGTCTCCTGGACAGTAGCAGCAGCTCATCCTCATCCTTCTCCTCTTTACAAGGATCATCATCTCCTCCTCGCCATTTGTATCCACCCTCACCAAGAGAACAGCGACATAGAAATTATGAGTAAGTAGTTGTGGCATTTGCTGATTGTCCATTTATTCTTTGAAATTACTGGCAGGGAGGATAAAGCACTTAGCTGATGAGTGGTTTAAAGCATGAATTTAGTTGTAATCTCAGTGGAAGCTTCTAATAAGTACTAAGCAGATACACAATTACTATGAAAAAGACAACCAAGTGTTGAATTTTGAACATTAAAAATAGTGAGGTATTAATAATAAGTAATAATAAAGTTAATTTATAGAGCACTTTATTCACCATCAAAGGTTAGCTCAAAGTGCTTGACAAAAAAAACCCCATCCAAACAGAATAATAATAATAACACATACATGGACACATTCAACAGGAGATGCAAATATTATGTCTATAGAATGTCATATGGCAGAATGAAAGATATGTAGTTCCTATGTGCTCCCAGCGTGCTCAGTCCAGTTGAAGAACTGTAAGTGAGCCTGCAAATGCTTCTAGTAGACAGATTGCAGTTCCAGTAAAGTAAAAGTTGGCTTATATAGCACCCTATCCCTGTCTGTCAGGCAAGCTCATGATGCTTCACAGTAGGCAGTTTAAAGTCAAAATAAGCTGACAACATAACAGAATGACCTAGGTATTGTCATAAGGTAGACAGGGGCAAGGGGGGGGGGTGTATAATATATTTGAGATGTACCACTTGTCGCATTTTTGCAATCGCGCGCCGCACTTTCCACACTCTCAGACACTCGAGCGTCCAATGCATGCGATATGAACAATCGTTCCTCAGTAAACAAACACACGAACGCACGTAAAGACGATACAGAATACAGGTTTATTCACTAACACTACACAAAGGAAAGGCGGAAAGAAAGAAGAAAAGGAAAAACACCCCTAAAAAGACACAAAACAAATAAACAGGACCAACCCCGCATACTAGCCAATAAACAACAACCACAGGCCCACGCACACGGCTCAGCAGTGCACCACACGCTTGAGCGGGCCCGAAACAAAACCATCCCCGGACGACGCAGCGTCCCTCTCCCCCTCTGCCTGTCCGCTGTCCGAGGCACACACGCCGCAACAGGGACACATAACTAGGTCAGCTAGAGGGGCCTGGTAAGGGCTTAGTACCCAGCAGTAACTAGAACGGGATAGGTACACAAAAGGGGGGGCACTCTTAGGGATGGGTCACTGCACCCGTCGCTAATCATACTCCTTCAAAACTACAGAACCATAAGCCTTATCAGTCACTCAAGCAAAGTTATGCTGAAGGTCATACAGAACTGCATCAGAACTACTGCAGAAAAGCTGCTAGCAGAAGAACAGGCTGGATTCAGACCACATAGAAGCACAGTTGGTCAGATCTTCAACTGTCGCATTCTTATAGAAAAGCATCTTCAGCATCACCGGAACCTCTACCACAACCTCATTGACTTTGTCATGCACATATTTCTTTGACTGAGCCACACTCGCCGTTACAAATTCTGGCGTGTAAGAGAACTCTTCAGTAAAGGAGACTAATTTTGTCCTGCTTTCCTAGTGGCAGGTGAGAATATTGATTGAAAGCTTACATATTTAAAACTAAGCATAATTATGTACTCATTTTGGGAATCATTATTTTAAAATGAATTTAACCTGATCACAAAGAAAAAATGTTACACTCAGCTTGTCCTTTAAATTATTAAAAAAATGGCTTGTTACTTATGCTTTCCCAGTTGCTTTGCCCACACCAAGCTGACCCATCTGCACTAATTGCCAGCTATGTCACCTGTCCCTGAGAGCATATTATATAGGAAGAAACAAGTCACAAGAGGCATGTCACAGTGGTGCTTAAATTGCATCAATAGACCCCTTTTGATTTTTTTATTGTTGACAATTTGGTTTGAGAGAAACTTACAGTGCAGTCTTCAGTTTAGTGCTACAAATTTCATGCTAACAAAATTATAACTGATACAGTATTCCATTAGAAAAGAACTGCATAGAAATTAGACATTCCTAAAAAAAATAAAATTAAAGCTATGATAGAAGACTATCAGTAAGTTTGGCGCAAGAAATGATGTTCAAACACAATTATAACTGATACATTATTCAGTTAAAAAAGATCTATGCAGAATATAAAACATTCTGAAATAAAGGCACCATAGAAGTAAAACATTTCAGTGAATAAAAACTATATTCCAACTGAGTATTTTAACCTATCAGAAATTATCTTGTGATTGACCTAGTGGTTCTACTACTCAGTATATGTACACCACCATGTATACAACAGTATGTGCATTATCATATGCAGTTAACTACTGATTGTAGATGTATGCCATGTATATAGCATTGTATGTGCAGTGTCGTGTACACAACAGTGTATGTGCACTGCCATGTATACTGTTAACTACTGATTTTATATGTACACCACCAAGTATACAAATATATATATATATACACTGTTACTTTCTCAGTGTATACACACCATCACACACACTATTCAGGGTTAGGGCTAGCACTGCGAAATTCAACAACTTTACTGTGCCTGCTGTTTTCTCACATTGTCTGTCATATGTGATGAGACCTCCAACCTAAACTCACTCATCGCAGCGTGTTCTCATCCAAGAAAATTACCTACGGTAGGCATAAACTTTTATCCCTTAAGTTTAACTCTCTTGGTTTGAAAGGCCACGATCGTGGCTTTGCCGGGTAGCACGGGCAAGGCGATTTTCATTACGTTTTATTGCAAAGTTCAACTTTTCTCTTTTCCAAAAATGTATAGGTTTCTTGGTCTAATGTTTATCTCAGAGCAGCAATAATGAAAGGTCTTGCTGAAGTCTTACTGCACCTCCTAAACATTCTGAAGCTGCCCATTTCCTGCATTGTTTTCTTACACTCACCACCCTGATGATAAGACAGCTCTGCTCACACCCTTCTCCTAAACTATGCATTGATGCAGCACTGACTAGCCAGTGGGACTGAATCCGTCTGACCAGCAAGTGGGACTATGGCCTTCCCTCCTCCACCCCCATATCACTTTGAGAACAGCACACAAATTTGTAGCTGGTCAAGTGAATCTTTGACTGAGTCAAAGCTAGTTTTCTACACTTTGTATAACACATTTTTTGCATAACATGCATTTTACTGGCCCTCATACAGATTGATGTCTGCTTTGCATAGTGTAAACATTTGTGCAGTCCTAGAGAGGTATGTCAGACAGCATTTTATATAACAGAGCTGATATGGAGTTTTGTTGACTTGCTTTTCTATTTATATGCAGTACCTGTCAATAACAGTTGGAATTTTGCTGATTAACAGCCATGATGTCTCACTGACAGCTGATAAGATCATCCATATTATGTTTGACCTAATGGCAGATGGTATTTTGGGAAAGTGAGTCGCGATGCTTCTGAAGACTGGCTGCTGGCTCCAGGCTACCCCCGAGGCACCTTTCTAGTGCGACAAGGGGAGGCTTCTCCAGGTCAGTAAAACAAACTTTCCATTTTCTTTCATTTTGCTGCATGACTTAAAATTGAGAGGAGTTTGAAACAGATTTCCAGTGTACAAAATTACAGAACATTTAAGTGATTTAAGTGAAATCATAGAAGAGGAACATTCAGGCATAGTTATAAATCATAATCTAAGCATAATTCTAGAAGAGAAATATTTATGATTATTCTTAAGTCTGATAACTAACTAGTTGCTGATGCACCATTGACTGAATGTTGGATTTAGCATCTGTTCTAGGGAGGCTCCCTGGCCCCCTTGTGGTTAGTGCACAAAACTTTGGAGCAGAAAGTTGAGTGGGTGACTTAGCTTTGGAGCAGAAGGTTGTCACTTTAGGTCATGTTTGGGTAATGACTGAAATTAATAATAAAGTTAACCTACATACATATAAACTTATATATAAATTATCTTTCCCTGCCATCAGTGATGGATAACTTATTGATCTGACACAGTCAAAGGTGATTGGAACACTACCTTTGCCTTCTCAAATGACGATGCGTATCTGATGTTTTATTAGGCTTAGTAACAGATGAGAAGTAATTAATTTAATATGCTTAATATAAGGTGAGGTTTATTGTATGTTTTACTGGGCTCAGTTTAAGGTGATGGGTATTGGATGTTTAACTAGGGTCAATATAAGGTGATGTTATCAGATGTTTTACTAGGCTCAGTGTAAGGTGATGGTTATCAAATGTTTACTAGGCTCAGTATAAGGTGTTGGTATCAGATGCTTAATGGGCTCAGTATAAAGTAATGGTTCTCAGATGCTTTACAAGGCTCACTGTAATAATAAATGCAAAATTTGCATAGCGCATACTCACACTCCTAAGGAGTATGCTGTTAGCCATTAAGAACAAAAACTAGACATGGGCAACATATAAGGGACAGAAGAACAAATAACATGTGAATGATGGAAGGATGAACAAAAGTACTGATGATGAATGATGAATAAAGACAAATACTAAAAAAAAAAAAAACACACACACACACGCAAAGAGGATCTAAGTAACAAGGACTGAGAGTATCATGAGTTGCAAAAGGAAGACAAGGGGATGTTTTACTAGGCTCAGTGTAAGGTGATGGGTGCCTGGTCTTTTTTTAGTCTCTGTAAAAGGGGCTTTAGCTCGCTTGCTATGTTCTACCGGTTTTCCCATTCCTAACATGCAAGGGGTTTTCACATCGCTGGTTAAAATTGTTTTCCTATTCCTAACATGCAAGGGGTTTTCATATCGCCAGTCAAAGTTTAAAGTTGTTACAGGTTTTAGCTGCCCTCCAAATGATAAAAATATTGGATGGGTTATTATTAGTAGCAGAAAAAAACAGTACTATATCTTTGTTAATGATAGTAGTTATTGTAGCCTTTATCCCTGATATCACATTTTATGCTTACAAAGGATCTCAGACTTGAAAAACAGGGAAGAATGAAATATATCCACTTATCTCCAGTTTATTACAAAATATCTTATGTGTCAGATGTGCCTGTGTCTTGTTGGTTATAATATGATGTTTTCGAAAATTTCGAATTTTAAGTTATACAATGATGTAGACCTCAACCTCCAAGTCTTTTGAACAGAACTAGGTCCATCGGTTGTTACAGATGAAAGAGAAACCGGGCCAGCATTGAAAGTGCAACACAGCACTGTGCATGTGCTAGCCTGGGAATCATTTTTATTGTATTCCTTGCTTAGTAAAGGAATTACCTGGGGGAGACATATCATGCCTCAGTTTCCTCTAGATGATACCCAGAGAGCACCAGTGGGTAGTATGAGTGAATATTCCTTGTGAGCAGCATGACCCCCCCAATTGGAAAGTGAACTCATTTTATGTGGATTCTCTTCCCTGCCGCCAGTCAATGCTCCGGCCAGTAGGAAAGACCCTAGCGCCTTCCTTGTTTTAGGATAAAGTCAGTGGCAGAATGTTCTGTTTACCTTATGGATTATATATTTCAGTATTTGTGGTATGGTGCATTTTTGTGTTAAAGGGAAGTATGATATGCTAATATTCATGTGGTGAGCTTTCCCTGCCAGTTTTTATATATATCGTAAATGCTGGTCTGGTTTCTCTTTTATCTGTAACAACAGATGGACCTAGTTCTGTTAAAAAGACTTGGAGGTTGAACTCAACATCATTGTAAAACCTAAAATTTGAAATTTTGAGACATTTTCACATCCGTAAAGAAAGAGTGAACTTTTGTCTGACTGGTGGCTTGTGGTATAAGTGAGCGTAGTATGAATCCAATTGCTACAGCAGGTGGACATGCTGAAGATTTTGTTTCACCCTGCCCACCCAGTGACACACAAAGATACACTCAGATGAAAAATAGCTAGAAACAAATACTAGCTCACTTCTACTGTTAACACAAATCCCTCAATTTAAATCTGAGAATAAAGCTTAAATCATGCCTGCTCTCCAATTCTACACTCTCTAACAGAATTGTTGCAACAATTACAGTTACAGAATTAAACTCCAAAGACACACCAATACTTAGAAATGAGAAAGTTTAGAATTTCTTTATGGATGCAGCAAATAGTCTTTGTTTCTTAAGATGATGTCTTACCTGACCAGTTCACTTGTTTTTCAACATGATGATGTCTGTTAACCTAACCCAGTTCACTTGTACCTGATGTGCATTCCCTGAAAAACCACTCTATATCAGCTTACAGCAGTGGTTTTAAAAATTTCCAGACGAGTACCACTTTTGAAAATTCGAATTGACTTAGTACCACCTCTGAACCCTACATACAGCCCCGGTAAAATATAATATATATACACATATAAAATATAATATATATACACATTCTTTTATTTTGGTTCATGGCTCTAGTGGTATGTGTACCAGTTTGAAACCTCTGGTTTACAGCACTGCTGCCCCGAAGTCAGCAGTCCTGTCTTCCACCCTTCCAGCAAGCTAGGAACAGGAAAGGTCATGGAAGGAGCTTGCTTAGTCCTTGCTTAGTTGTTGGATGACCAAAACATTCTATGCCACACATGCCAGGCTGTTCTTCCTGCCACGAAACTGTCCTAATATTTTTGAAGTGATGATTAGTATTGTTTAAAAAATTGTAAGCACAAAAAGCTTTTGGAAAATGGTATAACCATTGTCTTCAGTAGAATTCTATCACCTTTGTCAAAGGACTAAACACGTGATTTTGAGACTCAGGTGTTAATTGCCTGCACGCATCTGAGGACCCAAAGACTTCTAAATACTCTCTTGCTAGCTGGTCATATGAGCTTTTGAATCTGACATGCACACAAAGTATGAGTACCTAGAGAAACATGCCAAGCCATCTGGGTTGGGGTTAGTTTTCATCCTAAGTTGTAAGTAACCCTAACCCAACCCAGCTGTGTGATGAATGGCAATTAACCCTTGTTTGTAAAAACAAATGAACACACAACACAGATGTTTCAAACAGCATACAAACGATATAGCTAGCATTTCTTAAAGTGTAACGATGTTTGTTGTGACACAGATGCTTCTGACAGCAGACAACAAATGATACAGCTAGCATTTCATAAAATATAGCGATGTTGTGACACCGATTGTTTTGGACAACTTTAGCCTACAAGGTAATATTTAGTTCACCTATGTGAGAATGTGGTCATTGTCTTTGATAACTAAATCTTGTGGCCTTTTGTCCCAAATTCTGGCCATCTGTCCAGTCCCACAAGGCTTCACAGATCTTGTTCTAGCTCATGGTGAGTTTCCTTGCCTAGTCACACTGGTTTAATGTGCAAAGATTCCATTTTCCTCTCTTACCAAAGAGTCTACCTCAAGAGAGATGGGAAGTCTGTTAACCGAAAATATCCGACTTCATTGATGTGGGTATCTGTAAGTCTAAGTATCTCATATCTTCTCCGATGAGCTGCTTCTACTGTCGGCATTAACGATACAGGGCTAGTTTCTACAAGTCCCAGTCCTGCAGTTTTCTGTATGGCAGGACTGGCTATGGTGCAGGTGATTGCTCCTCAAGCACCCGCTGTGCAAGCTGTGATGATTCTCATGCCGAGTCCTGAAAGACTGCCCAAAGCGGAAGGTACTTATTCAGTGCATACATGCAGAATCTGGTGTCTCTTATACCTATTGGTGACTCCAGGAGCAACTTCTACACCAGGCTCAACCTCCTTAGATTTAGCTGCTGGTATCATGTAAAACACAACCAACCCACCAGCAGGCTCTTTGTTTTCTTTGTTTAGGTCCATCCCATCAGCAGCTACGTTTTCATTTTTAAAGATGGTAGGGTTTTACTATCGAATTTAAGGTCTTTATGTTCTGTTAGATATTGGTTTAAGGTTCTAGCTTAATGTTGACCTTACCCTTTTATATTATCCTTGTTATTTTGGCTTTTATTGTTGAAGATACTGTTATTGCATCATCTGGGGGTCTTGTTTTCTATCTTTTAATGTATCATTGCTTTCTTTTGCCATGATATAGCCATAGTTGCTGGCATGGCATAAAACTCAAATAACCAACCATCCTACTTCACAGTCATGTGAAATGACCATCCATTTATATCTGTTCAAATAGAGATGGTGTTGATGTAGCCTGAGGACCCTGCCCACTCTCAAACTATGCCATCTCCTTCTTCAGGGTGATAGTACCTGTTCCTTGCAGTAGACCTAAGCAACACATCTCCCACCACTCACAAGCATTACACGTCTACAAGCACACTGATAAAATCTTCACTTAGCAAACATACTGCACCCCAGAAAGAACAGAAAGATATGCAACCAAAAACAAAAACATCACCATCAAAACCCACTACTCAACATTGCACATCAGTTTCTAATCGTTTAATTGCTTCCCTTGGCGAGCAGGGGATGGATATGTGGCGACAAGAGTGTATGCAGACAAGAGAGAGCGGCATTATTGTGCTGGGACACCCAGTACTGTAGTGGTTAAAACACTTGCTTGTCACCACTGCAGTGAGCAGCTCTGGGTTCAGATCTTGTCTGAGAACACTGTGTGTGACACCTGTTTGCAGGCCTGATTGTCAGGGGTTTTCTCCGGGTACTCAAGTTTTATCCCTCCTCCCTTGTCCCCCATACTGTGAATAAGTCTCAGAAAAAAACAGGGGAACCCATGGGAATTAAATATTATCTATCATTATTTAAGAGACAAGCTTTCCCTTGGAAAACATCTTCTGCTCCAAGGTCAAGGTCGCTAACCACCAGGCTCCACTGTCTGCCAACAACAGTCATGTTTATAATAGTGTGGCCACCACCTACCAACAACTATTGTGTTTATAGTAATGAGTCCACCGTCTAACAACGGCAATATTTATAATAATGAGGGGAAAAGAAGAGGATCCTTCTCCTCAGGTCTTTTAGAACCATCAAAAGAATGTTAATCAAGTCCTGTTTTCTTTCTCAGCTTAATTTAAAATTTTTGTGTAAATCATTATAAACATGTACAATGTTGTATAAATGATGTTTGTTGAGAATCCTTGGCCAGACCTTACATTATTGCATGAATTATTGCAGGCACATATACTCTGTCAGTGCGGGACTATGACGACTTGCGAGGGTACTTAGCCAAACACTACAAGATTGTCACACGTCGTACGCCTGACCATTCATGTGAACTTTACTACATCACCAAGTCACGTACATTTACCTCTCTGGCTGACCTTGTTAGACATTACCAAGGTGAGTGAATGCAGGTTTTATGCCTGCTTATGGCAGAGAAACTTATTCGTGTAACTGTAAGTCGTTGATAGAGGAGTTCACAAAGCATGTTAAGAATACAGTTGTATTGCATTATAAGGGCTCTGTGATCTTTGTAGCACATGATTATTATCAAGCTGCAGTCTTACCCCAAACAAAATACAAAATACAGGCTTAGCCAAAATATATTAACATTAATACAGACTGTAGTAACATTTATTCTCCACAAAATGTAAACCTGGGCTTTAAATGGTACTGTTGCTCAACAGCTTTTGTGTTGAACACAGTACAAGCAGGTTACAAGGTTGAGACCATTCTGCATATCATCTTGCACGTATACATTTTGTGAATAAATGGTTTCTACCATTTGTGTTAACATGCTTTTGACTAACCATGTAATTTCTGGCATGGGAAGAAGTTTAGGGAGACCTCAGCTGCAAACTTGATAACACTTCTAGATTCACAGCTACCTCCCTGAAGGGGTTTCTAAACTAAACACATATTGCGGAATGAAGGTAAAATTCCATTTTGAGGGATTTCTTGTAATGTACTCAGCATTCAGCCAAATCCAACATTTGAGGCCTAAAAATATTTTAACAATTCAAGAATTTTGTAAGTGCAAAAATAAGGATGTGAGTTTAGTTTAAAATGAAGCAGACTGACACGAAGAAAGGTATCAAGGTGTACTGCTAAAACCTATGCCCATGGATCTACTGTGGGGACATGTTCTTATGGCAACAAAATATATTATTATCCGTCCATTGACAGTGACCTAAATATGCATGAATTTTCAAGCATTTTCAAATAATTATAATAAATTATACATGACAATGAATCAACATTGCAATCAAAGTCCAAGAAAAGAACTAACTCAGCCTATTGTGAAACAGCACTTTCTTGGAAATCCCTAGGAAATTAGATATAGAAAATTGCATTTTCAAAAAATATTTTGTGACTGCAGGTTTGCTCACAATGAATGATCATTGCCAAGTGTAGGCCTGTAGACAATACAATCTAATGGTCCCATGAGTAAACATAATTTATAATGATGGAATACTACTTCGGTGTATGAAATAGGTGCCCAGATGATGAAAAAAATCACTAGCCATGTTGAGCTGTCCTTTATGTTGCCATTGTTATTTAAAAGAAAGGTACATCCAGGAAGATTCAAATCAACCTCTTCCTCTTTCTGAACGAAGGTATGTTACTCCATTCAGAAATAGTTCACTGATTTGAATGATCAGATTATTTCCCTTTTTGTTGACGTGGAGTAAAAACTATTGTGAATTGTGTTTAGTTGCTGAAAGGTTCACATGTATTTTTCCTGAGCAGAGCAATTAAAGGAACAGTTAAGTCCCTTCTGCAAAAAGGGGGCATTTCTGTGTGTGCCCGAAATCTTTTTTGTTCCTTTCATGTAATATTATAGAAACATTTGGAAATTTGACATGGTGGCAGTGTATGGCTGGTTAACATAAAGCCTTCATAGATCTTCTATAAAGTGTGAGTCATCCAACCTTCCGGCTAATGAATGGTAGCTTTATCTGGTCTGGCAGAAATTCACTGATTGACAGTGGATTTTCTTTAATAACTTCTCTTACTGCTCCCATGAAATGAATACGACTGAGCTGAGGGTTAGTTCGACTAAGGTCAGTTCAACTAAGTCGTTTCGTCTAACGGTCGGTTCGACTAGGGTCATTTCGACTGCAGGGATGTTTATTTGTATGTGTTTTCTTGACATTATTTTTGGCAGTTTTCATCCTTTCTTCTTCTCTCACAATTTTCTTCCATATTTAATAAACGCATGTTTTTTTTTACTGTTCCCACTTGTGTGCATCAATTTTTACACTGAGGGAGGGCTGGATGCGTCGCCGACATCGAGCGTTTGAGTGCTTGTTGAGTCTGTGTGGTTGAGAGCGTGCATGCGAGAGTGGAATGTGTGGAGCCCGATTGCTTAATGTGACAATTAGCACTATTTACATGATTGATTTAAATCGTTTATTAAAATTCAAATCACTTCAATTTCTTTCCATTTCATGTGTCCTATAGACGACTCGACTGTTAGACGAAACAACTTAGTAGAACAGACCCTAGTCGAGCCGACCATTAGACGAAACGACTTAGTCGAACTGATCCTTGTCGAATGGACCTTAGTCGAACTGACTCTAGTCGAATTGACCGGGAACCAGTTAGCTTTTGTACACCTCATTCTTAGTTTGCAATGGAATGGTCTACATGGCAGAAAGTTTGTTTTCAGTAGTCATTGCTACTCATTCCTATTTCTTCCTACCAGTTGCTCCTTTCAGACAAGGTACAATAGGAGAGGGTTGTTTGGTTGGTTGTCTTTAAGGCCGTGCCAGCAACTAAGGCTATATCACAGCGAGAAAAAGTTATCTCATTTTAAAATGTTTAGGGACAAAAAAATCTAATATACTAATATAAACTAATATAACTATAAGATCGTAAAAATTAAAAACCCACACAAAAAGCAGGAATAACATTTGAGGGTGGGTAACATGTAAAAGGAGTGTTATGGCCCAAAAAAGGCCACCAACAAACCAAAAACCAAAATCTATCAGGGCATAAAAAGCTGAAATCTTATGATAAAGTCTTATCTGTCTAAAAAGTAAAAATAGTTGCCGATGGGAAGGACCTGAACAAAGAAAACAAGGAGCCTGCAGTAAAAAAAACTGCTGGCGGATACTCTGGAGACCAGGACAAGTAATGAAAACATGTGAAACATTAAAAATTCCTTGACACCAATGACAGACTGGTGGTGGTTCACCTTGTAAGAGGTGCGACTGCATGGCATAGGTGTCCTAACCTTAGTCTAGTAAGGACTACCTCCTCCCACTGACCTGGATGGCATGAAAGCAGGCGGTCTGAAAGAGAGGGAAGAGTGGCATGTAACTTGTTTTGGTCCAGAGTGTCCCAGTGGCGTTGCCACAAGAACTGAACATAGGCCGAGAGGATAGATTTACAGCCTTGGCGGCCTGGTTCGCTTGAACATTGCCTGGGATACCAGCATGGCCAGAAGCCCAAATGAAAAAAAGTTTTTTTTCCGTTGGAGTAGAGCTGCATGGATCGTATGAATCTGGACCATGAGGGGGTGGTCAGAATGTTGGGAGGGAAGGGCTTGGAGAGCAGATAATGAGTCTGAGATGATCAGAAAGTTTTGCTCCGAAGAGCGGTGAACATGCTGCAAGGCTGGCAAGATGCTGTGAAGTTCCACAGAGAAAATAGAGGAACCATCCGCAAGTCGGGCAGAAGAGGCCTGTTGAGGTTGGCAGGACAGAACTGCTGCCCCAGCTACAGGGTCACCGTTTGGGACTTTGGAGCCATCTGTAAAGACAACAGAATCCAGGATAGTCAGAAAGAAGTTCTTGAAAGCGCTGGAGAAAGATGAGGTCACAAGTGTCACCTTTTTTGAAAGCTGAAAAATTGAGATGGATCTCTGGAAGAGGAAGAGTCCAATGAAGAGCTGGCAGTGGAGGGAGAGTCTCTACCTGCTGAATATCTACTCCGGCTGCTTGTAGGTGAGGTGCGACACGGAGTGATGTTGGTTTTTGCTCCTTGGTATGAATGGCATACAGAGCAGCACTCTGAGGTCTGAAAACAGCACTGTAAGCAGGGTTTCCAGGATGAGCTTTCAGACAACAGACATAGGATAGCATGAGTTTCAGACGACGGAGAGAAAGTGGAGGCTTACCAGCTTCTGCGTACACACTTTGTACAGAAGTGGTGCGGAAGGCACCCATACAGATGCAGAGCCCTTGATGGTGAATAGGATCAAGAATTTTGAAATGGGACTCTCGAGCAGAGCCATAGATGATGGATCCATAGTTTAGCTTGGAGCGAACCAGGGCACAATACAGGCAAAGCAGGACTGGCTGTCCACCCCACAGCTGACATGGCCAGCTACTCGAAGAACATCCAAGGCTTTCTGACAGGAAAGTCGTAGAGATTTGATGTGAGAAAGAAAGGATAGTTTTCGGTCAAAGATGACCCCAAGAAATGTTACTTCCTGGACCACTTTGAGTACCATGCCGTTAACAGTAATGGATGGGTTTGGCAACATGCCTCGTAGTTTACAAAAGTGTGGATGCATACAGACTTTGTAGGAGAAAATTTGAAGCCATTTTTTGTCACCCACTTCTGAACAATGTTTACGCACAGCTGAAGCCGACGTTCGAGACACGGTAGGGATTGGCCTCGGATGCAGAGGGCAAAGTCGTCTACATACAACGAGGCCGCCAAACCAAGACAGATTTCAAGAGTCTATTTTAATGTTAAAAAGAGTAGGTGATAATATGCCCTGTGGGACGCCCATTTCCTGTTCCTGAGAATCAGACAGGATAGACCCCATACGAAATGTGGGAGATGTGAGCAGCTGATAAGATATGTTATTTGGGCCAGGTGTAGAGTCGTTGCACTTCTGAAGGGCCCGCTGCAGTTCATTAAGAGAGAAGGGTTCGTTGTATCGTTCAGAGTTATCGGAAGAAAAGTTACAGCGGATTCTTGAACAGACTTCAGGCACTGAAATTCCGGAGAATAGTGAGAAGAACAGTTTTGAGCAATGGTTGATGCCAAGGTATTAGCAACATCTCATGCCTCTGTGAGGACAGAGTCTCCAACCTGCAGGTGGTCTATTGAACCAGCCTAAAACCTTCCCCTTATTTTCCTCACGGCCGTCCACACCACCTGGGAGGCGGTGCAGGAGGATAATGATGACACAAACCTCTGCTACGCAAGTTTTCTGCTTTGTTTAAAAATAAAACGAGCTCGTGCTCTGCTGCGTTTAAAGTTAACTACATTTTCCAGAGTGGGGTGGCGGAAGGCAAGGTGCTGGGCCTTCTTCCGAGCATGTTGGGCCACCCTGCACTCTTCATTAAACCAAGTGACACGTAAATGGTGTTTCCGTGTCCCTTTCTTTGGAATGGTTGCTGAAGCTACTTCAGGTAAAACGGTCATAAAAATCTTTATAAGGGTGTTCCTGGTCACTATCACAGTAATCTAAATTAAAACTAGCACTAGAACAAAGGCGGGTGGGGCAGAGGGCCTGAAAGATCATCCTGCTCCAGAGTATTTAAAAAAAGTAAAATAACTACTTAGTCATTCATCAAGCCTGGGCCTGGGTCATTTCGGCTTTTGATGTTGGGATGATAAAGTCTCACGTGAGCTGAGATGGTCATGGTGGGTCGATCTGACTCAGGCGAGGGGTCAGTATGGTTGGGGGAGTTTGTTTTGGATCAGAATGACTGCCCTCAATGCTCAGAGTTGTCTCTTTGTTTACCTGCACACATCAGTCAATTGTACTTCATTAATTTTCTTTTGCAGGTCACATTTAGAAACGATTCTTGTGACCAACTGTTTGTTTTCTATAAAGACTTTTGTTTTAAACGTTTCAAAAAATACATAAAGTGCACTTAAAGAGTGTGTCTTTGTTTACCATGTGTATGGTTCATGAAGGTAGGGGATTTGGACCTGGGGATTCGGGGGCAGGGTAAAAGATGTCATTGTCAGATAGTATAGTCAGACAGTATAGGCAGTAAACTTAAATCATCACACATTAAGTAGAGATGAATATAGAAATAAACATTATTCATGGTGAGAAAAATAGATTATAAGACGAATATCAATATTGCATTAATAGTTATTACAAGTTTTGAACTTAAATTTCTATTTTTTTTAATAGCTGGCCAACACCATTTTAACACAGAAAAGAGGGTGGTGGTGGGAAATTTTGAAACTTCCTGTCAGAGCTGATTCCCTTATGGTATAATGGTACATTATTGGGAGGTTTATATCCATACCAGTTGCAGGGTTATATACATCACTGTGTATTTTCAACATATTGATCCCTGATTTCAATGAACTGTAATTATTAATGTCATATTCTGTGCATGTAAAACTGTATCTTTCATATTTGATAGCTGATAAAATAAAAGCTTTCATACAGTTACTTTTTTGCAAAATGTCTTATATAATGAAAACTGTGACTTAAAATCTTGTTTTCAGACACTTGGTTTCGGCCCATCCCCTGCCCCCATGTAATATATTTTCTTTACATGATTTGAATTTTGATTGCTTGATTTATGCACATTTCTACTCAATGGCAAACACTGTGTAACCACGAAAGAAAAGTCACAGACTTTTATTTAAGGAAAGAAAAGTAGAATTGAGCAGTTGTTAATGCCTGGTTGCTTGGGCGGGATCAAGAAAGTGGGAGAGGTTATGCTATTTTGCACTGATTGTTGTCACCTGAAAGCTGAAATCTGAGCTGATCTTTCTCGGTAATTGTTGGAGTGATTCATAGATAATCAAATGAGAATGAACTAATGATAAAACTATAATGAGCTAATGATAAAAACTGAAATAGTTTAACAGAAATGAGGAGATTGTTGGGCAGGGTCATCATTTAAAAGTAAAACCTGCGAGTAGTAAGAACTTTTCATTTAATTTCTTTTGCTGTAACTCCTTTACTGTTACACAACTTTTTGCAGATTCTGCTGATGGATTGTGCTGCAAATTGTCTCAAACCTGTGCCAAGCCAAGATCCTTGTTATGGGCAATGGAAAGAGGACGGCAGGATGAATATAATACTACCAGAGACACTTTACATCTCGTTAAACGCCTTGGCAGTGGCCAGTTTGCTGAAGTTTGGCATGGTAAGTACATGTAAATAATGTAATTCCTTTCACTCACATCATTATTTTGTATGGAAGTATATCTGATCTTTAAACTTCAGCATTTAACCCTTCATAAGTTATCCATTTAAAAACATTTTTAATCAGTTATTGGTTCGCATGCTGGAATAGTATGTTACATAAGTTCAACCACCCCTCCCCTTTTAATCAAAGGTAATACAATCAGGAGTTAAAGATAATGAAGTGTTAAAAGGATACAATCAGGAGTTAAAGATAATGGTGCAGCAGCTGACAGGGCCAGCCAGTCTTGCCTATTTTGGGTGGTAGTGAGCAGGTCCTGTACAGGACGACCAGTCCAGTCTTTGAGGTTTGTAAGTGAGCTCTTCCTCTGGCCACCACGGCGTCGGCCACCCTCAAAGGTGCCTTGAAGGATAGTCTTCGACATTGTGTTGTGCCGGGTCACATGACCAAAGAAGACCAGCTTACGTCGCTTGACTGTTGATAGTAGAGGTTCCTGGTATCCTACCAGTGTGGCAATCTTACAAAGTCGTTGGTTTTATGTTCTTTGTATGAGATCCAGAGCAGCCTCCTCAGGCACTTATTCTCAAATGCCTGAATTCTCCTTTCTGTTTCGGTGAGCAGATTCCATGTGTCACATCCGTAGAGCAGAATCGGCACTACCAGGGATTTGTGCAGCATGTACTTGGTAGCGAAACTTATCTTATGGCTAAGCCAGATCCTATTTAGCCTAGCCACTGCCGCTACTGCTGTCGCGATCATGATGCGGATATCTGGCATGGAGCCACCGTGCTTGGAGAGGGTGGCTCCCAAGTATTTGAAGATGCTTACCTCTTCGAGCTGTATCTCATTCATATAGATCTCTGCTTTGCCGCTGCCATTGATTATAACTTTGCTCTTTTCAGTGCTGGTCTCTATTCCATACGCATTTGAGCTGTCTGTCAGTCTGTTGGTGAGGTCTTGCAGTTCTTTGTTAGTACATGCTAACAGATCTATGTCATATGCAAAGCATAGGTTGCAGATCGGCTTTCCACCAATTGAAATGGAAGTATGATGGTCGTGAAGAGCTTCAAGCATAATGTTCTCCAAGAAATTAAACAGCACCGGTGATAGGGGACACCCTTGACGTACCCCTACTGTGGTGCGAAAGTAAGCTCCTATTTGGTTGTTCAGCAGTACTTTCCTCATTGAGCTGTTATACAGCACTTCAATGACTTGAACGAGGCCTCCTTCGATGTTGAATTTTCGCATCACATGCCATAGCCCCTCATGCAAGACTCAAGACTCTGTCAAATACCTTTTTAAAGTCAATGAAGTTGTGGTAAAGGTCCTGTCGATGCTGAAGATGCTTTCTATAAAGAGACGACAGTTGAAAAGGTGATACAATCAAGAGTTAGGGATAATGAAGTGTTAAAAGCAATCCCTTGGAGTGTGTGATGGATGTGCATGCAGTACATTCACATGTTCTTTGCACAACAAAAGACAAAGATCTGCCAGTGTGCTTCCCATTTCTTTTGTCTAAGCCCAGCAGATCATTACTTTTCTTTCTCACTCTTTTGTTCGCTTTTCTTCAAATTCAGGTAAGCACACAATACATGTCATCAGGGTTAGGATTATATACCACCAGGGATAAGGTTACATCCCACTCCTTTTTATAATTTCTCTGCCAGCTTGCCTTCCTCCTTGCATGGGTTGCATGTTTGTGTATTTCCGTTCTGTAAACATTTCATTTTTTTATATGGCTTTGCATGTTTGTGTGTTTTCCATCTGTAAATATTTCATTTTTGTACTTAGGTTTGCATGTTTATTTTTCTTCTGTAAACATTTCATTTTTGTTCATAAAAAATTGATAAAGATATTTTTTATGCTTTTCAGCAAAGGGCATATTAAAAGTGTATAGCTGCATGACAGTCTTTCAGTTCATTTATTCCACAAAAAAGAACAAATGAGTTTTACTATTGTATTTGAGACTTTGGTTTCAAAAATAACCATTCCAGTAAAATCTGCAGATCTTAGAAATATCCTTGAAATGGGAATCTCTGACATGTTTGTCACTTTGGATAGGGTTAGTGGGTATGTTTTCACACAAAACTGCTGCTGACTTGTCCCAAGAAATGTTTTGGTCATCCTTCTCCCTTGTTCTCTTTCCATAAACAACCTATCCATTTCTTTCTGTTTTCTTTCCGTGAGAAACTCATCTCTTTCTCTGCTTGTTTCTTTGTAATCATATTTGTCATCATATTCGTCATCTTATTTCTCATGTCTGCAGGATTGCTGACTTTGAACTTTGTAGGATTAGTTCCACTCATCATTTACCTGGCCAATGCAGCAAGCAAAATTCTCATTTGTGCTTTTGAGGATCGACTATTCCCTTTTGGCTGGCATTCCCAAGTATCTTCTTGATAGACTTCAAAGGATCCAGAATAATGCTGCTCGTCTTATGTGTAGATCGTCTAGATCTGAACATCTAACACCCATCATTCGCTTTCTTCGCTGACTGGCAAGTGTCTGATTGTACAGCCTATAAACTTTCCACTCTGACATCCCACTGTTTCTGCTACTCGTCCTTGATACCTCTCCATTCTTATTCCCATCTGTAGTCTCTCACGATTGCTTTTTTCACTGGCTGGGAGTCTCTGACCATTGAGCTTATAACCTCTCCACTCTGACTCATTCCACCATTTCTGGTACTAGTCCTTGATACTTCTCACTCCCATCTATACTCCCTCATGACTGTTCTGCTCAACTTCTGACACTAGGCCTAGCATGCAGGAAGCCCTGATTGGACTCTTGTCACAATACCATGTAAAAATTCTGATGAAGGGTCCCCCTGTTGCAGTGTTGTATTATATGATAGCTGCTATCAGGGACCCTGCATCTGAATTTTCATGCACTATTGTGACAATAGTCCAGTCTGGGTTTCCTGCGTACAAGGTCAGCCTTCATCCAGTCTCACTAAGACCAAGTCAGTGGACAGAGATCTTTTTTCTATCAAGTCCCATCAACTTGCAAGCAATTACCCATCAGCCTTTGTTACGCTGATTTTGTTTTAACCACATTTAAGTGCAAACTTAAGATATATTTTTTTTCAAAATCATTGACTACACTCTTCCATGTCCTGACCGTGAACTGGTGTAAAGTGTGTGCGTATTTATTCTGTGGGTGTGTCTATAGTATGAGTACATGTGTGTATGGATGTCAGCGTGTACGTTTATTTAGAATTGGTCTGTTTGTAATTTTCTTATTTGTAAAGCGCTCTGAGCAAATTATGTTGGAAAAGTGCGTTATAAATGCTCATCATTATTATAATTAAAACTGCATCACACAGCAGTTAATTCTCATCTGTGCAGCAAAGTGGAATGGATCTAAAGAGGTTGCCGCCAAGATGCAAAAAATGGACTGTGTCAGCACAGCCTCTTTTCTGGATGAAGCTCAGATCCTGAAGACCCTGCAGCATCCCAACATCATCAGCCTACTAGGAGTCTGCTGTGAGCGAGAACCTGTATACCTCTTGACAGAGTATATGGTCAATGGACGCTTATCTCTGTACTTGCGTGAAGGCGCAGGCCAGAGCCTGACAGTGACCCAGCTCATATATATTGGTGCCCAGGTAACCTCTTGACTGAGCTAGAGCTAAAATACTTTAGACTTCATATGCAACTAAATTATTCCTAACCCTCGCAGTGACCCAGCTCATAACTGGTGCCCAGGTAACCTTTTGACTGACCCAGAGCCTGAATGTGAAACACTTTAGATTATATACCAAACTAAAATATTGCTATTCTCATATATGTTGGTTCGCATGTAACCTTTTGACTGTACTAGAGCTAGAACCCGAACTTGAAACACTTAAGACTTCATACCAAAATAAATTATTACTGTTCTCGTATATATTAGTGCCCAGGTAACCTTTTGGCCGAGCTAGAGCTAGAACCTGAACACAAAACACTTAAGACTTCATACCCAACTAAATTATAACTGTTGTCAAAAGAGATTTGTGTTGAGAAGATTTGTTGATCATGATGGTATTTATTGCATGGAGAAGAGTAAGGAAGTTTTGTTTTTATGTGTTGGGCCTCAAAATTGGAGGGGCATTTTGTGTATTTTTGTTTTAACAGGGATGGAAGAAGACTTAGCAGTAAAACAATGCGGTCACAACGACAGTGAACATAGTGTATTACAGGTGAAACTCATGCTCTTGCATGAAATGTTACACCAGATTAAGGGCCGGATTATCATTCTGTCACACCATATTAAGGATATTTTTTCAGGATCTGAGGATTTTTGAAGAATTTTCTTTGTTTTTATTGCAGTAGATTGAGAACAGTAGGGGTTTTTTTCTTTATTTCTTCCAGATTGCTGATGCTATGGCCTACATGGAAAAGGAAAATTTCATCCATCGCAATTTAGGTGCTCGAAATATTCTGGTTGGGGAACAAAACAGGGTGAAAGTGGCAGGGTTTGGCATGACGCGTACAAAGGATGATCCTGATTTCAATTTTCGAAGAGGTTAGTAAACTCAATTGCAACTGAATGTTGATTGTAAAATGAGAAGGTATGTCTTTGTATATAATAATCAACCTCAAATGAATGTTGATTGTAAAATGAGAAGGTATGTCTTTGTGTATAATAATCAGGCTCACTGTAAGGTATGTGCTTGTGTTTAATTATCAGGCAGTATCATTGAAAATTTTTAGAAAGAGCAAGTGAGTGAGGCAGAAAATTAGGTTTTAATGTCTCAGCTGCTACAAAATACTCAGGGAGTGTGTATATGTGTGAGAGAGAGATTGCATTTAAGTATAGATAGGTATGAGAGAGAGAGTGTGTGTGTGTATTATAGGTAGAATTTTGCTATATAGACTTTATATTGAATGTAATGTAAAAGACTAAACATTGAATACAGTAAAATCTCCCTATTAAGACTCAAACTAAAATCCATTGAGATCAGGTCGTAGCTGAGAGGAGTCATAATTGAGAGAACAACCAGTTTGCTGTCATTCCAGAAACTCCGACTTCAAACATTTATACATTCAATTCATATATTTAAATTATGAAATAAACCTGTTAAAAACCATATCATAATATAATGTTTTTTTTTTATTTCGCTTTCACTTGGTTATGTTTTCTTCTGCCATTGTTTCCCCTGACTGAAGATTAAAAGGAACTAACTCTCCAGGTAAAAGCAGTCAATCACTGCATATGTGCCATGTTAGACAAAGATGCTCTCTTAAAATCCACTATTTATTTATATTTTTGAACGTGATATTTGCAAGAAGTTGAACTAAAAAACAGTCACAAATTTTATATATATATATATAAACGTCTTCTCCATGGGTCATTAATGAAGCACAATCGATTGATGTGGGTAGAAAGACAACAATGATTGGGAGGGGTAATTTTTCCCCAAAACCATATTTGCTGCAGCTATCTTGACCTCCCTACTAAACTGAATCAACCGGACCATAAATATATCCATCATAAGACCTTGTCATCCCAATACCAAAAGTCAAATCAATTAGGCTTATGACGACAAAGGCTTTTTTTTTAAGAACATTGATTTAAGACAAAATTGTGTTTATGCACCATTGTGAGAGTTTTACTAGACATCTGCATGTACATTAACATATTTACAAACATAAAAACTAAAGAATAATGATGACAGTGGCTTTTTTAAAGATGGTTGGTAGATATTACTGAATTGATATGGTATGACCGGGGACCCAGTGAAGAAGCAGTCTCGTTCAAAATGTTCATAATTTATTTTACATTATTTTTGCAAAACAATTGTAATATAGGAAAAACAATCAGGCAGAAGCAGTCTTATTTTAAAATGTACTTTTTTCATCAAACAACTTCTGCCAAAAAAATCGTCATAGAGCAAATATGCTACACAAACCATTGGTCACAAGTCAGCTTAGGGAGGTAGTTGTAACAGCGATAATATTTTCGGATCATAACTAAGAAGGGCCTTAATAGCTAAAGGTCAAGGTCATCCCGTGACCTTTTACATGTTGTTAGAGAGTGAGGTGTTAGAGACCTCACTTTTCTTGGGGTCAGCTTTATGTCTCCCTTGCTGCCTTATTTTCCCCAACCCTTTTAGAGTCAGGTACCCATTCCTGCCGGCTGAGTTGACTGGGGGTAGTTAGCGTCCCAGTTCACATGCCAACGCACTAACCATTCGGCTATCCGCTCTACCCCCCTTCCTCCCGTCTTTATAGGGAAGGTTTTAATATGAAAGTTTTTACTGAATTTCAATACTCCTGAGAGGGTGACAGAAAAGGGATCTTTATTCTTTAATCCATTTACTTAAAGTGAGTTGACAATCAGAAAAATTTAGGTAGTCAGGCCAAAAAGGGCCATGGTCAAATGATATAAACAAAGAGTCTTCTTTCTTATAACACCATTAAGAACCATGTATGAGGCAACACCCTGTGAAATTTACAGTTGGTTTTCAGATCTTACAGCTAGTTTTATGTCTGATCAAGGGAGAGAGCTCAAGTAGGAGCATAATTGTAGTTTCCTCCCTTCACTTGCTGTCTTTTTGTCTTAAGAACTATTCAAATACAGCTGTGGTAGCACACATACATTCTTTTTGCAATTCATCATGCTTCTCACAGATATGTGCTAAGCATAGCCAATGTTAAAAGCTCTGATAAAGGATATGTGACCCATAGAAATAGCATTTTTAGTGTTTTAATTTTTTTTCTTCAGGGCTAAAAATGGCAATAAAATGGATGGCCCCTGAAGTTTTGTCTTATAACAAGTACAGTACCAAGGCCGATGTTTGGTCCTTTGGAGTTGTCCTCATAGAAATCTTCACATATGGCAAAGAGCCTTATGAAGGTACATGTTTGCAGACAATCATCCTGAAATAAAAACTTGTTTTCCGTTTCCTTTCAATCACAGTCCCAGCTTATGTCACTTCTCCGCTCCCACACTCTAATCTTTGCTTTTCCATGTTTTTATCAGTGTGTATATGTGTGTGGATGATTTACACAAACTAGTCCCAATTGCCATTGTGTGTGTGTGTGTGGATGATCTACACAAACTAGTCCTGATTGTTAGTGTGTGTGGCTGATCTACACAGACTAGTCCTGATTGTCTTTGCTGATGTATACTGTTGAAATTCTCTCACAAAGATTCAGAAAAGTGTATTCAAATTAAAAAGTCAGAATGCTTATGGTTCTGTGTGAGGTATACTGAACAGTCATTTAGAAGTTTGTTAGAATGCTGGTTTCACTCCTCAGAGTTGGTCAACTCAATCATTTATCACTGTCCTTTTATTTGCAAGGCATGCTTTGCAAGAATGTTGTCAGAAATAATCACAGGTATTGATTTTTCCTTTATATCTACCTGTGCTTATCAAAGATTAAAGGAATAGCAGAATGTGAGCTTAACTCATGCTTAGCAAAATACTGTTTTTAAAAAAAGCATTTTGGGATTATTACACTTCTCTTTGACAGGAATGCCAAGCAAAGAAGCCTTTGAAAGTGTACAGAGTGGATATCGAATGCCTCGACCAGAGATGTGTCCAGCGGAAGTGTATGATGTCATTCTGTCCTGTTGGCAAACCAATGCCCATTCACGCCCTTCCTTTGACTTTTTGAATACATTTCTTCATGATTATGAGACTTGAGCCAGTCACAGGCCTTTATACAAGATACATGGTCCTTTAGGCTGAAGGCTAATAATATGAGTTCTTGAATACATTTCTTCATTATTATAAGACTTGAGCCAGACACAGGCCTTCATACAAGATACACGGTCCTCTAGGCTGAAGGCTAATAGTGTGCACTTAGCATGTTAGATGTTTACAACTGTAGCCAGTCTGTCAAGATACATGGCCCTGGATGTTAATGATGTGCTGTTAGCATATTACATATTTACAACTGTAGCCAGTCTATCAAGGCACATGGCCCTGGAGGTTAATGATATGCTGTTAACATGTTACAAATTTACAACTGTAGCCAGTCTAGCATATTCACTTTTCTTGAAAAGCCTCCACTACCCCTCCAGAAACAGTATTTGCTTTTCTGCTGCAACTCCACTGTCAAGCAGCATCCCAGAAGTGGCAGTTGTTCTTTTTTATTATGTGTCCGACAAATCACCAACAGAAGGTTGTATAAGGTATCTTGCAGGAATTTCTCCGCTCATGACTTGACTGTGCTTATGAGTCTATACTTTCCATATATACCATCTTAGTTTTGTTGACAAAGACTTCACACATCCTACATACCATCTTAGTTTTGTTGGAAACAAGTTCATATGCCCTACATGTACCATCTTGTTTCCAAAACAAGCTGCAGAGTAGGGCAGAGTAGAAGCCACTTTTATCTACTGTCATGCTGCTTTACATTTCTTTTGTAGAGTAGGCAGTTTTTCCATTTTCTTGTAGACCTTAAAAGTGTTGCAGAAGATTAAAGTTACAAAGAATAAGGGAAACGGTTATACAGACCAAAATTAAAAGATGCAGAAATAAACTGGATAGCTGCTATAAAGCTGTCACCCACTCAGTACCATGCTTTATTTGGATTTGTAGGTTTGTTTAATGAAAAATACAGAAGTACAAGATTGACCATTTGCATGTTTTGTTTTACTCCTTTGAGTCCTAACAGCCATGTTCTTGTAGGAAGTGGGGGAGTGACCCAAGCTATAGATGATTGTGGATGCTCTTAAGAAGTGCCTTTCCCGTCTGTCACACATATGTAGATGATTGTGGATGCACTTAAAGAAGTGCCACTTAGTTACTTCCCTTCCTGCCACACAATTCATGCAGATGTGTACACGTAAGTTTACAGATTTCTTCACAGTTTTTTTTTTTGTAAGAACAAACATTGTAAGATGATGGGATTGCATCTTTATTTGAGCTGTTTTCATCTGACAGTGCTACAAGAAGTCATGAGAAGAGCACTTGCTGCCTACTTGGCATTTGCATACTGTAAATAAACTTTGTGGTAAAAAATCTCTCAGGCTCATCATATGGACAATAACACATGAGTTTTTTTTCAAACAATGTTTTGGATGTGTTTAGATGATGATCTTAGCAAGTCTTTTGAAAGAGCATTGAAAATAACTGCCATGAGGAATTCTTTCTTGAGAGTGTTGTGATGGAAAGATATTGCTGTATTTGGACTCAAAAATGAATATCAGCACCAGGAGAGCCAGGGTAACACCATGGTGACAAGCCAAACACCATAGACATACAAACACCAGCCAAAGGTGACAATCAGGGTAACACCATGGTGACAAGCCAAACACTATAGACCTACAAACACCAGATAAAGGTGACAATCAGAGAAATGTACCTTGTGCTTAGCCAGGTATTCTTTGTGCTGCTGACTGGTTGCACAGGGCACCTGGATGGTGATGATGTCATGATATAGTGGAATGGTTGCTCAGCATGTTAATGCTTAGTGTGCTTAACCCGCTGAGCCCGTAAAGCCAGTTTACTGGCTTACCCAGCAGAGAACGAAGAGCCACTATCGTGGCTCTGATCCACGATCGTGATTCTCTCTTTGCACGATTGCCCACGATTGTGGCCCTAGTGGCAGAGCACGATACACTTACTATCGTGGCTCGTGCTTCACGATCATGGCTCTGCAGTTTCACTATCGTCTTCAGAATAGTAAATTTGAAGCCCATGTTTTTGAACATAGAAATATTTTTATGATGGGCTATGAGGGCTAAGTTAGGGAGTGACACAGCATTTATATCTGCATGGTCTAAGTCATGTAGGGTTAATTCTTTCCCTGTGTTCTGCCACTTTACTGTAAGCCCTTAATACTCAGTGTGCTTATGTTAGGGAGAGACACATAGCTTTTCCATCTGAATGGTCTTGATCATATAGAAGTTAACACTTTCAGTGTGTTCTGCCACTTTCCTGTGAGCCCTTAATGTGTTCCATAATACTGCTGCAGGGAATGAGTCCATTTATATTTTCAAGGAAGCTTATGAATCCCTTTAGTGAGTGAGGAAGTGTATTCCTTGGGAGGGGAGAACATTTGAAGTAAATTTTGAATCCCAGTGTCCTTTTGAACAAACATCAGGTGTACGCACTCAATCCCAGTGTCCTTTTGAAAAAAATATCAGATGTAAGCACTCAGTCCCAGTGTACAGACAAACTCATCTGAAGTGGTGTGGTTGAATATTGCACTGGTAGAAAACACCTGTTTGATATTCTGGAGTACCATCTGTAACATAGGGAAGTCCACAATCTCCTACAAAGTTGGAAGTATCTTGGATGTATTGAAGAAACTCATTTTAGAACAAAATGTAACTTTTGACCTACATCCAAATAACAGCTCTTAGTTACCCCAAGATTTTTATGCTTTGTTGTAATATATATATATATAGAGAGAGAGGGTTTATGCCATGTTTCTCAGCAATGGGACCAAGTTAAGGTGTATCATTGGAAGACAATGTAGGTTCCTGAACTGAGTGACTTATTTAGATTGTAGATTACAATAGTGGGAGATTGGAGCAAATGACAGAAAAATGTGTGCTGAGTGACTTATTGCTGTAGATGACTACCATAGTATGAAGATTGGAGTAAATGACAGAAAGATGTGGTTAGTGACTTATTGCTTTAGATTGTAGACTGCCGTAGTGTGAAGATTGGAGTAAATGACAGAAAGATGGGTGCAGGGAGTTAACTTTGTCCTTGAAATTCCTTGGGTAAAATGTTGCAGTATTTGAATGTTAACTTAGTCCAATCTGTATTAACGTTCAGCATCCATATAATGCAATGACATAACAAGTCAATAATACTTAATGGGAAGAAAATTCTGCATGTGTGCATCGTTAAAGTAGCCAATAAAAACCAATATGGTGGTGTAATCCAAACATTTCCACAATATTTCTTAGACTTGGGCTTGAGAAAAAAAATTCATTTCTAACCCTGTGTCCAACTGGTAATCCAGTGTACCTATATCTGTGTCATAGTGAGTGAGTGTTTGAATCATATTTCTAACCTTGTATATAAAGCTGATAATGCTGTGTACCCTATATCTGTGTCATAGTAAGTGAATATTTGAATCGCATTTCAAACCTTGTGTGAAGCTGATAATGCTGTGTAACCTATATGTGTGTCATAGTAAGTGAATTTTTGAATCATATTTTGTAATAACAATGATGTCAGTGAAGCAAGCTTGGTTGAAGCAGATTCTCTATTACCACAAATGTGATTAACTAGGAGGGGAAGGGTTTAGCTTCCTTCTCAGAAGAGTCTCCGATGGTCTCCCCATTTGACAGCTGATAATGCTGTGTAACTATATCTGTGAATGTTTGAATCATATTTGACAAGAACAATGATGTTATTGAAGCTATTTTTCTACCACAAGTTTGATTAAGAGGGGAAAGGTGCAGCTTCATTCTCAGAAGAGTCTCTGATGGTCTCCCCATCAGTTTCTTCTGTTTTCAGAGGCATGGTGAAATTATTTGAAGGCAAAACAAGTAGAGTTTTGTTCTTCTGACTATGTTCCTTACATAGCTAGGATTGTCTCTCCATGGGCTTTAGTCTGTGGCCTTTAATGTAGCAGCTGACAAAGTGCAGAGTAGCTTATATTCATCCAGCAAGCAGGATAGGCAAGGGAAGGTATGTCCAGCCGTCATGCTGCAGGTTCACATGGCAAAATTGGACAACTTTCTGCTACATTCTGTCGACTTGGGGTTCATCCTGGGGGCCTCTGAAAAGATGGATGTACTCCATAAGAATATTTAGAATGCCTGGATCATTTTTTCTGTGTCAGCAAGTAGTGTCCAGGTCTCACAATGCATAGTACATGTGGTTATGCCGTAATACTGGTTATGTGGTTAACAATGTGGTTATGTGAAAAAGTGGAGTTAGGGTTAGCAGAAAAAATCTTGTCAAATAATGCATTATCACACTTAGTGATCTGGGTTTTGACCAAATAATTAAAAAATTGTGAGGAGCTACTCTGCAGTGCATCCACCAAAGGTTATCACCTCGCAGGCTTCTCTTCTTTCCTGGCTTGACAAAAGATCAGTTCTAATCAGATTTCCATGCCAACCGCTATAACAAATTTTAATGAGTAAAATACTTATTTTAATTGAAAATAAAGTAATTTAATCTTTAATAGATTTCATTATGAGCATCACAACAAGAAATCACAAATGGAAATCGCTAGCTTTTTATTTGCATCAGAATTGTTCATCTGCATGTTCCTGCTGTAGGGGCATCCACTATCAACAGCTTTAGGAATTAAAATCACCACTAAACCGTCTTAGAGACTAAAATTAACATTAAACTGCTTTAGGGGTATAAAGTTAGCACTTTCTGGGTTTAAATTAACACTTGCTTCAAAGGCATCATTTACTGCTTGACTGCTTTAGGAATTAGCAGGAAACTTAATTAGGGTTAAAAATAACACTGAACTGCTTTAGCCGTATTATCATTAAACTTCTTTAGAATCATCAGTTTGTACTAAACTGCTTTAGGGTTTAAAATGGGTCCTTATCTGCTCTTTGGAGTAAAACTATCCCTCACCTGTTTTGCAGATTAAAATTATCCCTCACCTGTTTTACAGATTAAATGAGCATTAAACTATTTTGGAGGTTTGTAAACCAGTTGCTAAAATTTGGAAATCATTCCTTATCTTTCCTACTTGTACCCGTGGTAGAAACATACATTTTGACCATTTTTTTTATCTCCTAAGACAACATACCTTACTCCTGCCTTTGGCATATACGCATGGGTCACTGTAAGCTGCCAGTCATAAACTTTCAATTTCTGATATCCCCTTGACCAGCCTATGTTATTCTATTTACATACTATGAAATAGGAAGCAAAGTATTCAAACAACAAGAAATGTCAAATTTTATACTTTACAACCTCATTTAGAATGCACACACATGCCACATAAGACAGATTGCTGACTCTGTATGATTTGAGAAGATTACACTTTGGTTCTTTGATCATGTGTATGTATTTGTTCATTTGTCAACATACACATAAACGTGTGAGAATTGAACTGTGTTTAATAATGCCGGTGAGGGGTGCATGTGTGTGCACGTGTATATAACCACATTAGCACGATGAGGTTGCAGTATTTGTGCATGTGTGTCTGTACATGTACAGAAATGTGTTAACAGACTGCACAAATGAACTCCGTGCTAAGAATCTTGTTCACAGGGCTTGTGATCTGTGCTATTAGTAAGAATTCTCTTCAAGCATTTTGCCTTGTAACATTTGAGTTATGTAGTATGGTAAAATGGAGGGATGGGAGTTGAAGAGTAAATTTGTCACATTCTGTTCATGTTGTGTATGATTTGTCCTCTCTTGTTTTCTTGTTCCATTCTATGACTTTCTAGAATCTGTTAGACACCATGGGTAGCCTATAGTTTTCCTGGTAGCACTGCTTTCAGGAGAGTTGAAAAATACTTCAGAATGAGACGAAACACAAGACGTCTGAAGCTGCTGTCATGATGTCTCGTAGAAGGTAGGCTTCTTGCATGTGACTGTGCACAATTTCTGCACAAATGTCTTGACTGAGTTGTATAAAGCTAGGAAACTGGTATCAGAGGGTATCTGAATGTGTGGATTTTTTTCTACAGGTTTTGCATGGATTAACATACACAATCATTTGTTTCTTTTCTTAACATTTTGTATTTTTAAATGTTTGTAGTTGTTTTATTCACATCGAGCTCTAAGCTTTCATGTAATTGAGCAGGGCATTTGATTCGAACTGAGCTCTAACAGGCTTTCAAATAATTGAGCAGGGCATTGTTGTTTTTAAGGCATCCTCAGTCATCTCTCTTGTGTGACTTGAGGTACTTCATGTGTGACATGGTGGTATTCCTTGCACAGAAAAATGTCTGCACTGTCTTGGTTTTATTATGCTTTGTGTTTAATATTGTTTAACATTTGACGGCATTGGCTGATACATAACCTCTCACACTGCCATAGATGTGTGTTGCACCATCAGGACATTTTTGCAGCAATAATCAAGTTTAGTGGGCATCTTGTACGAGTACTTAGAATGCTGTTTGGTTTATAACCACTTTGAATGCTGCAGAGTGGTCCTAAAGTCATGCTATCATTTAAAAAAATTCAAAGCAATTTTCATAATAAGGATACTTTTTTTTAGAGCAGATAATAACACTTTAACCCTTGAAAATTTATAGAGAAATATAACATGGCCCGATGAACCAAAATTATAGGACTTTGCTTTGAAAATGGACTGTCCATCTTACACACTCGAAAGCATAAATGCACTATTATCAAGTAAGGAATTGGCAGGTATTTATCCAATTCATTGTGATATTTTCTTTCATAATAAAACTAAACACAGTCTTATGTTGTCATTTTCAGAAATGTTCTTTCAAAAATAAAAAAAAAATTATTTAGTGTTTAAATGGTAGCACAACTTTTTTGACCACCCTGCAGTTGTTTAATTGTACAGAATTAGGCCAGTGATGTTTCAAGCTGCGTCCCTATGCTCCTCGAGGAGTAACAAGGAATGATGATGATGTTTAAAGCACATCAGTTTTATTGTGTAAATTCCATCAGCCATGGAGTTAAATGTGGAAAAGTGGCTTGAGAAAAGACTTTGTTTTACTTGTTTTCATGTGATTACTATATGCAGTACTCCTTAAGGCATGTGTGATCACTATGTGCAGTACTCCTACAAAGAAAGTAACAACTTATTCTACAAGAGATAGGCTTCACAGTTGAAACATTTGTGGTTGTGATTATAGCAGTCAGCATTCATTGTTTTCATTAGCTATCAAAAGATGTTTTAGATTATGTACAATGAAGATCAGCAGTCAACTTTCATATTGAAATTTTTTGCTGATAATCTGTAGGTGCTTTCCTCAGTAGTTTGCCCAGCGTAGTCCACAATATTTGAGTTATCTTGCAAGAAAACAGCTAAAATGTCAGCCCTTCAACAAGAATCTTTTTTTAGTACAAGGCTTTTACGTAGTTTTGGAATTGTTGGAAGTTCGCTGAATAATAATCGTTTCTGATCAGGAAATGGTGATTTTTGTGGTTCGGGAATTAACAGTCATTTTGATAATTACTAATTTGTATTGTATGAACAAGTTAATAGAGAAAGTTAAACTCTTCTTTTTGTGGTTGTTGGCAGGTATTTGTTGACTGTGGATGTTAGACGCTGCTATGTGTGGTTGTTGGCATGGGCAGGTATTTGTTGACTGTGGATGTTAGACTCTGCTATGTGTGGTTATTGGCAGGTGTTTGTTGACTGAATGTTAGACTTTGCTGTGTGTGGTTGTTGGCAGATGTTCGTTGACAGTGGATGTTAGACTGCTATGTTTGGTTGTTTAGAGGTGTTCATTGACTGTGAACGTTAAAAATCTTGTGTTTGTCTGTTGGCTCCATGGCAGTATTTTTCCCTTCTCTCCATTGCTTTCCTTCAAGTGGGTTAGTTTTCTAACTCTAACCCAGGAGTAGTTTGACTGGAAACACTTTATACAGTATCTGTCTGTGTTTCTTGCTGGATCCCACAAATAAGCTTGCTGCTGGTTTTCATGCTGCCCAGCATGTCACTACAAAGGATGGATTTGGCAAAGAGCTGTTCATGGGTGCAGGCTGGCCTTTACTTTTGTCTAAGACTGTTTTAAACAAGAATTTGAGCAAGTTTTTGTTTTAAATAAAAATGTGGATAATCTTTTGTTTAATTTTTTCCTTGTCACTGGTTAAAGTTTCCATCCATGAAAATTCCAGACAATCTGTAACATAGTGTAGATTTCCTCAATAGAAAGTCAGTATTTGTAGCAAATGTATTTCTGCCAATGTCAGAATCATCATTTGCGAGAAAAAGAAAACAAAAACTTTATTTGAGGCTATAGTCAAACAGGTATTGGTTTGAGACAATGATTGTCAGTTGGTTTAAAAATTACACAAATGACTTTTATTTCTTCCAGTTACCCTCAGTAACTAGTGTTGGATTTGTTTCATTGGTGGGGTTTTTTGTGTTTCGTTTTTGTCTTTTAGCTTTTATTTAAATATTTTGCATCAGTTCTCCATCGATTTTCATCATGACCCTAACCTATACTTTCTGTGCTGCTAGAATGTAAAGTCTTATGAAGTGCACATCTTTTTTCTTCTAGTGATTGTGTAACGCTCAGTGTAAGATGCTAGTTCCCCAACTCTGGGTAAATATTCCCCCTTCCCTTCTTGTTTGTGCACATACAAACATCATCATGCATAGAAAGAGGTCAACAACGCAAACATCAGGATTAACCAGAGATTCATTTATGCTGTGAAAGCCTAATCCAGTGTACAGACGTGTGCATGGCGATGTGTCTCTTCCCAGAGCAGATTTGGAGAAATAGTATCTTGCTTTAAGCTGTACCTAGTTGACCTCAGTGTGCATGGTGATATGTGTGTCTCCAGAGCAGATTTGGAGAAATAATATCTTGCTCTAGGCTGTACCTAGTCATGAAAAAACAATGGCACCCTACCAGAACTTCAAGTTCAAGAAAATGTTTGTAGATGAAAAAAAAGTAAATAAGACTCTTTATTTGTAAAAAAAAAAAAAAAAAAGAGGGTATTTGTAGATGACAGGAGTTTACTGCGAGGTTTGTAAACGGTTGAAGCCCATGACAATGAAAGTCACCTGCTAAGAAGTGGGCTGTTGGCGAAGATAGTGACTATTTTAAATTTGGTATCACATGCAGACCAAAGAAACCTGCATTTTTGTAGAATTTGTGAAAAACATGAGGCTGTGCTAAAGAATTTGAAAGTGTTTTTGGTTTTGTTTTTGAAGTATGTGTTTGTGTATATCTGCTCACTGCTTCATTAGTATCTCAGTGAATGCATAGAATGGTTTTATTTTGGTCAGACTTTACCTTATCTAATTGGGAAGTGAGCACAAGAATAAGACTCGTGAATTTTGGCAAAGATTTCAGATCTTACAGATTCTGTTTATTACTTCATCCAGAGAATTTTAAATGGCAAACATCATTTGTTTAATAAAGTTTAAGAAACATAACATTGTCATGAACATTTCACCTGGTCAAAAGATGTTGAAATTAAAATTTATTGAAAATAAATGGTTTTCTTTTGATAAAAACAGTTAGTGGCTGAATTCTGAATTTTATCTTGTAACTGCTCAACCTTATCTAAGTAGTTCTCATTTTTTTATTTTTTTCAGAATTTGCAGCTTTTACCTTTGTATATTCAAGTTAAGAAAAACTATGATGCTTAGTGTGTTAGTGATGGCATCAGTCAGCATCATGGCATTCCTTCGAAATGTAGTAGCCATGCAAACCGCATGATATGAAGACTCATGGCCTCACACTCATTTAACCTTGGTTTTGTGTCACTAAACATTTGTGAAAAGGTCTCGTGTTTACTAATTAAAATAATATCTTCAGTAAAAACACTTTAACCTTTATGTTTTCTAGTTATTAAGTAGGAATTTTGTGGGGAAGTCACTTGACCAACATGTAAGTTTAAGCTCCGGTCACCTAGATACTTGGACATTGCAGTGGGTCTCGAAATGGTCCTACAGCAAGAAGAAAGGGTCCCCACTTAAGAATATCTGTTTACCAGCATACGCCTTATGACTGGGAGCAGTTCAGTTCTCATCTCATAAGTAAAATATTTGTTTTCACAAATGGTAATGTAAACTGATGAGTATGTTCATTTCAGTTAAAATATAAAATGAGCTTGTGGGCAGTTATAAAACTGTTATTGTGATGGATAACAATTTGATAAGTACGTTATGGAAAACATTAATGTAGTACTACAAACAAGCAAGCTATGTGGGTCGACTGCCATGCTACAGATCCTCTACTTCCAGTCCAGCTCCTTCCTTCGCCGCCACCACCTCCCCCCTCCTGCACCTCAACAAAAATATTTTAGGCAGAAAACCTCACCACGTTAGTTGGACTACCTATTAAATGTGCACTTACCCCCAGAACAAAAGGGCATGGTGGACTGGTATGGGTGGGAATAGTGAAGTCATAAACAGAAGGGTTAGGGTTAGTGATGTCATAAGCAGACGAAATGAATTAAGTTCTGGTTAAAAGGTGAAGGCCTGACAACCTGTAGACCTAATCCTGGCTCACTCTTTCTTTTGTCTTTTGCCTAATCCATACCTATTGCTCCAGGGTCATTTTCCAGTCAACAAGACTTGGACAAATAAGTCTCTTCCATCGAAAGATAGCTACCAAGCTACTGAATATTCTGTATTTATCAGGAGCAGTCATTAAGACATATATATAAGTTCGGAAGTTGTAGCTTGAGTGGCATCTATTGCATGGGTTAGGGTTGTTCTGTTGAAAGTTAAAGTACAGCTCTAGTGAAATGTTCTTGAAGCAATCTTAACCTTTTGCTAATTTGAATTGTCAGATCAGTGTCAATCTTCGTGGCTACATGATTTTTCTCCCCCCCCCCCCAGATCTTAAACACACTTTGACCTGAAAAAGACCTAGCCTACAGTGTCAATTTTTAGCTTTACAATTTAAATAAAGTCAAATCTCTTGCATTCAGTGTTGAATATAACATCTTTCATAAGACTGAATATAATAGATGCATGTTTCCTAAGATGGAAGTGCAAAATGCAATGTAAAATCATGTTCCGTCATCTCTTTTTTTTTTTTTTTTTTTTGGCTGAAAGTTGTTTTAGTAAATCTATGGTCATGTGAGACTGTAACAAAAGTTTAGTGTATAATGAAAATATTTGGGACCAAGAGGGTCAAAAACAAATAAAGGAGGACAAACAAAACTTTTGCATGTTTTAGTTAGCATACTAGCCAGCCTACTTGATCTTTAAGTCTTGTGTTTAACGCATAGAAATCAGTGGCAGGGAAAAAAGGCATGAAAGCAGCATGACAGTTTTATCAGGAACCACCCTACTATAATTCAATGAACTGTGCTTTCCATTTGCAAGCCATAATCATGTGTAGTGATAATTTTTCTGTAAAGTTTACTGTAACATCAGTATTTGGGGGCTTTATGTTTAAAATTATCCTCAACCGTGGCACTTGGTCTGTGAGAAAGGGCAGCATATGCACACAGTTACAGAGGACCATTTGTCATGACAGTAGTTTATTCATGTTCATAAACGTCTATTTATTGACCCTTCAGTCTCTCATTTGTCATTTCCCCATCAGTGTATAAACATCTTGCCACATTTATTTCACTCATTGTTCAGAACTTCAAGAGCAGTTAACTCTTGCTGTGGATGACAATGACATTGCAGGCTCCACAACTTATCTTTGTTTTCACATTTCTTAACATACTTGCATGTGTTGCTAATATTAGTGCAAAAGCTTAAAAAAAATAAAATTCAAGTGTGGGTGTTGTCTTTTATATAATAAAGTGCGAAGATCATAACAGCAGGTCTTGTTGATCATCTAAGAACATTCTCTGAAGGTATAGTCGATAGTCTTTAGGTATCCAGACATTGTTTGTCTGAGTTTCTCGAACTTATTAGCATTGCAATTCTTCTTTAAAACCATTTTTAATATCTTTTTTTTTAGTGGACATCTATATTCATGGATGTATAATTACATATCAATATATATCTACATAGACAAACATTTCAACATGTCTTTTTATAAATCTAAAACAGTATAACATATCATGGCAAAGCTTGCAACACATCCATTAGAACAATACAAGAATACCACGCTACATGCATTGTGTGCAACACATAGTTTAGAAAGGCTGATGTTTGGCTTCTTCAAGGTTGTATTGCATGCAGTTGGCAATCTGGCCAATCTCGAGGATTTTGTTGTTGCACCAGTGGCATACATAGAACCTTAGAAACCCTGCAGCAGGTGTTTTTGTTTCCACAGGCTACAAACATTGATGATCCACATAAGTGACATGGACTGGAAAATCCTGTTAGTGTGCATTCACTACAGGGAGCAAACATAATGCATGTAACAATGATGTTGGCTGGAAAAATCATGATGTGTGTAGGAAACGTCATTTTCGTTTTAAGATGTTACTAGTGACATGTTAGTGATGGGAAGCAAATGATGCATTTTATTGTACACTATGGATCTCTCACATGTGGCATATGCTGCAAGACTAGGCCTTGGTAAAGGATAATATTGGTCAGTAACAGCAAAAACCTGATTAAGCGTACACAGTGGAATGCCATTTAAATAAAGTTGGGATTTTCTGGTCCCCCCCAAAATGTCCAGCAATATGAGATTCAGTAAGTTCAAATTGCAGTATGTATATTTTTGTGAAGAAGTCAATTTTCTTTAAAAGAATGGTTTATAGGTGTCCTCATCACAGGACAAATAAGTCTCTTGCTTAACTCTTTAACTGTATTTTTCATAGCACCTTTAACAATTTCAATTTTTTTAATTTCAGAATCCTCAAGAAATTTGAAAGAAATACTGTCAGCTTATTTTTGCTGCACATTTATACTGCTGTGTATGATATGTCTAGAAATGAAAGTGTGTGATGATGTAAAGTAACTTCTTTCTGACTCTAGCTACAATTCTTCAAGCTTTCATTGCCATTTTGCCAAAGTGAATTTTTTCCCCAAACTGTAGACGTTGCTCGGTTTTTAGGGGAAGGCGGTGAAAGACATAAAGAGTAGATCTTGAAGCAAAAATTACGCTGGATAGAATTGTATACTTTAATGCAGAGAAATCATATTTAAAGGTGAGTTGGAATTCAAACTGTAGTTCTTCAAAACCGTGTGCAAGATTCTCAATTATTTGATTTTTTTTTTACTTGCATTGTTATTGTTTGTTTTTTTTTTGTTGTTGAATTTGATACTTGGTTTTCAAATATCATGAAATAATCAGGGATTTGTGTCTACTTAGTAGATACTTGATTTTCATGTACATTGGATCCTGTTTAAATGTGGTCTTTTCCCATTAGCCAGTAGTTTTGTAAATATGTTTATTTTTACAATGATTCATGCACAAAGAATGTGTATGATAACAGACTGTACACTTTGGGAAACATGTTGCATTTGTTAACAGTAGATTTTGCACTAATTTTTTTTTAAGATGTTGTGCCTTTTTTATAAAGAAATTTGTCTGCAATTGGCAGAGTCAAAGCATTTTTAGTTTGACGATAATGTAAAAAAAAAAAAAAAAAAACTAAGTTCAGATCTTGTTCAGTATATACAACTTTATGATCAAAAATGTTGTGAAATATGTTGAATTGTTGAGGGTACTAGTATTGTTTACAATTAACATCAACATGACCAGGGCATTGGACTGTATACCTTTTCAGTTCAGTTTAGTTGCTGTGAAAGTGCGATAGGAGTTTGGACTGCTTGTTCCACCTCACCCTACCTACTCAATGCTACTGCTTCCAGATCAGATTACACTTACTCCCTCATTCACCACAAGTATCTGGGAGAGAAAGGTTAAGAAGGCATTGTACTAGTCCATGGAAACAACTGCCTTTATCTCCTTTTTTGGTGGGTGTGGGTCAGGGAAGAAGGTGGCAAGGTAACAGTTAACAACTGCATTATTTCCCTTATTGGGGGTGAGTGGGAGGTGAAACAAATGAGAGGGAGCATGTAAATGTACATGTTGAAATGTGTGAACATTGCGTAGATAGCTGTACAACTTTCACTGCTTATAGACAGTGTAAGGCTAGGAAATGTTTGTCTTTTTCGCTCAAAGAAGAGACACATCAGGCAGAAAGATTCATAATGGAGATCACGAACTGCGTATCTACAGCACACACATAAGACAGTGTATTAAGGGCATCTTCTGTCAAAACAGAGGCTGACAACAGATGATTCTTTTAGAAAGTGAAAACAGTCTGACTTACAATTCTCTTAGCTCTTGTTTGGTTGTCAGAAAGTTATTTTGATTGGCAAGGACCAAAGTGCTTTAAAGAAATTGAATTTGGCTTGAACAGTTTCTGCATCCTTATAAAAAATGTACGTGCTGTGTTTGAGACCTAGCAGTTGACATTTATTGTACTTTATGATGGTTGTTTGTAGCATTATACCCAGCCTGTGATGTAGCATGTGCCTGTAAGCTGCTTCAACAAAAACTGGTTTGGGAGAAGACTATCAGTTATATCTTCACTTATCTTCCATTCTCATAAATAGATCCTTATTTCACATGCATAATTCCTGTCACAGTAGGGACCTGAGGAACTGTATGAGCACATGGGTAACTACATGACAACCAAGGAGAGTTGATTTATCCAGGCTCGTTGGTTCCCAAATCAAGTTTTCCTCTTCTGACCTTCCCTCTTCTGAAAAGATCACCGCTAGAACATTTCTACCTTCCCAGTTTATGAACTTAACATTCTTCTCTGTAATCCCTAACCTGACCACAACCACTATACTAAGCTAACCCTAATCTTCACCAAACCTCCATTACATCTGTTCCCTGTAATGACACACAAACACACCCCCCAGGCCTTTGACTGCAAGAAAACTTGATCTCGAGTCCACAGAACTTTCTTGTTTAAAATCAGTTGGGTATTTTTATGCTCTTGATCTTTGGGTGGCGTGGTCCTTAGCTAAACCAATGTAAGGGTGTTAGGGTTACGTTTGGGTGGTGTGGTCTTTAGCTAAACCAATGCAAGGCAAGATTCTTTGTTTTGACATTTGTCAGTGATGCAAATAAATCATAACACGTTACAAATGGCTTTGCATACGAGGCTGGATGCAGGCACCTGCAAAAGCAGAGATGGACTTGGTTGGTGGCTGCATTGACAGGATATGATGATGGTGTACAAGAGGTTGATGTTATTGGTGGCTGTGTTGACCGATGTGATGGTGATGAGGATGCAGACTGATTTAATGCTTATTCCTCCCAAACTAGAACTCATCTTCATATACAAACATTTTCTAAACAAAATTTACATTAAATTTTTTTAATTTACTAAATACAAATATTTAAAAATCAAGCATTAAAAATTATGCGCTAAAATATTTTTGATACAGAGCACAAAATTGGTATGCTCTATGGTAGAGATACAACACTTTCTACACTGAGCACAACACACTGGCCCCAAAAATGTTCTACAAAATAGACGTATGAAAATAGATGCTATTTTACACTAGACTAGTAAGCAGCCAACAGAGTTTATATGATATGTAGCATGAGATCATCGTCACAAGAAACTATTGTCTTTGAAGCAGGTACAAATAATGCAGGACACATACATGTACAGTGTACCGTGTTCCTGAAATATTAGACTACTACTAAACCAACATATCTTTAAGGCTGTAACTAAGATTTTTGCTGCAGTGAAACTTGTCTGTAAACTCTGGTAACCGTAATAATCCTTAAAATTTTATATGTTCATGATATTGGAACAGACCACACCAAAAAAATAATAACTTTAGACACACAGCCACATGTGGCTTCCAGAAAACTAGATCTAAACTATAAACCAGACAACATACACCAAAACATTTGAGAGAATGAATTAAATTTTTACAGTAAATATACAAAGGTTTCCAGAACACTAGATCTAAACTATAAACCAGAGAACCTTTACTGAAACATTTGAAGAGAGTGAATTCAATTTTTATAGTAAATATACAAAGGAGTATATACATATAATTATACAACAGAAGTGAACTGAATAAAAAGAAAACATGTCTGGTAACATCACAGAAACTTAAAAATACACAATAATAATTTTGTTCTAAAACAAAAAGTCAGCCCTATGTACTGTATTTGCCTGGATGTTGTCCTCTCTGTAATTCTGAAATTTTTTAACTAGTTTCTTCCTCAGTAAATACAGTGAAGAATCTATTCAGTTTCTTCCTCAATTGGAAAAAGGAGCATCTGTAATGTTCAGTAATACATCTAGGCCAAATGTTTACATTTCCATACAGTCTGTGGGATGGTATATCATTTGTGTGGAGTAAATCATCCATGCTTTGGTCAACAAAACACCACCACTTACTCTAGGCCGGACTTCCTCTGGCTGCTAACAAGTTGGCAGGTTCAGAAACTGTTTTATTTAGTAGAAAACAATTTTTGTTGACTTCATGCTTATAAAAATCTTTCACCACCCATGGCCTTTATAATCTTGCTTTGAACACGTCATCAGCATACTCTACAGCAATCTGGCAGTGCCAAAACAACCAAGGGTGGGACTCGAAATTCAATGAATCTAGAATCTTTTTCTTCATAGCAATATTGAGTCATAATAGTAATATAGCAATACTGAATAGCAAGGAATATCCCTTATGTGATAAACAGGACATACCAGTGCACGGTGGGACAGAGATGACATACTGGTACATGATAGGACAGACATGACACATACCAGTACATGATGGGACACATGAAACATTGGTGCAGCATGGGACATGACATACCAGTGCACAATGGGATGGACATGACATAACCAGTGCATGATGGGACAGACATGCTTGTCTCCTTGTACTGCAGAAACTGTGTAGTCGTTGCCTGGCAGGCTGGGAGTGTACATGTTGCAAAAGTGTTAATACACTGTGGCAAAAACTAAAGGTTTACCAAATATAGGGGTTAAATTGATAATTTTGTATGGCCTGTGATTGATGTCATAAATATTTAAATGGTCTTTGGCAAAAAAACAAAGTTCCCCACCCCTGCCCTACAGACAAAAAGTGTTCACTTTTCATGTTTAGCATCATAAATGTCTCAGTACTACATTATATTCCCAATCACTTTGCATTATTTCACTAACATTTTGTCTTTGACACTTCTTTAAATAAAACACGAAGATCTGAGTGCTGCCATCTTTGATTTGTGTAAGAAATCAACAAGATTCTTTTTGTAGCACAGAAAACATACATGAAGGCACACACACACACAAACACCGTATAAAGGCAAGGAAGACTACCATGCTGATACTATGTCTGGATGTTCCCTACATCAGTGGTGGGAAACAGTGCCCTAAATATCATCATCATCATTATTATTAATAACAAAAATGGCCATGGGAAGATGTTTCATCTTTTTCAGAGATCACATCACCAACAAAGATTCTGGAAACAAATGAGAAATAACTGGACCACGCCACAAAGAAAATATGCAAAGTGTAATGAGGATATTTAAAAATCACTCTTACTTGGTAAGGGAACTTTACAAAACCACCCTGATTTGATATAGAGTTAGATATAAAAGAGGCAGACAAAAAATGCACAATGTGCTGACAATGAGAAGTGGAATGGCCCATCATTCAGCAGATACCAGAATATGACAGAACTGTCAAAAAAGATAAAAAGTTGGTGTTGAGATTATCATGATGTGTCCTGTCCACATCCAGTTAGGGGTAAGGGACACAAAGGTGATCACTAGCTTGATCACTAGGGTGTATAGTGATGTCAACGATTTTTAAAATTTTTGTACAGTTTATTATCCTGATTTCAAATATGAAAAAGATTTTGCTCTGTGATAAGCAAAACACCTCTCTCTTTCCACAAGAAATGTTCTTCAGTCAGAATGTTGATCTGCTATTTTGACTTGAAATGTTTTGCATTTAAAATCATTATTTTCTGCATGATTTTTATTTTTTTAATTTCCTAAATGGACAATTCTTGGTTGTAGATGTTTATTGATGACATGATACTATTACTAAATGAATACTTGTTTGTTGTAGATGTTTATTGATGACATGATTATAATACCATTACCATTCAGCTCAGCGCACAAGTGAGGAAATTAATAAGTGACATCACACTTAGCAACAAGGAAGTTGGTGTGAAGACGTTGCTATGTCAACAAGAATAAAAATCATTACGTCACTGTTACGTCGGCCTAGACTGTTGTAGAACGTTTGAGCTACATCTAGTTCCTTCTGGAACCTTCTACTTATCTGTGCATATAATCACATTTTCTGTGACAGTGAGGGTCGTATTAGTGATGCAGTCGTATTAGTGACTTCACACTAGTGATTTCACACTAAGCAAGATTTTGGTTTACCGCGTGATTAGAAATGAAAACCGGTGCCTGTAATGTTTATAATTATTGTCTGACAGTGCAAATGTTATCAGAAACTGATCTTTTCTTGCACATAGTAAATATAGAACTTTTGACAAAAAAGGAAACATTTAGTTTAAAACAAACATGATTTTTGCATTTTTTGGGCAGAAAAAGGGAGGTGTTCTGCTCATTGCAGATTTTTTTTGCTGTCCATTTCTTAATTTAGCATAGCTGGTTGTACAAAACTCTGTGTGTCTGTTGATCTGTTACAATTCATTGGATGATGCTACACTCATTTATTGTCCACTAAAGCTGGCGTGATGATCACTAGCTTATCTACTACTGAAGCTGACGATGTGATCACTAGCATATCTACTGAAGCTGATGATGTGATGATCACCAGCTTATCTACCGAAGTTGATGATATGATCACTAGCTTACCTACTGAAGCTGCACACCGCCAATAAGTTTACTTGAAATATTTGGAACATCACAAATTCTGTTAAGGTAAAGGAAGTGGCTACTGTGCTGGTACTGTTGAAAAGCTACACTATGCAGTCTCAACACAGAACAACGTCCATTAGTCAGCCATGACTAATATTCTAAATGTTTACCAAATGGCCTTTCACATATTTCTCTACATTAAATTTGTCAGGTGTGCATTTCTACATTTTAATGGAGTGTAGTAATTTGTACAAGGTGATGGTGGAACCAGCTATCTGATCAAGGGTTATGGCACAGAGTATTGATTATTCTTGCAGAAATAGAATGGACTCTCCCAAACATATCTTGGAATGTGTTAATAGTGACATCGCTGAGCAATTTTGGTTTTTCTTTTCAAACATAGTGCTGTTATGTGTTGCTTGCTACTTGATATGTTTTTATGTGCTCCCATGCAACAGAGTGGGAACAAGAGTTTTGTGTACAGCACATATGGTCATGGAAGATGTAGATATTGTCGTCTACTTGTGTGTGTTATATATAGCATCTTCAGCTGCCTTTGATGGTTGGATAGAGTGCTTTACAAATAATTATTATAATTATTATTAATTTTTTACTTCACCGTTGGAGAGAGTCCTGTACAAATAATTATTATTACTTCATCGTTGGATAGAGTGCTTTACAAATAACAATAATTATTATTTTCACTTCATTGTTTGATTGAGTACTTTAAAAATAACTATTATTATTATTTACTTCATTGCACTTTCACCTGGACATATGCAAGACGCAGTAATGATGCATTTTCAAGGATCACTAACTGTGAATCCTTAGCCACCAGCCTATGTACCAGTTTTCACAACATGCTTCAAGACGTGTTTTCTCTCTATATTCTTTTCTCTCATCCCTGAACAATTTGCAGCACAGAATCTGCAAGAACAATTTACAGCAATCTGTATGAACAACTTACAGCACACAATCTGTATAAACAATATAAATGACAATCTGCATGAACAACTTTTACAGCACACATTCAGACCAACACAAGAAAACCTGAATAAAAGAAAGAATAATTGGATAAAGGTGAGATGTCATAATGCCCCTTTGCGCTTTCTATCCAGCATTTGCAGGTATTCTTTGGCATTGCTGTTGTTTGAATCCAGCTGAAGGGTCTTCATGTAGGCCTTCTCTGCTTTCTCCAGTTTCCCCCATCTGTGGTATAGCACACCTACATGAAGAATGCACAGATGAGACTAGTCAAACGGTTCTTACAGCCACTGCTATCGGTCAAAGGTGTTACATTATCTTTTCGGTTGTAGAGCACACAGCTCAAGAGAAGCCTGACTGACCTCCCCCTCCCTCCACACCTGCCATGTTGATTTTACTTGTTGCCCGACTATCTGCACCACCCAGATTTGTGGCCATGCCAGATACATGATTATCCCCCCACCCCCTGTGTAGATTATACTTGTCTCATCAAAAATGTAAACTGTATTTACTTTAACTCTTGTTTTCTAATAATTACATACGTCCATAGAAAAATTTCAAACCAAGAACATTAAATACATGCATAAAACATGGTCATGCAGAGAGGGGTCTGCAGGATTTAATGATTTAAGTATACAAATTACAAACTATGACAGAGGGTTCGTCTATAATGTCTTAACACATAGACTTCCATGTAAACATCACAGACTATGACCAGGGCCGCCGAGAGCCAGCCCGGGCCCCGGGACAGACGACCTCTCCGGGCCCCTTGGGATTGTAATCGTAAATTATTTTCCCAGTATATAATTATGTTAACAATTCGATTCTCAATATCTACATTTCATTCAGTAACGAAATATAGACTGCAAACATTAGGACAAGTGAACTATTATCTACATCACTACTTGAACATAAAGTTGTTTACACGTGAGTGGTTAGTAACTGAGGAAAAATTATGTAAAAGGATTACACTTGTAGCACCCCGATTCATTGAAAAAAAAACCCCGAGTAAGGACTGTTACGTCAGGAGCGATGTCAAAACCTCGACAAATTAGAATAACGGCTAGAGCCTAAAGACAGGACAACAATCATTTCCAACAGCCTATTGCAGGTCTGATAAAGATACCTATTCGCCGTAAATACAAGGAACGGTGTCGGGCATTACACAAACACAACACTGTCCGCTCGAGTAATAGAGGTCCATACAATACCGGGTGCACCCACTGCCTTCAACTTACACCAGTGGTGCTTATAGAGGTCCATACAATACCGGGTGCACCCACTGCCTTCAAATGACACCAGTGGTGCTTTGCGGGCTTTACGACTCGCAAAAAGTTCGATAATACAATCGAAATGGATTGTTCTTGCGAGCCGAGACTCCACTGCCAGGACTCCTAAGGTGCTTAACCGATCTTGGCACATTGTTGACCGCAACACGTGTAAAACAGGGAAAACAAAACAATGCTTGTTTACCTTTACTCCAAACTAGCCAGTCGCGTCCTACAGTTTCGCAATTTTTCAATTTAATTTGAAGCAGCGAAACTGGAAATGAGCGTCCAGAAGAATCATCCGGAAAACTTGCTGGTAAATTTGCGGGACCTCGTCGAATAGCTTCTTCAATATGATAGGCAGAAGTCGTGTCTGTCTCTAGTAGTCCGACATCAAAGTCATTACAAAGACGAGTTGATGTCGTCTCCGTTAGGAGAGTTTCCTCTTCTGGTCCCTCGTCTTTGTGCCCCTCTGACAGTAGGACAAGTCAGTATGTCATCTTTAATTACTGAACAAGCCAGGTCTGGTAGACAGTCGCTGTTTCCAGCTTCCTGATTAACATCAGTGGATTTTGCTGCTGTATCGCCTGCTTGGTCACAGTCAACACTGGGCTGATTACAGTTACTAGATGTAGCGGTAACTCTAGAGTTGAATTATCTTTCTCATGCTAACCTCCTCTTTATCATCCTCCTCCAGCTCCAAACTTCCCTTGACAACACTGTGATCAATTTATAAGCCTATTTGCGGGACAGCAGTTTTTAAAATGTTTTTGCAATAATGTGTTCTATTTTGCGATAGTATTACAGCATAATATAGTCTCATTGTATCAAGGATCTAGTGTGTAGAGTTGTAGACTAATGTATTTGTTTGTTTGGTGATGGAGAAACGGTAAAAGAAAGTCTCAGTGTTTAGAAGCTACGGAAAAAAAAACAGCCTTGATATCTCTCGCTTACAGGCTGACTCGCCAAAGGCGGGCCCCAGCCTCTCGGTTCACAGAGTGGCCACACATCAGTATCATACCTGCCTCTTCACTGTTAATTCTGATTTGCTTGCAGGGCCCGCCCAGCGCCCCTCCCCCCCCCCCATAGTGGCACGTAAACCCAGCAATAGACGGTTCACACGCGATAAAATCTTTGGTGTCCGCGGCCTTCCGCCTCCAGGCTTGTCCAGCGAGAAAATGATACCTCTGACTACACTTCTCACGACAGGCCCCACTACCCCGAAATTGTATTCTACAGACTTGAAACTCAACTTCTGCATGTGTAATGCTTGGGTGTTCAGTCCTCAGACCTTTCTTTAAAAGAAAAAAAAGTAGGAGAAGAAAAAAAAATCCACTGACCAAGGCCGGGCCCCCTTCACAGCCGCGGGCCCGGGTACACCAGACCCCCCTGTCCCCCCCTCTCATCAGGCCTGACTATGACAGAGATTAATCTACAATGTCTTAACACATTGACTTACAGGTGATGACAATATGCTGTTAATGCCTTTTATGGTCACTGAATATTAACTATTGAGCATATGGCATTGTAAGAAATATAGAATAGAAATAATTTCTGCAAAATTTGAACTTTTAAATACAATTCATCACTTGTCCTCCTTTTGTTGATAGTTTGCTTTTAATTATGTTTTTATGAAATGAAACTTTTTGTATGAACATTGAAAATAGATGAATGTCATGCATACCTTACTGATTTTGAATGTCGAGGTCATATTCTGAATGAGTTGAAATGAGGTGAAAGGAGAGAATCATAAAGAAACGACCCTCAATGGAGGTATTTCATCAATTATTCAGTGCCGCAGTACGCACTGATCGGTAATTAAAGTGGAAGCTGGGGTTGAGGCTTTCAGCTGCTTCTAACGAAACACATGAGCGTAAAGAGAAATGATGCAAAAGATCACTGCTGTCTTATAAATTGCTGCAACAGTAAATTTTAGAAAGTCAGAAGAAGAGTTAATATTATATGCATTCCAGATGGTAAATGTCTAAAAGCTCGAGAGACAAAAATTGTAGTTATAGTGTACCCAATACGATGAAAGAACTTCGTGGTGACAGCAAACTCAACAGTATGGGGACGGCACTTCATATTAGGATTTTCACATAAATGGACCATGTTTAATCAGCTAGATCCCAATATTACATCGTGGGTATAAAAGTGAGAGCACAAAAATCATATTTCTTCTTCGTACTGTACCATATGACATAACTATATGGAGAATAACTAACAGGCAGAGGGAGTGGCAGCCCCTCCTGTAAAAACACCTACTGTCATTTTAGGTGAGCAACAAACAAAAAGACACACCTTAAATCCAGCCAGGCTGTAGAATGAAGCTGCATTGTCTGAGCCATGTGAAGCTGCCTACATTCCTGCTGAACAGGCTGCCGTATCTACTCTCCGTAATACTGCCGATAACCTGCCGATTGCAACCACTCAGAATAGGCTGCAAGATCCATAGGCAGAACCTAGCGAATCATGTGAGAATGCCAGCCTATAGTCCAAATAACTTAGAGCTGCATTTCCTGAAGCTAGACTAGTGGCAAAAGTTCAAGAATGGCTCAAGAACCACCGAGTTCAGGAGGTAAATACCCACACTCCAATCCCAAGAAGAGAGTGCAACCTACTGTATGAATCTTCCAGTAATAGTGAGTCAGTTGCGCAAAGAATAAAACGTGGCCCACCATAATAACCTCCCCACTAGGGGCACAGCTGAGGGAAGAGATCACCCTTGTCAACATAAATAGATCACTGGGTTGGAGCTATCGACCAAAACCATTCCTGTTATCCCATGCAGGGTCCTTCGGCAAGTACCCCGTGCTCTCCACATCACCAGCAGTTCCCAGCCTTTTTCAGTTGAAAATGAGGCTGTTCTTCCACTGGCCCTGTAACCAGAGGCCAGGAAGAAGATGCACCCCAGCATGAGTAAAACTCCCTCGTGAGATCCCTAAGGGGGACACCTGTGGCTAACCCTGGGCAGTTAATCCAAAGCCCTTCAGTATAACTGTAACTCACCAACACTGTTAATGGGTTATCCAACCGTCCCGTTGCTGGCATCCTTACTGACCCATCCCAAGACTAGTAGATCGGCCGCTGTTCAATCAAAGAACTCACCAACACTGTTAATGGGTTATCCAACCGTCCCGTTGCTGGCCTCCTTACTGACCCATCCCAAGACTAGTAGATCGGCCGCTGTTCAATCAAAGAACTAAGGTCATAAACATTCCCGGGCTGACCACGGTCTGTTTCTAGAACAGAAAAAAGGTAATGATAACTTGACAGAGTACCAGAGTTGATGTACTAACTGAAAATAGTGGATGACTCAGCCACCCCAACTCTATCAGTAAGGTCAAAAGGTAAGCCAGGTCTGGCTTCACCTGCTGACTGTATTGGCCCTTTAGAAGCAATCCTCTCAAGGCTGCCACGGCTTTCTTCGTCCTCATCTGGAACAGGCTTTCATGAATTCGTAGCAGGCAGGCACGAGTAAGGCACAAGGTCTCCTGACCACATGCCTACTCATAGCCTGGGGAGGATTTACCTGACACCTGGCCTGGAAGGAGAAGCCAAAAACATCCCAGGCTGGGTGAGCCCCCTGATCCCGGTAAACACCCATACTGCCTGGAACTTTTCGAAAACGCTGCTTTCAAATGCAAACCACAGAAGTGGGCCGCTGATGGGTGCATTGGGACAAGTAAGAAGGTGTCACCTAAGGCTATGCTGGCTGCATAATCGTTCATCACGATCGCCGCTCTCACTTCATGAAAAGCTTTCTAGAGACCGTACTGAGATTTCGCTTCGCAGATACATATATCTCTCCCCTGTCTCCTAGCACTGGAGAACAAACTGGTGATTGTGTGTAGGGATTTCTGTTCGTGAAGGACAGGCGAAGTCCCTCTTTGATCACCGCATAGGCCCAAAGATATGCGGTCCGAAAGGTCTCACACTGAGTCCAGAGTTACCTCATCGTGACCCTGCCTGGTAACGTGGGAGTTAGGTCCCCCCCCCTGTCCCTGGCTGCTGGATAACTTATCTGACCATCGTGAAAAGCCAGCCTCGAAGAGAAAGCTGGGCGCAGTGCCGCGTTGCTGATGCAGCAACCCCACTTTCGCTCTCCTATCCATGGTGTACAGCGCAGGGGTGGGCCGGAGGAAAAGACACCTTCCTGCCTCGTAGGGACATCTCCTTCTATTTCGAATTCGTAGCATGCAGGCATGAGTAAACCGTAAGGTCTCCCGACCACATACTGACTCGTGGCCTTGGGAGTCCGAAGTCACCCAGGCGCGGTCTGCTCTGTGACTTGTGTTGTGCCCTCGTTATCTAGGTAAGGGTCACAGGTCTCTCCGAGGAGCCTGCTTCCAACAGATCCCAGATACCTCTGATCCCACTTAGTCCATGCCTGTAATACTACTGCCAAAAGGAACAGATTGTAAGAACATAACTGAGTGTTCCACTAAGAGATGATTCATTTGTATGACCATACTTAACAGCAGTACATGTGACTTGCCTCTGTTTTGCAAGCTCGCTGGTGTGGCTCATTCTGTTCAATTATCCCGAAAGGACAGAGAGACCCTTTACTAGATTAAATAACCATAGCTGCAGCAAACAGTGGAACAAACGACAGGACCTGAGTGAGATGCTGCCACGCTTCTGTGGTACCTAACACAGATGCTTGTAACCTGGCTCTGATATCACGCTCAATTGTGTGGCTAGTTTTGTATAATTGTCCAGTAGACTCAGTGACTCAGTGTTTTCATAATAAGTGAAAGAAGTGCGACTGGTCTGGGGTAATTGGGTCTAGTGGGCTTAGTAATATTTGGGATAAGCATAATGTGCAAAAATGTGGATGTATGGAGAAGGTGGGTGGAATAAACAGAGAGCTGGAAAAACTCCGCTGTTGTTCAGCACAGTGGGTAGAGTGTGCCAACACAGACCATCAGGCCTGGGGGCCATGTTAACATTTATTTGTTAACATAATTAAATAAACATACCCAGGATCATATAATACTTTTATTTGGCCTACTCTGATGAAAGTAAACATACCCAGATTCAAATAATATTTATGTTCAGCCTGCTCCAGTTGTATGGCTGCCAAGAAGCAACGCTCAGAGTCCTGCCATCTTTCCATCTTGCCATAAGCATTGGCCATGTGGAACCACAGCACTGCAGAGTTGGGTAGATGCTCTCTGGCCATTTCCCCCATCTTGATGGTTTTCTCATAACGTCCTGAGGACACAAACACAAAGGAAGTTTTTTTGTCTGACAGAAAACTATACTGAAAAGTAACAAATAATAAAGAACAATTGCACACAAGGACACTGTACATAGGTGATCAAAGCTGTGAACATGGAAACAGGGAAAATGTACATTTTGTCTTACATTAAATACTATACTAATGGAGTAACAAGAACTCATGCACAAAGGGACATGTAGCCAGGTTGTCAAGAAGTATCATAGCATTTAACCGGGCGCACAAGGACATGTACCAAGGTTGTCAAGGAGGATCACAGCATTTGACCATGCACATTAAGACACGTACCCAGGTTGTCAAGAAGGATCATAGCATTTGACCATGCATTGACGTGCTGGGGCTTGAGACGTGTGGCCATATGCCAGGCATCTAGTGCTTCCTGATGACGCTCCTGGTCCAAGAACTGCAATACAAATCATTCTAGTCCACTAGACTATACCTCCAAGAACTGCAATACAAATCATTCTAGTCCATTAGAATATACCTCCAAGAACTGCAATACAAATCTAACCTTTAACCCATTCTAATCAGTTAGTGTTGTTTACATTAAGAGATGGCCGTCTGCCATACATCATACTCCATGAATTGCAATGCATCCAGCCTACTTAATCTATCTCCCCAGACTAGAATCAAAAATATCACTCTGTGATAGTTGCATATAAAAGTACAACACAGCATATACAGTTCTGCACTGTATATGATAAATGATCATGCAATGTGTCCACTCTGTAATGGTCACACAACAATTTGACCTAATGATACATGTCTCAGAACAAATCTCCCTCAGCAAGCAGCACATGAGTGTCTGCATGTGACAAACTCAGGAACGTAAATGTTAATCTCAACTCACCAAGTTTCCCAAGTTGTAGTAGCAATCTGGATATTTGCGGCGGTGCTTAAGAGCAGTCTGGTAACTTCTCTCTGCTAGGTCAAACTTTCTTAGCTGGGCCTGTACTATCCCCAGGTTCATCCATGCAGCAGCAAACTCCGGGCTACACACATAAATAAGAAGCAAACACACACTGAGTCTATTTAATGGTTCTATAAAAACACATCTATACACAGGCCCATTTAATAAACATAAAACTATTCATTTATCATAAGCAATAGTATGATGTCACACTGCATTAGTAGTATGATGTCACTCTGTATCAATTGTATGATACAATAGTATAATATCACACTGCATTAAGAGTATTGTCACACTGTATCAACTGTATGATGTCATACTCCGTTAATAGTAGGATGTCATTCTGACATTCACTAATGACATTGGAAGCCTATCTGGTCAAAACAAGGATGCACAGGAAAAAAGCAACAATTTCTAAAATGTAACTGCATCCAAAATAGGACTTAAAATAAATACAGACAAAAGAAAGAAGACTGAACACTAACTGAACCAAACCCCTGACAACTGAACTCAAAGAAGTGGAGAAATTTCATGAATGCACCTAGCTTGGCTAATGAAGAAGATACATACAAGACATGAATAACAGCCTAGTAACAACAGATACATGCAGGACACAAAGAACAGTCTAGTAATAGATACATACAGGACACAAAGAACAGTCTAGTAACAACAGATACATACAGGACACAAAGAACAGTCTAGTAATAGATACATACAGGACACAAAGAACAGTCTAGTAACAACAGATACAAATGGGACACAAAGAATTAACAGTCTAATAACAACGGATACATACAGGACACAGAGAACAGTCTAGTAATAGATACATACAGGACACAAAGAACAGTCTAATAACAACAGATACATACAAAACACAAAGAACAGTCTAATAGCAACAGATACATACAGGACACAAAGAACAGTCTAGTAATAGATACATACAGGACACAAAGAACAGTCTAGTAATAGATACATACAGGACACAAAGAACAGTCTAATAACAACAGATACATACAGGACACAAAGAACAGTCTAATAACAACAGATACATACAGGACACAAAGAACAGTCTAGTAATAGATACATACAGGACACAAAGAACAGTCTAATAACAACAGATACATACAGGACACAAAGAACAGTCTAATAACAACAGATACATACAGGACACAAAGAACAGTCTAATAACAACAGATACATACAGGACACAAAGAACAGTCTAATAACAACAGATACATACAGGACACAAAGAGCAGTCTAGTAATAGATACATACAGGACACAAAGAACAGTCTAATAACAACAGATACATACAGGACACAAAGAACAGTCTAGTAATAGATACATACAGGACACAAAGAACAGTCTAATAACAACAGATACATACAGGACACAAAGAACAGTCTAGTAATAGATACATACAGGACACAAAGAACAGTCTAATAACAACAGATACATACAGGACACAAAGAACAGTCTAGTAATAGATACATACAGGACACAAAGAACAGTCTAATAACAACAGATACATACAGGACACAAAGAACAGTCTAATAACAACAGATACATACAGGACACAAAGAACAGTCTAATAACAACAGATACATACAGGACACAAAGAACAGTCTAGTAATAGATACATACAGGACACAAAGAACAGTCTAGTAATAGATACATAAAGGACACAAAGAACAGTCTAGTAACAGATACATACAGGACACAAAGAACAGTCTAGTAATAGATACATACAGGACACAAAGAACAGTCTAGTAATAGATACATACAGGACACAAAGAACAGTCTAGTAATAGATACATACAGGACACAAAGAACAGTCTAGTAATAGATACATACAGGACACAAAGAACAGTCTAGTAATAGATACATACAGGACACAAAGAACAGTCTAGTAATAGATACATACAGGACACAAAGAACAGTCTAGTAATAGATACATACAGGACACAAAGAACAGTCTAGTAATAGATACATACAGGACACAAAGAACAGTCTAGTAATAGATACATACAGGACACAAAGAACAGTCTAGTAATAGATACATACAGGACACAAAGAACAGTCTAGTAATAGATACATAAAGGACACAAAGAACAGTCTAGTAACAGATACATACAGGACACAAAGAACAGTCTAGTAATAGATACATACAGGACACAAAGAACAGTCTAGTAATAGATACATACAGGACACAAAGAACAGTCTAGTAATAGATACATACAGGACACAAAGAACAGTCTAATAACAACAGATACATACAGGACACAAAGAACAGTCTAGTAATAGATACATACAGGACACAAAGAACAGTCTATTAACAACAGATACATACAGGACACAAAGAACAGTCTAGTAACAGATACATACAGGACACAAAGAACAGTCTAATAACAACAGATACATACAGGACACAAAGAACCGTCTAGAAATAGATACATACTGGACACAAACAACAGTCTAGTAACAACAGATACAAATGGGACACAAAGAATTAACAGTCTAATAACAACAGATACATACAGGACACAAAGAACAGTCTAGTAATAGATACATACAGGACACAAAGAACAGTCTAGTAATAGATACATACAAGACATGAATAACAGTCTAGTAACAACAGATACATACAGGACACAAAGAACAGTCTAATAACAACAGATACATACAGGACACAAAGAACAGTCTAGTAATAGATACATACAAGACATGAATAACAGTCTAGTAACAACAGATACATACAGGACACAAAGAACAGTCTAATAACAACAGATACATACAGGACACAAAGAACAGTCTAGTAATAGATACATACAAGACATGAATAACAGTCTAGTAACAACAGATACATACAGGACACAAAGAACAGTCTAATAACAACAGATACATACAGGACACAAAGAACAGTCTAGTAATAGATACATACAAGACATGAATAACAGTCTAATAACAACAGATACATACAGGACACAAAGAACAGTCTAATAACAACAGATACATACAGGACACAAAGAACAGTCTAGTAATAGATACATACAGGACACAAAGAACAGTCTAGTAATAGAGACATACAGGACACAAAGAGCAGTCTAGTAATAGATACATACAGGACACAAAGAACAGTCTAATAACAACAGATACATACAGGACACAAAGAACAGTCTAGTAATAGATACATACAAGACATGAATAACAGTCTAATAACAACAGATACATACAGGACACAAAGAACAGTCTAATAACAACAGATACATACAGGACACAAAGAACAGTCTAGTAATAGATACATACAGGACACAAAGAACAGTCTAGTAATAGATACATACAAGACATGAATAACAGTCTAGTAACAACATATACATACAGGACACAAAGAACAGTCTAATAACAACAGATACATACAGGACACAAAGAACAGTCTAGTAATAGATACATACAAGACATGAATAACAGTCTAATAACAACAGATACATACAGGACACAAAGAACAGTCTAATAACAACAGATACATACAGGACACAAAGAACAGTCTAGTAATAGATACATACAGGACACAAAGAACAGTCTAATAACAACAGATACATACAGGACACAAAGAACAGTCTAGTAACAACAGATACATACAGGACACAAAGAACAGTCTAGTAACAACAGATACATACAGGACACAAAGAACAGTCTAGTAACAACGGATACATACAGGACACAAAGAACCGTCTAGAAATAGATACATACAGGACACAAACAACAGTCTAGTAACAACAGATAAAGAATAATAATAAATAATGGTGTGAGCTTTTATAGCGCGGTATCCCAGCCAAAGCCAGGCACTCCGCGGATTACAAACATAAAAACACAAGACAGACAAAGTTCCTGTGGCTCTCTCTGTAGGTTAATAGGAATACCAGCTTGTTCTTCTGCCGGATGACATTCATAGATTAAGATGTCAATGAGATAGATGTACAGTCATTGGACTGGAGCAGAACAGAGATACAAATGGGACACAAATAACAGTCTTATAACAACAGATGGAGGTATATAGAGGACATGGAGAACAATCTAGTAACAGCTAGCAGATAGAGATACATACATACACATAAACAAATATACAAAGCTTTGTAAACTATAAATTACAACAACTTTATATGTATATATATATATATGTTGCTGTGTGAGTGACCAATAGTACGCAAAAAGTAATGCTGCAAGCAGCTTACTGCATATAAAAACTATATACAGATGTGTGAACAAATTATAAATCATGGATTTAATATTATTTTGTTATTGACACATCTATGTATACAGTCAGCTGCTATAGTAGTCTCTATAAGTCGTGCATTTATTATTATAGTTAAAAATTTGTTATAGACACATGTATATATAGTTTTATTAAACATGCATTTATTATCATTAATAATTTGTTATATATTTGTTATCTATAGCCTTTATAAATCATGCATTTATTATTATTATTAAAGACTATAGATGTGTAAATAACAATAATAATAATAACAAATGCTTGATTTATACAGCATGTGGTTACTCTCTTGGAGAACCATGCTCAGTACTTGAGACAGAAACAGGAGAAAGGGAGACAACGTGAGGGAGACAATTCTACAAGTGAAATCCTAGTTCAGTCCTACTTTATTGAGACAGCTTTGTTCAGGAGTTTCTCTGCCTCAAGGGTGTCTCCTTGGTCTTTGAGAATGTTTGCCAGGTTATTCATGGCCTGGTCATACTGGGGGTTTAGTCTGCAGATCAAAAGATGAAGGAAATCAGTGCAGTACAATATTGCTTTCATACTACACACATGGTGAAATCAAGTGTCAAGCTGCTTTACCTTCAACTGTAATACATAAGCTGCTCCTTACAACTGTAACAGAGCACATAAACTTGTTATTACTACTGTAATCCCATATCCTATTTCTGATTGTGTATCGACATGTGAGTTTTCACTCTTGCAGTCTGGCTGTAGGTACCCGATGTCTGCATGCAGAACCAATTGTCACCACAACTCAGTCATTCCACATGCCATTCACTTGATCAACTCTACTGGCCATGATCTTGTACTAGCCTGTGGTGACCTGAGGTCACCAACTGTATCTTCTGTTGCTTGAAATGTGTGTGCATGTGTGTATGTATATATATATATATTTATTAAAACATATCTTAAAACATATCTTTTTACAAAATACTATTCCTGACTTGTACCTCATCTTTATGTTGTCCAGTGTCCCTATGTGTACCTCACTGTCTATTGGTTGTTATGTTTCGTTCTATCAAATTGTACTGCGCAGAGAGTGCGATCTATCTTATTCGTGATTCTGCGCATTATAAGTTCACATTATTATTATTATTATTATATATATTTATTGAGTGTGAGAGATATTATTTCAAAATATATATGTATATCTCTATATGCTGCTAGTATGAGCACTATCTGAAGTTTTCTTTGTGGATTATTAAAGTTGTACTGTATGAAGATGCTCAATACAAGTATAATACAATACATAAACTGCTCATTACAGCTAAAATACAACACACAAACTGCTCATTACAACTGTAATACAACACATAAACTGGTTAATACAAAGAGTTTGCATTATGTGTATGTTATTTGTAAAGCACTGGGCTTTATCTTCAATTGTAATACTTGTATTACGCATGGTATTGAATATATCACTTAGCAAAATTAATATCCATATTTGTATCATAAACTGGACCTTATAAGGCATTTGTGTTATGCACAGTATCGATTATTTTTTTGTAAATAATGTGAATTATGAGGCACATCTTGTGCCTCATAATTACATTTCTTCAACTGAATGATTGCACTGAGCATACGACAGCTTTTTCTTTCTGATCAACAAAAAAATAATTTACCACCTTATCATACTCACAATCATAATGCTTATAGTTCCATTCATTATCAACTTCAAGAAATAAAAAGACTCTCACTAGATAAGCTTGATTTGTAAAGCTGCTACAGAGGATGGTGACGTAGAAAAATTAATGTGTGTGCAAGAGTGAGAAAGATAATACATCTACATATATAATGATATAAGAATATGCATGCATTTATGACTTATGTAAGAATGAGAAGGGCAGAAACATCACATGACAAAAGTTTATTCATTGTTTACATGTGTTCATATGCTTTGATTTATTTCATTACAAATGAAGATAGACATTAAAGGGCTACAAGAATCAAAGAATGAGTGAGTGATACAGAAAATTACTTTTTAATATATCCAGTGATGTGCTGTCCGTGGACACAGGGGACTAGGCTAAACCCCCTAAGAGTCACAAGTAATCATTTTTTTATTTGATGATATTTTAACATAAAGCGTTTTAGAATTATTGAAAAGCGGTGGTTAAAAATGCATCTTGCCCCTCTTCACACCGTAGTGCCACCAAGCGCCTGCTGCACTCAGGGAACTAACCTTCGCAGTCACTACCGCGTTTCGCCTGCTGTTGAATAGAGTAGATCATGTGTTCTGGGGACTAAGACCATTGCTGTGCTTCCCCTCATGCCTTCAGGGCCTGTGTTAGCGCCAGCTTGTCCCGTGTATCAAGTTACGTGTGAAGTTTCTACTAAAGATTGACAGGAATCCGTGGTTGCACAGTCACAATCTCCAACCTAAGTTTTTATTTGATTACATAAACAGATAAACATTAAAGGTCTAAATGAAAGAAAGAACAAGTAAGTGATGCAGAAAATTATTTTTTAATATATTTTCTGTTATTAATAGACCAGTGATATGTGTGTAGGGGGGGGAGGGAGGGTGAGAGACAAGTGTATATAAATGTAGCTGGACTGACGACACTAACGGCCCTAGTGCCAAATCAGTCCCTTCCTCTTGGTTCCAGGGAAGAAGACGGAAGTTCCCAAGAAGAATTTTCTGTTAAAATTCTAGCTCTCCTTACTCGGGTGCATTATGTAATGTACTACCTCGCATTGTGTTCTTTTTTTCCTTCATCTACCATACACCTGCACTTAGCCAACCTTGGAGTCCACAAAAGACCCTGCTTTTCCCTAACAAAAGCATGTTCTCTGCGGTGTATCTCTCAGCTTCACAGATCTTCGTGTGTGTTCTGCTGTGTGACAATTACGGACAACGCAATTTCTTCTGCTCTAGTGATTCTCATTCATCTCATTCACACGACGAAGACACATGTATATCAAGCTAGCATACATACGGACTAAGATGGTCACACAGTAAAATTACTTTTACATGAAATTTATATACATGGAGAGAACAGTCCTGGGTATGGATACACAAAAAGGTTCATGCAGGAGTTGAAAGGAAAAATTAGAGTATTTATTATACGTCTATTTGTTAACTAGGATTTTATTCACTTGATAACCAGCCAGTTTTTCTCTATAGCAGGTCTATTTGCTAACTCGGATTTTACTCACTTAATAGCCAGCCGGTACTTCTCTATAGCAAGCTCTGTTTCTCCCATATCACCAACCAGCTTGGCAATATTGTAGTGTACCTGAAACATATCCCACACACATAAAGAACATAAAACCAATGACTTTGTAAGAAATAAGATTGCCACACTGGTAGGACACCAGGAACCTCTACTATCAACAGTCAAGCGACGTAAGCTGGTCTTCTTTGGTCATGTGACCTGGCACGACACCTTGTCGAAGACTGTCCTTCAAGGCAGAGGAAAAACTTATTTACAAAGGTCAAAGACTGGACTGGTTGTCCTGTACAGGACCTGCCCTCACAATCGGCAAGAGTGGCGCCCCTGTCAGCTGTCGTGTCTATCCCCTCAACGACTGGTGCCAATCAAGGGACAACTGACTGACTGACTGACATAAAGAGGTATATAGTACATCCATGATAAAACTTACTGAACATAACTGAAATGCAATTGGTCACTTTAAATTGGGTGTCATGCACTTTGTCTATGCCTGACATAATTATGAGCAGCAAAAGACCACTACTCATCACTGACTGACAGACAGCTGTAATATGTTTATCATAATAAGCAGACTGACAGACAGCTGTAACATGTTTATCATAATAGGCAGACTGACAGACAGCTGTAACATGTTCATCATAATAGGCAGACTAACAGACAGCTGTAACATGTTTATCAAGGGCAGTGACAATAAATCCAAGATTGCTAATGGATGACGTGATATACTTTGTCTGTGCCTGAGAGTCATGAGCAGTAATTAATAGTATTAGTCTAGCAGCTCTTCACATTACACGCTCTCTATTTTAGGTTACTGACAACTCAATATCTACCCTTCCCATTCAGTAAGAACTTGTATTCCCAAGTCATTTGTATATATAAGAAGTTACTGTCAGCATTTGTGACAAGTACGCAACTCTCAATTTCTTGTGACATACCAAGCTATGGGATCAGCCACTGTATATATAAAATATATATATATATATACACATACATGTACATGAAGCAAGAGTTTTGGAAAAGGCAGTCACCAAGAAGCCAAGCCTTGCTTGAGTCATAATTTTTTAATGAGTTTCATTTGCTCTTTAACTTTAATCAACCTTAATAAACTTTAATTAAAAACTTTCCAAGAGCCTCAGCACTGTGTTAAGCTAACACCAGCCTGCTACTACACAGTGTATCACCATGACAGGTCTCCCGGGGCAACTTCAATTAATTAAAATAAAAGTGCAAAATCTTTCTATTAAGCTATTATAGTATTATTATTTTAGTACTTTTAGTACTGCATCTTGGAATCTTGCTTTTAAATATTTACACTGCATGGCTGTAATGATCTTTTTTTTCATTCTGTGCAGTGTATCTACAATAAGCAAAAGTAGAGTACAATATTTGTTATTTAGAATTAACATGTACTATTTAATTGTTATTAAAACTGCAGTGTTATTTTCAGACCCACCAAGCAGTAAATTAGAAATAGCAAGCAATATTATTATTTAGAATTAACATGTACTATTCAATTGTTATTAAAACTGCAGTGTTATTTTCAGACCTACCAAGCAGTAAATTAGAAATAGCAAGCAATATTGATCAGATGGCTGATTCCATGAAGCTAAAGTAGCGCTATTTTACCCAGCATAATATAGCTTTTTGCAACTCTTTGCTCCCCACCTGTAATGAGCAGTTAGTGAAACATGATTGTGTTTAAAGTTTTAATCCCATGCAAAAGTTCCTCTTGTGAACTGTTTTTAAATAGCAAGATATCAGGATGGAAACATTAGCTTGTTTGAAAATTAAACTGATCATCATGGAAATTAATTATACAACACTGGCTGGCAGACAGTGTGGTATTCAATTTATAAATATTTAAATGAACAAGACATCATGCAACAATAATTGAAACATAAAATGTGTGTACATTGTAAAACATAAGTGATGACATAAGAACAGACAAGTAATCTGAGTGTGCTGACACTAAACCAATAGTAATCAAAGTGTACTAATATTAAATAAGTAATCTGAGTGTACTGACATTAAACCAATATTAATCAAAGTGCAAAACAAAGACAACAGGAGACATTGTCTCTCATTTTCTTTTTCTCACACTGATTCAATTATTCTGTGTCCCCAACAAACATTACAGCTGATGAGAAAAACAAAAGATGAAGCACAAAAATAGTTTCTACTGAGGCAAACAAGATGGCATCATAGCAGCTGAAATGGGCACAAACATAATAGTATGGGCACACACAAGATGGCACCATAGCAGCTGAAATGGGCAAAAGACACACACAAGATGGCATCATAGCAGCTGAAATGGGTACAAACATAATAGGAAGGACACAAACAAGATGGCATTACAGCAGCTGAAATGAGGAAAAGAAACAAACTCAGGCAATCTCTGAGCCAGCAGTACCTTTCCATTCAAAGGGCAGACTTTCTCTCCATCTTTGAATAGGTCCAGTTCTTCTCGCCACTGGTAACTCCTCTGTAAGAATAATAATAATGCTACAGATTTATACAGCACATTTCTCTACTATACTGTAGACTCAATGCGCTTTGTAAACATTTTCTGACTACAAAACACTGAAAGCACACATTCAACCCATAGAGAATGTATATAACACACATACTGATTACACAGACCAAATCATTGCAAGAAACCGGCTAGACACACAACAACAGACATGAAAGACAGAAAAATCTTCACATGAAGCATGCCAGGGGGTTGGCATAGGAAAGGACTGGTAGATGCAGAAATATACTTGCTAAACAATGTGACAGAAACAGATAGTGTACACTGCTACAAAGACTACTGGAGAGGTACACTAATATTATAAAACAAGGTTATCCTAAACTCTTACAATAATCACTACTGATACAAAGACTACTGGAGAGGTACATTAATATTATAAGACAAGATTATCCTAAACTCTTACAATAAACACTACTGCTACAAAGACTACTGGAGAGGTACACTAATATTATAAAACAAGTTTATCCTAAGCCCTGACAATAAACACTACTGCTAAGAAGACTACTGGAGAGGTACACTAATATTATAAAACAAGTTTATGCTAAACCCTGACAATAAACAGTATTGATACAAAGACAACTGAAGAAGTACACTACTACTATGAAACAGGGTTATTCTAAATCCTGACAAAAAACACTACTGACTACTATAAAACGAGGTTATCCTAAACCCTGACAATAAACACTATTGATACAAAGACAACCTGAGAAGCACACGACTATTATAAAACAGGGTTACAGTTGTGTAAACTGATTTGCACTCTGAGCATGACCTCATGTTGTGGTAAAGTGCTATACAAATGTACATTTATTATTATTACACAGAAACACCAATGACAGTAAAAATTGTTTAGTGTGTGCATGCACACACACACACACATAGGTATCTGTACACAAAAACTCATTTTAAAATGTTTAACATATTATAATTAACGATTTATATTATTCTTTAGTTTTAAACAATAAGGAGACTCTGATTTTAAATTTGACAATGCAGCATCAATTTTTTTAAAACAAAAGATGATATTGCAGTTAATATATAAAATAGAAGCTGGCCATAGCTGTGAAGGAGACTGTCCATGAGCTTACATCAAAATACTTTCAGCTACTAAACTATATATAGTAAGTACTGACAAAAAAAATCATTAACGTCAGCATCAAGGAAAGGTAGAAAGTTTCTCTCAGAAAGAAGCATATATCAAAGAACTCAGAAACTGAAGATGAAAGTTCATTTGTATGTTCATGTAGGTAAGATGAGAGTTCATTTGTATATTCATGTAGTCAAGATGAAAGCTCATTAGTATGGTCTTCTAGGTAAGATGAGAACTCATTTGTAGTGTTAGTGCGTTCAGCAGCTTACCTGTACAGACCTGCAGATAAAGGTAAGCAGCAGAGCACACAGTGCTGCAGCTAGTATCTGGAGCAGCAACAAGAAATGACAAACATGTACCACACTTTACAGAGAATACAGTTTCACAATATCATGTCAAGCATTTGTAACAGCAATATCAAGTGTTACTACAGTGTATATGTAAGCAAACATGCAAGGGTATGTGGTAAACATTTTGATAAATGTGTAAAATGTGAGTATTACAGCAAGTGTTTACAGAGATTTACTGATGCTTTATACTGCATAGCTCACTGAAATAACATAATGGGTTATTTATTAATGACAGTAAGTGTTTACAGCGCTTTTCTGATGCTTTATTATTTCTGATGCTGATTACATAGTCCACTCAAATAATATCATGCAAATGAACCTTTCTTGACATACTGCACCATCAAAATGAAACAGACATTCTGTATATCACTGCCATCTGTTTTTATTTTCTTCTTTAGGACTGTCCTTCGCCGTGATATCCTTAGTTGCTGACATGGTGTAAAACACCAACTAACTAATTAGGGCTGGCCTTTAAAGCTCAAAATCTTCCCTGAGCCTACTTAAACTAATTTCATTACACTCAAAATCAGAAAAATAGAAGTTTGATTTTTAAGCTGGAGGGAGAGGAAATGGGTATCTATCATCAGACAGAAAACTTTCACCTTCAAGCACTATTTTTGAAGAAAACAGAGTGACTATGTATAGGATGGAAAGTGTCGATGCTGTCATACAAAAGCTATAAGGTTTATATTAACTCTAAAGGTTATCTGCCATCTAGATGTGGTAGTTCAGTGAAACTGTAAAGAGTTAAATTCATACCAGTTTTAGAGACCTGAAGTGTGAAAGTCGAACTGCCCCAAGTGACACCAAGAGACAAAAGCCAGCAGAAGGAAGGTACAGGTTGCGCTCAGCAATGACAAAACCCACACGGAAAAATATATTGGATGCTGGCAAAAATGGCAGCACCAGAAGAATGAGACCAAGGACGAGACATCTGTATTTAAAAACATTTACAGAAGGAATCTGTGTCATCTTTCTAGTTAAAAACATTTACAAAAGGCAATCGGCATCATCAAACAGCAACAGTCTCTCATATTTAGAATTCACATATAACATTCATATTTTGAAGTTTAATTTCAAAAAAGTGCAAATCTAAAGACTCTTTCTACATTAACAACTAATATAACATTTCAAAAACAATCTGGGAAAAGATATGGATTGAAGTTTAGCTTTTCAATTGTTTCTAAACATTCTTGGATGGTTTTCAATAAAGAACAAACCTGAGGTTGATATTTAGTCAGCAACTTACTGCATAAGTTTCTCTACCCCCACCCAACACAGAAGAGTGGGTGTTGATATTTAGTCAGAAACTTAGCTCCATTCACTCCTGCTCCATAAAACAGGAGTTGGTGCTGAAATCTAGCTGGCAACCCCACAGTGCAAATGCTAATGTCTCAACCAACTAAGTCTCTCTTGCTAGTAAACCAATATCTTCCTACACAGTCATCTTCATAATAAGAGGATAAGAGAATAGCATAGACTTGCTCTGAATGGGGAAGCTTACAAGTTCTACACATTTTCTTAAAATCAAAAGGCCTTTGTCAAGGTTTCAGAACACAGAATACATCAGTCATTGATGACATTTACTAATTAATAATTTGTTTCAGACACCAAATTGATAACTGTTTAAAAGCAGGCATCCAGAAAGATTAAGGCAAAAATGAAAGGAAGATTTTCATTCACATGATGTAATAAATGCACGTGGACAGCTATATCCAAAACTTATCTCCGAAGATTTACACATGTCTAAACAGAAAAAATAGCTTTCCAGTAAAAATGCCAAAGGGAGGACAACTACCATCACTTCTTTGCTTATTTTATTAGCATTTAGCACACTTTGTACAACAGTTGTATACCTATTTTCATGATCCATCTCTGTTTTAAAGCAACGTATAAACAAACAGCCCATCACAAACAGGAATGCGGCCACTGCTGCAAGACGTAGGTCAGCAAGTGAAGTGATGACTGGCACGCACCCCATGGACCAATCAAAGCACAGCCACCAAGGATTCAGGAGTAACCAGCTGTTGATTGCATAGAGGTAGTTGTAGTTCAAGGCCTGTAAAATGCACATGACTTACAAAGGAGCTGTCATACCTTAGGTCACCTGAAATCTTTGAGGCTTTCTAAATTATGAGAACAAATTTATCATTTAAGAACAATAATATTTTCAAAAACTCAAAAATGACACATTATTAAATAATTACCAAGAAAATAGATGCAATGAATCATCACATCCTACATGCTGAAGTGCATGTTTCCAACACTACCAGGCTTACCATTTCGACGCACTTATATTTCAAATTGTGAAAGGTTATTGATCCACAATACAAAAAGCGAAATTTTCACCCATCTTACCATATCTAGCGCTAATGCTTTACTGTGCCAGTCTCAACCCTATGCTAAAGTTTCACCCCACTAATCACAGCATAGCACCAACAATAGACATAAAACCTTTCTTAGGCTTCAATTTTCAACTCACTGACAGTGACTTTCCATTTACCTGTTGTTGTTGGTTTTGGAAGGGACAGTGCTTTCACCTTGCGGTGATTTTGCACTGTGGGGGATGAGGATCTTTGGGTAATGTGGGTATGAGAGAGGTGGGCGAAGGTAGGGAGGGACTGGGGAGGTGTAGGAGGAGAGGGTCTTTCCAGTTATATGAGACACCTGATTATTTTATATGCTATGCCAGCTTGTTAGTGGACTGTAGTGTTCCTTTAACATTTCATGGTCCAAACTAGCACTGTATCTTTAAAATGTTTAGATAAAACTACTCTCCCCTTTCTTTGTTTCACTTTGGCTGTTGGTGGCTTCCTTGAAGAGACTAATTTCTCCCTTACACAAATATAACAGTGTGTAAGAAGCTAGGTCTATGAAAGATTAAAGATATATTCAGCAAATAATTATTCTAAGAGAAGAACGAACATAAAGTGACTATAAAACAAAGTGTACTTTTTTCGTATGATGAAAGCAAAGCCAGTGAGAATTGAACCATACTCTGAAGGACTTGACTTTTCTTCTTTAAAATTTAGCAACCACATCAAGCATATAATAAATTTTTTTAATTGTTTTTCTCTAATCTGTATGTTGAAAATTTATATTTATACAAGGAAGCAGACATCTGCAGATATGTCAGATTAGCATTAAGACTCTCTGATAAAATTAGTATGAATGAATTACAAAAAAAAAATATGTCAAAGGTCAAAGACAAGAGATGAAATGCATAACCAAGAAAAGGTATTTCAGTTCCTTCCTATCAAATCTCAGATGATCAGTAAGTAGCAAGGAGCTGACATGACTGTGCAAGCACAAAGCTGGATCTGTCCAGCAGTTGAGCCCATTGACAGCCTCATCTTGAGACAACCCTGTCACTAAGACAGCCTTATGTTGAGACAAACCCTAAGCCACTAATGTAGCCACAAAACATCCCTGCCTCACATCTTCATTGTGGAGAATCATCAGCCTTTATGTAAATTTTCAGCCTCTATGTAAATTATAAGCCTTTATGTAAATAGTCCAAATTTAACTGGTAACTTTATCTGCAAGTCTCAAAATCAAATGTTCAAGTCGGAAAATTTGACAAGAGTTCTGGAAGCATGCTCTTAGAAGACATACTTTATTATTTTATTATGTTTCAAGGCAAGAAATCTCAAACAAAATTAACTCATATAAAAGTGAAAAAAACTACTGAAACAATAGTGCAAATTAGTAGAATGCTAAAATATTCAAAAATTTTCTGTGATGTAGAAGACTGAAATCTGCCCCATATCTTGGAGCTATGAATAATAATAATATGTAACTATACAAACCCTGTCAAGGGAAAATTTGAATAATAAGAATGTATAACTATACAAACTCTGGCAAGAGAACTATAAATAATAAGACTATAACTATACAAACCCTTTCAAGGGAGCTGTGAATAATAAGGATATATAACTATACAAACCTTGTCAAGGGAGCTATGAATAATAAGAATGTATGACTATATAAACCCCGTCAAGGGAGCTATGAATAATAAGAATGTATAACTATACAAACCCTGTAAAGGGAGCCATTGGCAAATGAATGAGGGTTGTCATGTACTTGGAATGTTGGAGGTGAGAGCCCCATGACTTTTAACCGCAACAATAAAAAAGTTACTGCTGAAAAGATGAGCACACACTGTCGTTGAATCAGGGACCGTAGCCATGGAGAGATTCCCTGTTGATTTGAAATGAAAGAATATAAGTATGACCATTTAAAAAACTAAGAGAAACAACATAAAAATATAGAGAGCGAAATTAAGGAGTAAAGGCTGCATGCACATTAAAGACCGAACTGAATGCAAAAGTGTTTTGCACTCCTAGATTCCAATGGCTGCACCTACTAATGATCAAACTTCAAATTGCAAAAAGAAAAACAGTTTCCAAGAAATTTTATTCAAATGTTGTGGTCGACATATTTATAACCTGCCATATATAGACTGATGAGCAGCCAGATATCTGCTCTTTACGCTTCAGCCTGAATGAAAGTGTAACCATTTGGACAGTTGTGACCTAAGATTTATTCCTAAATAATGCCTATAGCTTGTGCTGATGAAAAGATGGGAGTTGTAGTAAACTGCCTAAAACTCAGTCAGGTACAACTGGTACTTAGGTGAAGTAAGAATATGTTGCAGAAGAACATGCTGGTTTTCTTTTTAATAAGACAAAAGACTTTCATGCCAAAACTCAGTCAGGTACAACGGGCACATAGCACTAGAGTGTTAAGCAAAGTAAAAAATATGATGTAGAAGAATACATTCATTTTTTTAACAGCCCACAAGACTTTCCTTCCCAAGTGGTTGACACATTATTAAATTGTGGGCCAGGTAGGCTTTCTGTTTGCTTACTGAAAGGAGTATGACAAAAAACTGGTTAGAATTGGACAAACTGTGAATTTGCACAGAGCAAAAAAAGACACATCCCACACCCACCCACACACAAACAGGGACTACAAAAACATGCCAAAGGAGTAAAGTGTACTAGACAGCATGACAGCACACAGCACCAGAACAAGATCATTTACATCAACATGACTATTTGAAGTCTCAATTAACCATAGAATTAATACTAATAATAATAATAATGAGGATTTGTATAGCGCATTTCCAAAGATTTGCTCAGAGCGCTTTGCATAAATCATACAAAGAATAAATCATCAACAACCATGTACCATATTCACATATAACAGACACGCTCACTACTACAACAGACACCCACTCATACACAGAGTAAATTATAGACATGCGTTATGCACGCACGTCAGGACAGGGCCGCAATGAAGTACTTTTTTCCCTTTTTATCAAAAGTTCTATATTTAATAACTGCAAGAAAATATCAGTTTCTGATAACATTTGCACTGTCAGACAATAATTATAAACAGTACAGGCACCAGTTTTCATTTCTAGTCATGCAGTAAACAAAAATCATGCCTAGTCTGAAATGACGGCATAAAGTCTCTTGACTTGATGACAGCTCGAATGTAGCCCTCCCTTGCATCCATCTCATAGACTGAATTCGATGCCTTGCTCACTGTTCCAATACAGCGTGTGACTCCCTGAGAGTGGCAAGGTTCATCTTCATCTTCATCTGACTGATGGGCTGAGTGAAAAGCTGCTGGAGTCTTCACCTGAGAGGTGCTTTGCGAGAGGTGGTTCCAGTGTGAGTCCCTCCACTGATGGCAGTAAGTCTTGCAATGTGAGCATTCTCCTTTAGTTTGGGAGATCGAAATTTTCTGACTTGCTGTTGAGACCCACCAGCTTGCTTGGCGAATGTTTTATGTCTACTTGCTGCCTTCCTATTGACTTCATCATCATCATCACCAAGCACCAACAGAAGAACATGTTCTTGATGAACTCAGTATGCATTCCGTTGCACTATGGGCCATGTTATATTCCTGCAGGCCAATGATAAGCTCTCTTGCTTAATTTGTTGAAGCAAGTGCTTTGATCCGTCAGTGCATCTTGGGCGACACTTGATGCTAAACCAAGATGGGCTATAGCAGCAGAAGATGAAGTGTGTCAGGGAATACAGTTTGTTACTTGGCTGCACTGCTGCCACATACAGCCGACATGTCCTGCTAGCAGTTATGAACCATCTGGCCATCAACACGAGCCCAAGCTTTTCCTGCAGTAAATCGTCAATGATGCTTCCACTTCTAACAGCTGTGATCATTTTGTACAGGTAGGCTTGGTCATTACTAAGTTCGCTGACGTCAATTTCTGGAAGAAGATCACTGTCAGTAATGAGTCGATATCCTTCTGCAGAAAGTGGCAATGATGCACAATTAGCCAATGGATTTCCAATCGATCCTTTCTACTGTGTGGATCCTTCAGTTGAATCAATGAGTGTCTTGTAGAGCTGGTGGAATGGAAGTTTGTTCAACTGTAATGAGCATATGAACCACTGCAAAGGGCGACCAGTGTGGAGCTGTAACAGATGCATTGCCCCACTGTGGTGCCCACGAGTGTTCACAGCTGTGCTATCGTTCTACTGGGGGCCAGTCATTTTGCCCCAAGACCATTACGCCCCTACCATTTTGTCCCAAAAGTCAATTCGTTCCACGTAGGTCCATTTTGTCCCACATGTGGTCCATTTCGTCCCAAGACACAATAGTCAAATCGTCCCAAGCCCAAAAGGCAAATCGATCACCGATGAAACAAATAGCTATTATGTCAAATATTACTAAAAGAGCCATATATTATACGCTGTTCGAACAATAAAGACACGCAAGCTCAGCTGCCTATTTTAAACAGAGCCATGCGAATAAATTAAGCTAACATTTTACTAAACAAAAAAAATGGCAGCTAGGCAATACGCATGTAGCAAAGTATCTTCTTTTTAAACAATCTTTTAAATTAAAGATCTTCTCATTTATTGTGAACTTGTATTTTGACTTTTTTTTTGCTTATTATTACCAGTCGGACCTCGTTAAGTCGAACTCAAAGGGACCCGAAAAAAAAATTCAACGGAGTTTTCGAGTTAGGGAAAATGGCGTAATAGGCGCAGGTTAATCATAGACAATGTTTTCCGGCTTAATTACTGTATTATAACAGTTTATTATACAGTATTATCGTTTTATACGGATGCGTGTACTGTATTACAGTACTGTACTATCGAACAGTACAATCAATCGATCAGCTTACCTTTAGAGAAAAAAGTCTGTTAACTTCCATCGTTTGGCGTCGATGTGCCGATGCATATCTCGCTCCAAAATCTCCTCAATCTCGTCAATGGAACGGAACACATTTTCCTCGAGATTCGGCGTAGATTCCAAGAATCTGCGCAGTGTCTCAATAGCCGGCCTCGCTTCTTTTCGACTGGGGGCAGGATGTGTATCACCATCTTTGTCGTCCCGATAAGAGACTGACAAAGTGTAGAAAACGTATTTTTCACAGTGAGTTTGCGTGTGAATCACCAACGGTCCACTGGTCAAGTTACACCACCGCCACCGCCTGAAAGGATGGTCAAGGCTTGTGGCCGTAAATCTTGACCAGTGATGCGCGGCCAGCCGACTTGAAGTAACCGTGGGAAAAAGTCTAGTGTCGCCCAGTTCCCTGAGTCGGTCAACTTCAAAGGGGGGACTGGTGTGAGAGTCAGTTAGTTGTCCACTGCGTAAATGAGCACGTAACGAACACCTTTTACACAAAGATGAAAGGAAAATGGGATAAAAGTGTCTTTCTTGAGACAGTTTGGAACAGTTTGAGACATAGTTGCGTCTGGTTGGTGATGACTCAAAATTCGACTTAACGGAGGTTGGAAGCCAAAAAATCTTCGAGTTAAGGAGATCTAAAATACATTGTTCTTAAGGGAATTTGGCCGGGACCTAACAATTAATTCCTGATAGGGAGGTTTTCGACTTAGCGAGGTCCGACTGTATATGCAGAGAGTTTGCTGATCAGGTATACTCATTTAGCTCTAAGCACATCATACGTATTCACCTTTAATTGGGCTTAGGACGATTTGACTTTACTGTCTTGGGGCAAAATGGACCTTGGTAGGACGAATTGACCTTTGGTGTGGGAAGAAATGGTAGGGACGAAATGACCTATGACCATTCTGTTTGTCCACCATAGGTGTATCTCACTGACCTATTCATTTACTTTACATCTCACTGTACAACTTTTCACTAGTACGACGCCCACTGTCACAGAATACGTGAATATATACTACACGCACAGATAAGTAATGATTTCTAATCTTGTTTCCACAGCAAGGTCTTCAGCCCGACAGCTGCAGTTGCTTGCTCCTTGTTGCTATGTGTCACATCACTTATTATTAATTTTGTCGCTAACGTGCTGAGCTGAATGCTAATAGTATCATATCATCAATAAATATCTACAACAAAGAAGTACCCATTAAGGAAATAAAAAAGTATAGGTCATGCAGAAAATAATGATTTTAAGTACAACACATTTCAAGTAAACATCTAGCAGATCAAAATTCAGACCGAATGACATTTCTTGTGGTAATAAGGTGTTTTGCTTACCACAGAGCAAAGTCTTTTTCCTATTTGAAATCAGGATAGTGAGTTGTACAAAACGTCAAATGTGCATCAAAATCGCTGACACCGCTACACCCTACTATAAGGTCCACAACTGGCAGCCAATGAAGAGTGCGTATGATAGGTGATATATGTTCATATTTAGATGGTCTGCAGATGAGGCAAGCAGCATTATTCTCGATCCTTTGAAGTCTATCAAGAAGATACTTGGGAATTCCAGCTAAAAGAGAATTACAATAGTCCATCCTCGTCAGCACAAAGGCACAGATCAGAGTTTAAGATGCATCAGTGGTCAGATAGTGATGAATGGTACCAATCCTATGAAGTTTGAGGTTAGCAATTCTGTAGACATGAGAAGTATGCTGATGAAAAGTCAAACTCTGATCAAGAATGACACCCAAGCTGTAGACAGAGGTAAAGAAAGGAATACTTGAGTTGTTTATAGACAGAGACTGAGGGAGAGAAAGATGACTCAGAAATTTCTTTGGACAAATAAGTAGCAGTTCAGTCTTATCATCATTTAGTCTGTTCTGGAGCCTCCAGGACTTGAGGTCATCTATGCATTCCTGTGTCCATGTCAGTAGTTCAGAGAGTTCAGCAAATGGAGCTGACTGATATAGCTGTATATCATCAGCATAACTCACATGTGACAAGGCATGGCGTGACATAACATCATACAGAGGGGAGGTCTATAGCACAAAAAGTATTGGACCCAATACAGATCCCTGTGGGTTACCATATCTCAGGACAGAAGCATCTGAGTAAACACCATTCACACACAGTCTGGGTACACTCCACGAGATGAGATCGAAACCAGGACAAAGCAATATCATGAATACCAAAAGACTGCTGAATACAGTGTAGAAGTATAGAATGATCTACAGTATCAAATGCTGCTGACAAGTCAACATCAAAAATGACACGTCATCAACAGCACTGAGAAGTAGATCATTTACAACTTGAAGAAGAGCAGATTCAGTACCATAGTCTTTTCTATAAGCCGACTGGAAGGGATCAAGGAGATGATTTTGCTCCGCATGTACAATAAGCTGGGAAAGAACAATCTTTTCCAGAACCTTAGCTAGACAGGACAGGTTTGAAACTTGTCTGTAATTGCTTAAGCAGTTATGATCTAAAGATGGTTTTTTTATAAGTGGGCGGACAATAGCTAACCTGAACTCGAGAGGAAAGTGCATGCGCAGACATGAGAAAAACATTAATAATATAAGTTATATGTGGTAACAGGCCATCTAGACAATCGACAAGCAGAGAGGAGGGAATAGGATCGAGCTCACATGTTTTGGGGCTGCTCCTTAGACAAAGTTCCTTAACAAACTGTTCACTAACTGGCTCAAAACCACATAACTTAGGACCATTGTAAACTGTATCTGATATAGATGAAGACGAAACAGCAGCAGAGTCAAGTAAAGTGTACAAGACACCCTGACAGCACACAGTCCCAGAAAAAGATCAGTTACATCAGCAAGCAAACAGAGGTCATATTTCTTTGTGGAGAGGATTCTTTTAAAAGTTCATGCTCTTCTGACTTGAGGAGTGTGACAGATATGATACCACTTTTAATTATCCTGGTGTCAAGATTGTTGACAAATGTGCACTACACTGTCTCTTCTGTTGGCTACAGTATCTAAAGGAGGGTTTTACCCATAGAGACAGCAATGATAACTACAGCATCTAAAGGAGGGTTTGTACCCACATGGACAGCAATGATAACTACACCAATAATAATAATAATAGGCACTGTTGTATTACTGTTGTATTCTTACCCTTTAATATTATTTCTATTCCTACTCTTTAATATTATTCTTACCCTTTGATTCCTGGAATGTCCATTCTGCTGCTCCTTCCTTGACAATATACATGATGATTGTGAACCCAACAGTTTCAAAGGATGAATTTGGCACACGACTATGATATCATAAGCGCATGAGACACCCTACAAAAGAAAATTACCATTCTTACCTCTAAATTTAGTGACATTTAAAGGACAAAACCTTGCCCCCAAAACTCAATGAAGTATGATCTGGTGTCGGAGGCAAATCTAATCTGGAAAGAGGTTATACAAACTGCCAGAGACAGCAGGAAGAGGACAGTAGAGATTCTATGCTTCTAAAGGACACTAAAGAAAAAAAATTGTGATGCTCTTAGCCCATACAGTTAAAGAATGGTGATGATTTTAATCTGGTAAATGGTCTAAAAATAAAGAAAGATATATAACAGAATATAACAACTATTTTTAAAATCATTTAAATTTCAGTTCCAACACTTCTTGCTCAGCATGCTTCATCAAAGACTATGGTTAAAAATCATCATATAAACACTAGTACTATTTGTTTGGACTGTATAAGTGTATTACTTGAGTACTTGAGAAGCATGCTATTTAAGTGAGGAGTTCTAAAGAGAAAAGCTGAGAGTCATACAAGTACTGTTATCCCCTGCTCCTTGCTGAATGTTGCTAGGAAGCAAAATACAACACTCAGTATCATCCACAACCAGTTCACTCTCTCAGGGAAACACAATGTACCAGTACTGTCTGGAACATAAACAGCAATGTCATTACTCTCAGGGAAACGCAATGTACCAGTGCTGTCTGTAACATAAACACGGTCATTACTGTTGCAATCGGAAAGCTGCTGCACCTAACAGTCACAATGTAAGAAATGTAGCTACATTCCATAGTCAGACTACAAAGTTTGATATAAACTTACAAGATGTATAGAAGTAGGTAAATATAGGAAGTGTGCTACGCCCATTATCCAGACTATAACATTTGTAACCAATGTGCAAAATGTTTGGATATACCTAGCCATAAGCATGCTACATCCTAGACAGACTATACAGCAACAACCTGACAAGCACAAAAGTAAAAGGTATGCTGCTATTCTCTACCTGCAATAGCCAAGTGTTACATGACCATAAAATAAACATTGTTGAGCAGCAGTCTCTACCATCTAGCTGTGGTACTGCTGGCAGACACCAGGAATCATTAGCTAGCTTCAAGGAAATCAACTCGAGGAGAAAAGTGTAGAGGTTATTCTGAAAATCTCTACTCTATGACACAAAAGATTTTGTCTCTATACTCTGTGACACTGAACACATCACAGAGTTGTGTACGTGTAGACCCTTCAGCAACTAAACATAGTGGTCAGCACAAGTGTATCCATCATATTCACTAATGTTTACTCCAAAACTATAGAAACAAAAAAACAAAAAAGGGACAAAATCTGATCATTTAACAGGGTGAACCATTCTGGACACAGTTACACTGAAACAGGAAGATGCTGATTTGAAGATTTGATTCTTTACAAAAATGATGGCAACACAAGGGCACATATCACAACACCTAGGACATTTTTTCATACTGAGTCGGTTTCATTTATTAAAGTTATTTTTCATCATCAGGAGTTATGCTTATTCATTTCTTCCCAGTGTGTGACCAGTAAAATCCACTGCCTACAGGACTAGAAATCTCAGTGATTATACATTTTGTGTATCTATGTGTTCAAACATATACACACACACACACACATGTTTTTCGAAATGTCATTGGATATAACTAGTTTCCTCTGGATTTATGAGAAAGTGCTATTTCACAATGGAATGAAGTAGGAACCGTTTATTTTAGCTGATTTGAAACCTTCAATATAGTTTTAGTTTGTCCTGTCATGTTTATTTTTCATGATCTTTTATAAGTGTTTGAAATGTTTGCATATCTGGTGAATGTCACATAGCATTATCTACAGCAGGCCTCCTGGCATCACTGTGGAAAGAAAAATCATTCCAGAAACACACCAAATTTATGATACAGTAACAGAGCAAAGTAAAAGAACAGATAAATTTAATTCTTGTGCTTAAGAAAACAAACATATGGTGTATCAACAGTGTTTCTTTGTTTGTGTTTAACGCCATGCTAGCAACTAAGGCTATATCACGGCGAGTATCAATAGAGGAAGGAAAAAGAGAAAAGAACCAAACAAAATATGACGATCTTAAATTTGTTAACTGAAGTTTCACAGGAACAGTATGATATCCAGAAATGATAAAATGCAATTTCTAGCTAAGGACTCAGAAATCAAAAACAGACAAATTGTTTACCATTGGTGCAGGCTTTGACATATGCCATGAAAGACAAGAGGAAGAACAAGGCACATAGTAGGTCAGCTCTGCCAACTAAGCCAGCAACCTGAGTCAGAAAAGGTGATACATTAACGAAAAAACTGTTCATAAAAATAATACAAATAGCATACACTAAATATAGTTTTTCTCACCAAATGATTAAACTGTAAATATAATGAATAAATTTTCACAAAAATAATACAAATAGCATCCACAAGCTATAGTTTTTCTTACTAGATTATTGGACAAAAAGCATAATGAATAAACGTTTCGTAGAAATAAAGCAAATAGCATCTACAAACTATAGTTTTTCTCACCAAAATTATTGGACTATAAGCATAATGTGAAAGGTCTCCCTTTCATCCCTTGGTGTTCTTTTTATTATGTAGTTCAAACAATGCTTACACTCTCTGTGTGGATAGGATGGACTGCAAACAACAGTGAGGACAGAAATGCTGTTTTTGACGTATGGTTTGAAGAATGGTTGCTGACAACTGACAAATGGTTTGAAGAATGGTTGCTGACAATTGATATAAATGCAGAAAACAACAAAACTGACACAAGTCCATGAAGGATGATGTTGACAATATGGAACCCCATGGGAAAAACACCACCTGCGAGCTGAACGTTCCATCTGTACAAAGAATTTGTTTCAAAACATTCATATCACATTTTTAAGTATTTCATGGCATGAAAATATTCAAGTGAATATTTATCTATATAAAAATGAATTTATCATAACTTGCCAACAAATATAGCTTATTAACATCATCATCAGAGAATTTATAAAATATAATTAACTTTATATTATCCAGAATGTCCACATACATAGGTAGTAGTTTTGCAATTATTTTTGTTATAAGCATTTCTCATTGAGAAAAAATGTAAATAAATCACATAAGACAGCTCCAAATCATGTAAAATAAAATCTGAAAAAGTGTCTGAAAACCACAAAAGACATTAGATCATGGTCTCATCGCATAAGACATTGTGTAATACCTGAACCAGCATACGAAAGCTAATATTTTGTAATTGTTACCAAATGTCAGTTAACTGCTTTACATCCATAGAAACATTTCACTCATTTAAAACCAGTTTCTTAACATTGGTTGATGGGGGGGGGGGGATCGGAAAGGCAGCTAGGCCTGTAAACAGATGCCATATGCAGAGAAAGAACAGAGTGGCTAAGACAAGAGCTGAACCCAGGACTGACCACCCCCACTGTATTGGTGACAGGTGCTAACCGTTGTACCACCAGACCGCTCTCTTAACATTAGGGATCAATCCACGAATATATGATATGAATACCTGCACATTAATGTGTACTTTTTCTGTGATTGACTGCTAAAACCCACTGTTTATATGGGGCTCTAAGAACCCCAAACCATTTTAACTGAGGGTCTGAAAGCCCTAAAAATTTTAACTGGGGGTTTGAAAAGGTCCCTGGTTGATTTGACCAAGTTGCTTCCACCACAAAAGTCAAATCAATCATGGGCTTAATCGATTTATCCACATCCCAGAGTCAATTCAGCCACTGGCTCCAGTCAATTTATCCACAGCCGTAAATTGATCATCAAATGAAAAATGGATGCTATTCAAAGTAATATGGCATGGATACTTATGTATATGAGTGTGAAAAAAAATACAGTTCTTACTTAGATTAATTTATGCAATTGAAAAACAATCAGCATAGTACTGACGTAAGTCTACTGGCCCCAAAACGGCCTGCTTAGTGCAACTTTGAATGGTTTGTGAAACTTCACAGCATAGCTGTTAGTAAAATTAGCTGAATATGGAGTTTAGTTTGTGGAGATTTTCTTAGACAGATTTCAAGCTGTTTTACAGTAATATGTGAATATACATCTTTGGCTACTTTCAGACTGTATTGTGCAAACATTTAAAAAAAAAACCTAGGCGTATTGTGCTACATGTAAATGGAAAAATTGAAAATACACTAAAATATATTGTTTTACAAAATACTTACTTCTATAAAGCAGCATCTCTCTCTCTATCTCTCATGCACACAAACACACACATATGCATATGCACACAATGAAAGAGAGCGAGTTCAAAGCAAACAGGTCAACAGAGAACGACAAAGAAGATTACATTAAAATTCCCTTATTTTATGGCCATAATACCATAAAAAAATGATGCTGGTGTCATTGTAGAATCGACTTATGCCATGGTCACCGTCGAATTGACTAGTACCATGGTCAAATCAGCAATCAGCAAATGGTCAAATCAACCAGTCCCCTTTGAAAACTACTTTTATTTTATGGATGGAAAACACTGAATTATAACTATGGTATGAAAACAATTAGTGAGACAAAATGAGTGCTTTTTGGATTCTTTTTTGTCATAAAGCCATATACCCCCACCCCAAAAAAATCTTTTTTTTAATTCTAAAAACGGAAACTTTGCTCCTGATAGTTGTTTGCTACTCTTTCATAGATACTTACAAAGAATTAAGGAAAAATAAAATATTTATATCGACTAGTGTAAACACCAATTTTCTATCACAGAAACATAAATTTGTATATAAAATCCTAAAATAAAAATGTCATCACAGTGAATGTCAAGAAAAACACAATGACAAGATGCCCTGGTAAAGATTAATGCTAACAGTAAAAAACTGAAAAATAGAATAAAAGCTAGGTATGCTGAAAAAAAAATTGTGAAAAGGTGGCATCAATGCAGAAATCTTAGGAAGCACACCCAGATGTCTTACCGGTATGTCAACACTGTTATGGGCCGATATGATTTGTGGCTTTGTTTACTAACAAGCTGGTTGCCCCAGAAGTCGTGAAGAAGCAGTTCAGTAATCGGTCTTTCTGGAAGTACATCTTTATTATTAACGATTGCTTCGCTATCGTCAAATACAAAGTTTCCATTGTAACTGTTGCCGTAGCAGACGACTGCAATGGCGAAAATAAGGATTCTTGCGATGATAGGCGATAATGTTGGTAGAGGGAGACCGCCGTCCCAGTGCCTAGGCGTGCTTGGGTGCACATGTTGACCAACATGATCCTGAAAGGTCGCCTTACTTTTTCCGTTGCCTTTTAGACAATTCTCAAGACTCATGACGAACTGGTTGCACTGATTTAATTAATGGAAGACCATATCGCATGCTGTAAAGAATGGAATGGAAAAAAGGATTTTGCGATCACAAGGAAAAAGGGTACATTTAAAGATTTATCTTTACGTATGAGCATCTTAATATTCTTTTCTGTTTCTTTCAGCTTAATATTAAATGCAATAACTAAACAAACAAGCAACACTGAAGTTGACGTGAAGTGACAAACCTGTTCTGCAAGTATCTACGGTAATCCATAGAAGAACGAGTAAACTCCCATCCAGTTGTGTTACGCCAAATAAAACTTGCCAAAAAAAGCATTCATTTTCATACAGCAATTTCTTATGCCAAAATAACTGTTTCTAACAAAGCTTTGTGGTGGGAAACATCTAAACATCTGTCTGCTTGCAGTGCTTGGCATGAAATGTTTGACGACGTTAAGAGACTGTAAATGGGAGCGAACTCTCGTACAGGCTGCGTGTAAGTTGTCTCTCCTAGAAGGCGGATAGTGTGGGAAAGATACTGATACATGTCTAAACATTTCTCTCTTCTAGCAGGCGGATAGCGTGGGGAAGAGACTGATACATGGCTAAACACTTCTCTCTCCTAGCAGGCGGATAGTGTGGGCAAGATACTGATACATGTCTAAACATTTCTCTCTCCTAGCAGGCGGACATCGTGGGCAAGATACTGATACATGTCTAAACATTTCTCTCTCCTAGCAGGCGGACATCGTGGGCAAGATACTGATACATGGCTAAACATTTCTCTCTCCTAGCAGGCGGACATCGTGGGCGAAATATTGATCCATCTCTAAACATTTCTCTTCTAGCAGGGGGATAGCGTGGGGAAGAGACTGATACATGGCTAAACATTTCTCTCTCTCCTACCAGGCGGACATTGTGGGCAAGATACTGATACATGGCTAAACACTTCTCTCTCCTGAAGACTCATTTGTTTACTTAAGGGACATAAAAAACAAGCACCACTTCTGTCTTTAGTATTTTTTCTTTCCTATTGTTTTATTTTTTTCTTCTCTTCTGTTTTTGCTGCGCAATGAGCATTCTTTTGAATGGATACCTGCGCATTATAAATCATCATCATCATCATCTCCTAGCAGGCGGACAGCGTGGAGAAGAAGATTTGACTTTTCTGTCTTGGGGTGAAATGGACCTACGTGGGACGAATTGACTTTTGGTGTGGGGCGAAATGACCTATGACCTTCAAAAGACGCACGGCCGAAACAACAAAGGACAGCCGCAGTCTACTGGTCCTGCATGCAGGTATACAAAACTGGCGGCCCGATAGGAGCCGGAAAAATTCTCTCGACAAGACATGCCTGTCATCACGAAGGATTGCAGACACTTTTAGAAGTGTCTGCCTGTTATACAGAGTATGAAAAGCACTCTGAGCTGTCCCAATTAATGACCTTGGAGCAGGTGGATACCACACGATGTAGGCTGCTCTTGTCCTTCACCGATAAACTATTGTAGAAATAATAATAATAATAATAATGAAGACAGCACGTTCTCTATGTGCGATCTATAAAAGAGCTGAAGAATTTGGTGGGAGAGAGAGAAAGACCAGCTTCCGGAGAAGGAAGAGGCGCTGCTGAGCCTTCTTCACAACAGTCTGAGTGTTGACATCCCATGCAGCAGTCGCCTATCGAAGATGGTGCCCAGGTATTTAAAAGCAGGAGCAATGTGCACCTCCTTGTCGTAGATGACACTTACAGGACTTGGTGGAGAATTCCGACGGAAATCAAAGATCGACCATCTCTTTGGTCTTACTCACATTAAGGTCTAAGAAATTGTCATCGCACCAGGCAATAAATTCTTCCGAAGCTACACCGTGGGTATCTGCTGGCCCACTAAGGAGAGAGAGCAGTGCCGTGTCAACAGAACATTTGACGAGATATTGACCCTCATGGTTACTGGTATACAAAATAAACAGAAACGGGGATAAAACACAGCCTTGACGTGAGCCGGTGTACGTTGTGATTAAGTCGGAAAAAGTAGCATTGACAAGTACTCGCTGCCTCCTGTCAACCAAAAAGTGGATGATCCATAACACTCACTGATGATCAAAGGAAAACTCGTCGAGGAGTCTTCTAGCTATGATATGGGGTTGGATGGTGTTGAAGGCTGATGAGAAGTCAGCAAACAGCAGTCGTGCGTGGGCTTGTGGATTCTCCAGGTGTTTCAGTAAAGTGTGGAGGATGAACAATATTGTGTAAAGGTTGTGTGGCGGTCTAGTCTCTGCCTAATGTGTATACATTATATACAAGCGTCCTGATGGACTGAGGCGTTGTTACAAGGAACTCTGGTCTGTTAATTGTGTGGAACATATTCCCCTCGACTGTGTGTTGATGTGAGGGAACGAGGGAACTTTAATCTTGCCAAAAGCTCTGGCGAACTGTGTAACGATGTGGTGTGACGGTGTTGAGAGGAGTGTGTCCAGGTTTTAAATTGATTTATTTAATTTATATCTGCTGTTTTATATATCGTCACTCTGGGTGGGGACGCACCTCTATGAAACGATTTCGCGTGAATAGTTTTACCTGTGTGGTGTGACAATACCTGTATCTTGGTATCTTGGTTTAGACAGACAACCACAGGAGAACTTACTCTCTAACAGCAAATACACCCACACACACCATTCTTTTCAAATATTAAGACAATTTATTATGTAAAGTTTCGGTTATTACAAAATTAAGATATTCACAGGAACAAATATTTGAAGTTTAAGTTTTCAGATTAATGTCATTCTTCTCAAACTTTCTTAAACTTTTAGAAATGATTCTCCTGTAATTTTTGTGTTAAGTTTGAAGATTGGCCATCATCAGTATATTTGCCCAGTCACATTCAAAAATTCCCTAAGCTATTAACAAATTTTGTTATGCACGTATCATATTCAAAACAGAACTAAGTACATACTAACAATATACATTAAAAACGTGTATATAAAGCAAATTTACAGCACAGGACAAGCAGATTTTGAATAACATGTACTCATGCACAGTACATGTCTAAATGTACAACGAAGTGAAAGATACGCAGCGTTTTAAGATGCAAGTCAATGATCTGATGAGATATTTAACCTTTACAAAATAATCCTGAGCTGTTTTGCTTTGTATTTGGAGAACACGATTTCTTTACACTTTAAATTTTATCTCAGCTCATCCAGGCCCTTGAGGTCAAACCTAATGTATACTAACCCTGCTTACCTAACCCCAACCAAGACACTAGAGGTTACACCTAATGCGTGCTAACCATGCTTATCTCTAACTCTAACCAAAACACTTAAGGTTTCAGCTAATGCATGCTAACCCTGTTTATCTAACTCTAACCAAAACATTTAAGGTTACACCTAATGCATGCTAACCTTGTTTATCTAACTCTAACCAAAACATTTAAGGTTTCAACTAATGCATGCTAACCATGTTTATCCAACCATAACCCAGACACTTTAGGTCCCAGCTAACTCATGCTACTGTTTCCTTCCTTTTGCTGGAGTTAATTGTTGGCTTATGGTTAATCCATATCATCACAATACAAGTGGTATAGGTGTCTTGTCCTTGCGTTTGGCTTCAGCTACTTTTCTCTCTGCCTCTATTTAATATTATTCACAAGATGCTTCAAACGTGTGCAAAACCAAGGCAAGGTAAAAAAAAAAAAAAAAGTAAAGGTCATCCCATAACCTTTTTTGGTCGTTAGGGAGTGAGGTGTTAGAGACCCCACTTTTCTTGGGGCCAGCTTTTACACGAGGGTGGTGCTAATCTCAATCTCCTCTCCCTCGCTGCCTCGCTCCCTCTGTGGAGTCAGGTACCCATTCCCATCAGCTGGGTCGGGAACTGAACCAGCGCGCTCTCGGTTCGGACGCCAGCGCTCTAACCATACGAACAGCAGTCTACACCTGAGCAGTCTACACATGGGCAGTCTACACGTGAGCAGACTACCCATGAGCACACTTGTGCAGTCTACCCATGAGCAGTCTACACCTGAGCGATCTACCCATGAGCAGCATACACCTGAGCAGTCTACCCATGAGCTGACTACCCATGAGCTGACTACACCTGAGCAGTCTACCCATGAGCAGACTACACATGAGCAGACTACACAAGTTCGTCTACATCTGATCAGTGGAATATTTAGGAACTTGATTGATTAATTAAGTGATTAAATTAAAGATGAGAACCGAGGAGTATTTCCAGGAGAAACGAAGCACACAAAGACAAACTGTAGCAATATGTGTATAACTGGAGTTTAATCAGCAGCAGTCTCATTATGACCACGAGTCGCCCCAAACGGACTTCAACCACAAAGACAATGAAGTGCAAAGAGTTGGCAGTGATGTCTCTTTACCCACTTGATGTTATGAATAACGAAAGGACTCTCACATTCACCCCTATTTAATGACTGAAAAATATCATTCAGCAATGAGTCTGCGTACCGTCAGGAGGAGGATCACCTGGTGGCCATGATGCAGTGAAAATAAGCTAAAACTAAATGTGTCTACGACCAAGGATTTGGTGGTCGACTTTCACAGAAAAACAGACCTTGCCTGTGTGTGCTGAGAGAGACAGAGAGAATGTGTGTGTGTGTGTGTGTGTGTGTGTGTGTGTGTGTGTGTGTGTGTGTGTGTGTGTGTGTGTGTGTGTTGAGCGCACGTGTGTTGGCGCAAGGGAGGAATTTTGTTTGCCATGCAAATAAGTAAAGTAAATTTTTCTTTAGCTGTAGCATTATATTATGAGTTGTTCTGGTTTGGGTTTTTCTCTGTAATGTTCACGAAAATTAACGATGTGCATTCGTCTGCTGATCGAATGCTGCTTACGACGGGTCTGTAGCCTCTGTCTTTTCTCACACGCGTTCGCTCGTAGAACCACCCTCCTCCTAATCATGCTTCTCTCTAACTTTGTCACTGTTGTCATACGTAGGAATGCATTGTACACACAGTCACACGTGTGTACAACATCTAGATCACACACACACACACACACACACACACACACACACACACACACACGCAGAGTTCCTGTTCAAAACCGTCGTCAGCACGGACTGTAGTGTTCACGTCAGCTCCCGAGGGTCGGTGACGCGTCCGACAAAGAGATTGATGCCAAGCAACTTGTCTCTCAAGACAAACATGAATGGGTGGTTGACTCGGAAGTACTCCACGTACTGGCGGGTGGGAATCCGCAAGGCTGTGGCCGCAGCAGCAACGGTTCCGTTCTCGTTGACCTCGATGAGCGCGAGGTGGGTCATGTCCCTGACAAAGGCCGTGTCGTGTTTTCCGACAAGACGGGAGAAGTTGGCTTCGCCCGACATAAACATGCGCTTGAACCCTAAGCTTTTCAAGATCTCTTGTATGGCAAGGTCATTCTTCAGTAGAAACTTGGGCAGGTACACCTGCAAACAATATTTTTCATTGTTTTCAAATCCCCACTCTATAGCATCATTGCTATCACATCACAATCACTTCAACCGCTTTTTCTTCTTTCCTTCCTCAGCTGTTAAAGACTTTTATTTGCTGGCTCTGTTAAAAGTGTTTTGCTGTCTCTATTATAGGCTGCATTCATTTGGACAAAGAGCGGGCGCGCTCAGCAGACAGGACACTCAGCATATAAAGGTACCTACTTTGGATAAAGTGGGGGCATGGTCGGCAGACAGGGCACTCAGCATATAAAGGTACCTACTTTGGATAAAGTGGGGCATGGTCGGCAGACAGGGCACTCAGCATATAAAGGTACCTACTTTGGATAAAGTGGGGCATGGTCGGCAGACAGGGCAATCAGCATATAAAGGTACTTTAGATAAAGTGGGGGCATGGTCGGCAGACATGGCACTCAGCATATAAAGGTACCTACTTTGGATAAAGGGGGGGGGGGCATGGTCGGCAGACAGGGCACTCGGCATATAAGGGTACCTACTTTGGATAAAGTGGTGGCATGATCGGCAGACAGGACACTCAATCAGCATATAAAGGTACGTACTTTGGATAAAGTGGGGGTATGGTCGGCAGACAGGACACTCTCCAGTACGAAGGGCTTGAGGCGCTGCTCCAGTGCGGGAAGGCCGCCATCTTGGTGTGGCAGGAGGATGAAGAGTGCGTATCGCCTGGTCACCCCATACGGCAGCTCCAGCAAGCTCATGGCCAGCTCCGGGTAATCGCCGCGAGGATAGACCTCTCTCGACACCATGGTGGGTACCCGTACTTCCTCTTGCCCGTCTACCTTAAAGGCAGCTGGGTAAGTCAGGCGGGGGTTGAAAGTGTGAGACCACGTGCCCTTTGTCAACAGCAACAAGCAATCATTTGCTTAGTGATAATATCTCGCCGTTTGGGGCTATTTTAACCTCGGGAATAGTTGGCAACATTGCACAAACTATTCCAAAGCTAAAAGATCAACACCAGATAAAGAAGCACATTCCAAACAAATCAACACAACTTGATATCGAGAAAACAAACACGAAAGAAAAGAACAGGTACCTGGATGTAGGCGACCAAACAATTTTCTTCTTTTTTACCTTCTGCTACTAAACCTACAAGTGTTGCTTTTGCTTTCCGACAGTGTACGCATCACTTTGATTATAGTTTATTGCCTATGTGTATGACGGATAAAATACAGTACACATCAAATGGAGCGCTTGGTGATTCAGTCACTAACGCACCTGTAACGACAGTGAGACTCGCGTGTCGTCAGTTCGTACTTTGACTCCGACATACCTGCCCCACCCTCTCTCTCTCTCTCTGAATATGACCCTCTGTTTACAGGGCTGACAGTCGTGAGTTTGTACTTTGACTCCGACATACCCGCCCCTCTCTCTCTCTCTCTCTCTCTGAATATGATCTGTTTACAGGGCTGACCGTGGGTGGTTTTCTGTGGTTCAGTCAGAATTTTGTTTCTGAATTTTGTGTGCATGGACTCTTAAGCAGCACCTGGATAGCTTTAGAGCTACCTACAGGCAACACCTGCACATTACTACCTACAGGTAGCACCTGTTGACTGTACAGTCCTGAGACTACTGACTTGTAGCGCCTGAAAAGTATCAAGACTACCTACAGGCAGCACCTGCACAGCATACTAGACGAATATCCGTGTTGGATTTGTTTCCAGACACACACTTCTTTCGTCATGATAGAGGGCTCCTGATTCTTTTGACACCCCGCACATGTGTAGAGTCAAACATCTTGCTAAGATTTCGCTATTGCAGTATATAGCCATAACAGTTAGGGTTACTACAGTATATATCCATGAGGGTAGCGGTTATTGCAGTAGATAGGCAATATTTAGGGTTCTTGTAGTATACAGCCAATAGTTTTAGGGTTATTTCCGTATACAGCCATAAGGGTTATTTCAGTATACAGCCATAAGGGTTAAGGTTATTTCAGTATAAAGCCATAAGGGTTTTAGTTATTGCAGTATACAGCCATAATTGGGTTCTAGTTATTGCAGTATACAACCATAAGGGTTAAGTTATTTCAGAGCCATAAGGGTTCTAGTTATTGCAGTATACAGCCATAAGGGTTCTAGATATTGCAGCATACAGCCATAAGGGTTCTAGTTATTGCAGTATACAGCCATAAGGGTTCTAGATATTGCAGTATACAACCATAAGGGTTAAGGTTATTTCAGTATACAGCCATAAGGGTTCTAGTTATTGCAGTATACAACCATAAGTGTTCTGGTTATTGCAGTATACAGCCAGAAGGGTAAGGGTTATTGCAGGATATAGCCATAAGGATTTGAGTTAATTCAGTATACAGCCATAAGGGTTCTGGTTATATCAATATACAGGTATAAGGGTTAAGGCGATTGCAGTATACAGCCATAAGGGTTAAGGTTATTTCAGTATACAGCCTTAAGGGTTCTGGTTATTGCAGTATACAGCCAGAAGAGTTAAAGTTATTTCAGCATACAGCCAGAAGGGTACAGGTTATTGCAGGATATAGCCATAAGGATTTGAGTTAATACAGTATACAGCCATAAGGGTTTGAGTTAGTACAGTATATAGCCATGAGGGGTTAGGGTAAGGGTTTGTCCAATATATAGCCATGAGGTCTAGTGTTAGGGTTAGTACAACATATAGCCATCGGGTAGTACAACATATAGCCATCGGGTCTAGTGTTAGGGTTAGTACAACACATAGCCATCAGGACTAGTGTTAGGGTTAGTACACTATATAGCCGTGAGGGTTAGGGTTATTGTATGATATATAGCTGTGAGGGTTAGGGTTATTGTATTATATATAGCCTGTGGGTTAGAGTTACTGAAGTGTATAGCCACGAGCTCTCTTTCAGTAAGCTTACTATAGTCATCTCTTTGGCACAAATCATTAAAAGCAGTTCTTAAAAACCGCTCACTCACCATTGTTGTAGCATTTAACAATCAAAGCATCTGAATGAACTGAAGAAAACTGCCTGTCGTCAATAGAAGCTAATCACTAAACCAGCCCGGCAGGAAATCTAGCCTTTTCACCAGGAAATCCAACAAATACCTGGGAATATAGCAATCTTACCTGGAAATCTAGAAATCTTACCTGGAAAACTACAAAACTGAATAGCCACAGCTCAGCCTGGTGGTTGTTGGAATTAAAATCATGGGGAGGAAACTCTCTAACTCTCTCGTTGGTCATTTCTTGGATAAAAGTGCTGACTGTGCTCAGTGGTGAATGTACAGGAATCTTGCTGTCGCTGTCGTTGTGAGTGGCGTTGGTGGAGATGAGGTTGACATGCGTGTTCAGACAAAGCTGTAAAATCTTCACAAGGCGCTCGGAAAAGACGAGTGGTCCTCCTCCCCCAACCAGCGCCATATTGACTGACTCAAATGACGACTCGCGGGACGAATTTCCTGGAATATTGACATCAGCGTATAACAGGTCTAGTGGCGTGTTGCGTCACTATGAAGCAGGTCTACGTGCATGTTGCGTCACCATGTAGTAGGTCTACGTACATGTTGCGTCACCATGAAGTAGGTCTACGTACATGTTGCGTCACTATGAAGCAGGTCTACGTGCATGTTGGGTCACCATGTAGTAGGTTTATGTGCATGTTACGTCACTATAAAGAAAGTCTACATGTATGTTACGTCATTATGAAGTAGGTCTAGCAGGTCTACGCGCCTGTTCAAAAACTGGTATCTGACGGTTAGCGCACGGCTGTTCCAATCCGGAGCTGACCAGGTTCGCTACCCCCTCATCCGTCCAGTCGATCTGGCTATCAGGGTTAGGTACAGGAGTCTCTAGAGGGCTAAGGAACTTGATAGCTATCAGGGTTAGGTACAGGAGTCTCTAGAGGGCTAAGGAACTTGACAGTTATCAGGGTTAGGTACAGGAGTCTCTAGAGGGCTAAGGAACTTGATAGCTATCAGAGTTAGGTACAGGAGTCTCTAGAGGGCTAAGGAACTTGATAGCTATCAGAGTTAGGTACAGGAGTCTCTAGAGGGCTAAGGAACTTAAGACAGCTATCAGAGTTAGGTACAGGAGTCTCTAGAGGGCTAAGGAACTTGACAGCTATCAGGGTTAGGTACAAGAGTCTCTAGAGGGCTAAGGAAATTGATAGCTATCAGAGTTAGGTACAGGAGTCTCTAGAGGGCTAAGGAACTTGACAGCTATCAGAGTTAGGTACAGGAGTCTCTAGAGGGCTAAAGAACTTGATAGCTATCAGAGTTAGGTACAGGAGTCTCTAGAGGGCTAAGGAACTTGACAGCTGTCAGGGTTAGGTACAGGAGTCTCTAGAGGGCTAAGGAACTTGACAGCTATCAGAGTTAGGTACAGGAGTCTCTAGAGGGCTAAGGAACTTGACAGCTATCAGGGTTAGGTACAGGAGTCTCTAGAGGGCTAAGGAACTTGATAGCTATCAGAGTTAGGTACAGGAGTCTCTAGAGGGCTAAGGAACTTGACAGCTATCAGGGTTAGGTACAGGAGTCTCTAGAGGGCTAAGGAACTTGACAGCTATCAGAGTTAGGTACAGGAGTCTCTAGAGGGCTAAGGAACTTGACAGCTATCAGGGTTAGGTACAGGAGTCTCTATAGGGCTAAGGAACTTGACAGCTATCAGGGTTAGGTACAGGAGTCTCTAGAGGGCTAAGGAACTTGATAGCTATCAGAGTTAGGTACAGGAGTCTCTAGAGGGCTAAGGAACTTAAGACAGCTATCAGAGTTAGGTACAGGAGTCTCTAGAGGGCTAAGGAACTTGACAGCTATCAGGGTTAGGTACAAGAGTCTCTAGAGGGCTAAGGAACTTGACAGCTATCAGAGTTAGGTACAGGAGTCTCTAGAGGGTTAAGGAACTTGACAGCTATCAGGGTTAGGTACAGGAGTCTCTAGAGGGCCAAGGAACTTGACAGCTATCAGGGTTAGGTACAGGAGTCTCTAGAGGGCTAAGGAACTTGATAGCTATTAGAGTTAGGTACAGGAGTCTCTAGAGGGCTAAGGAACTTAAGACAGCTATCAGAGTTAGGTACAGGAGTCTCTAGAGGGCTAAGGAACTTAAGACAGCTATCAGAGTTAGGTACAGGAGTCTCTAGAGGGCTAAAGAACTTGATAGCTATCAGAGTTAGGTACAGGAGTCTCTAGAGGGTTAAGGAACAGGTCGGCATGAAGGCAAGCGGTCTGAAAGAGAGGGAAGGGTGGCATGTAACTTATTTTGGCCCAGAGTGTCCCAGTGGCGTTGACTGCACAGATGTACTTGACACTTAACCCGGGTGTATATTATTGTTGTTGTTGTTGTTATGTTATGTACGCACGAGGTGTTTAATCCCTGAGGTGACACGGAAATCTAAGTTCCCTGCTGAATGTAAAAGACACATTAAGGGTCGGCATACATGATATAATCCCCGGGTTGTATTATATCACACGGGTAGAAGTAAACGACACTTAAAGGGTCGACATACATGATCAACTTCACGGGTTGTATCACACGGGTACAAAGGACGAGGCAGCAGCATCCGGCGTAGTGGGCAGACAGATTATACAGTTACTATTCCTAAGAAATGGGACGCACGGACGAACTGACTCACTCCACGCTAACACCACACACACGCGGGGTCGTATACAGACTGACAACGTGTCCACTGGTTCCTGTAACTTGTGCTTTACCTATAAATATACGTCTTTCTTCCATTATATGCAATCACATTCATAACTCATTCTCAGCAAAATAATTTATTCAGCGGGCTGCTTCCAATGACTTCATACTGTAATAGAATTCGTACACGCACCCTCAGTTATGAAAAGATTTGACCTGTTTCAACGCTCTCATACATCGATAAAAATATTATCTGTAAATAATTCTTGCCTAAAAAGTTTTACTTCGATTATGTAATGGTACACAGCTCATTCAGACACCGCGGCGTGACCTTTGGGCTGACGATGGGATCTCCGAATATTTAGCTATTCTACAGTCCTCACGGTCTTTCGGGTGAACACAGTGGTTCCTCGTTTGGGGTAAATTCCCTAAACATTAACATTCTTACGAACACTGCATTCATTCGCTAGTATAAAAATTAACACATAAAGGATTAAAGTGAGGTAAGGCACAGATCGGCCCGTGACATTTATACCTATAAAAGGGGTTTTGATGAGTCCCTGTCGTATCAGGTGATGTGGTCTGTATCATTTATGTGTCCTTGTCAACATTGTTCAGCAATGCAATATTCATATTTATAAATCAAACTAAACATCGCTAGATAATATATATATATAGAGAGAGAGAAATGTATATATTGAAATATTTGAAAAGAAACCCCCTGTCAAAAAGTCGTTTGTGAACGTAGTAGAAAGAAGTGCATATGTCAGAAAAACGTACCTGAGAACATCTTGATGTTTTGGAATCCCCCCAGAATCTCTTTCCTCCTCAGAAGCGGAATATACATGTGTTCTCCGATTTCATTGGCTGTCCGACCGTCAGCCAACAGCAACGTCACTGACAGCAGCGTCATGACGCTCCATGGGGAGATAACCAAGTTGCCTTTCTTGCTGGAGAAGCCTCGATATAGGCCCGTCGTCAGCCGGTGGTGAGCGCGCACCAACACTTCCTGCGCGAAGTTGTCCACAGTCGTCTCCCCTAAACATACTGTCCACTCGGGGTTAAGTGTCAAGTACATCTGTGATTATCTGTCTATACATCTGAGTGTCTGGCCAGAAAGGCAAGTATAATGGCAAAAAGTGATAATTTGATAATTTGAATAATTAGCATTGGGATGCTTCATGAACGGGACACATGCTACGCCGATGAGTTCAGTAAGCTGTTTGTACATTATATATATATATATAACTACACGAAGATACACGTTTTTAACGGATTTATAAATGGAAATGTCTTGTTCAAACGACTGGTAAACAATACTTACCACGTTTGCACAGCTTCAAGAAATCTTTGGACAAAAGTCCAACATTTGTGGTCCTCTTTTACAGTTTTGATGGTCAACTAAATATACTGTCATCTGCTTACAACTCAGATCCAGACAATTTTCAATTACTTTTTTAAGGCGTGAAATAGGCGGTGAGGCCTAGACTAATAGTAGTCTGTCTCTACTACTACTACTACTGTTTAACAGTTTTGATCTTCAGTGACAGAAAGATGTAAATAAAAACAACGAACATTATGATGGCAGAAAGTAAACGGAGTGTGTAGATCGCATTAACCGATATAAAGCAGACTGGCAACTAAAATTCATCAGTTTATTTCAACTATATACAAAGTCATCTTCCATCTTTCATCTTCGTGACAAATAGTTTGGGACAAGCACGAGTCCGGAAATGAGCAGGTGCTATGGAAACATGCGCTTTGCAGAGTAACCAGGGGTCATGGGATAGCAATCAACTTTCCTGAGGTCAGTGATAGCAAAGACTAAATATACTATTTCATCTTTGGGGATAGTCAGCTTTCCTGGCGTCAGGGAGAGCAAAGACTTTATATAATATATCATCTTTGAGGATAGTTTTCCTGAGGTCAGGGATAGCAAAGACCTTTATATAGTATGTCAACTTTGAGGATAGTCAGCTTTCCTGAGGTCAGGGATAGCCAAGACTAAATATACTATTTCATCTTTGGGGATAATCAGCTTTTCTGACGTCAGATATATCAAAGACTTTATATAACATATCATCTTTGGAGATAGTCAACTTTCCTGGCGTCAGGGATAGCCAAGACTTTATTGAATATATCATCTTTAGGGATAGTCAGCTTCCTGGCGTATCATAGATTCAAATCAGCGCCCTCGTTACAGATAATGAAATATTACCCCACAACACCAATCTTCAAAATAAAGCTACAGAAAAGCAGAAATATTCTTGTTTGTCAAACAACATGAGGCTGAATTTAGAGTATTATTATGTTTGCATATGCAACACAGTTACTTCCCGAGCGTTGTGGTCGTTCGATGTGGATAACAAGTTAATGATGTGGATCGTGAACAGGTCCGTGATGTGGATCGTGAACAGGTCCGTGATGTGGATCGTGAACAGGTTCGTGATGTGGATCGTGAACAGGTCCGTGATGTGGATCGCGAACAGGTCCGTGATGTGGATCGTGAACAGGTCCGTGATGTGGATCGCTTCGCTTGGCCGAACCGCGTAGGTGTAGAGTGTAGATGATGTCGTGACACGTACCTCTACACTTCCTGCCTACACGTGGCGGATCTCAAACTCTCTTTAATCTCTTATCCCGAAATGATGGCGAGGACAGAGATCGTGGAAAGACTGGTGTGGCTGCTGTGTCTGCGGTGCACATAAAGGTTGGCCACGTGATACTGCAGGAATCTCTAGGATGAGGCATATAATGCACAAATTCTTCTCGTTCTATGCCGAACCTTTTGTTTTAGAGTAATTTAGTACATTATATAAACGAACGTATCTCTCGTGTAATGAACTAACGATATTGAACAATAGGTAGCTATAACGATGCTAAGCCGATGAAGGTGGTGGACACCAACGCAATCAATTGCAACTGCGGGCGGCACCAGATCCTCAATCAATATAATTACTGGACAGCCTCCATCTTCGGCGCCATCTTGTAACCCTGACACAACTGTGCTGCAGCCGTCAACTCCGTCGTCGTCACGATCACATGCATCATCATCCGAGACCACCATCAAGATGCCCGCCGTGGAAACGACTTCAGCTGAGCCGCTGTACCAGACATTGGAAGATCCCCTCTGCACCATTCGTTCCGGAAGAGAGACTAAGCCACAAAGACGAAAGACTATGTACAGGTGATATGAGCTGACAACTTTCAACTGTTTCTGTTTGATATCATTTCATCCGCTCAGTTCGATGTGGACACTCCGCTACAGGCTGATTGTTTTTGTTCTGTATAAGCGCCGCTTCTTCAAAGAATGGGCGGGGGGTTGTATTGTGCATTAACTGCCATAAAAAATTGCTTCGATTCCCTTTTAGAAAACTATTCTATGCCTGCTTAGTTCCATGCCATTCATCAATGTCATTCTTTGTGTTTGCCTGAGAGCCTAAGTGCCGGGTAGTAATGTCACAGGGTTAACCCCTCGTTTAAATTCCATAGCTGGTCCCTGACTTTGGCGGCCATTTCGTTCAGATCAAAAACCGTTTTCGAAAATAGAGAAAACCCTAAAACCCGAAAAAAGACGGAAACAGTTTGCCAAACATGTTTGCCGAAAACACTGCAAAGTCTGCAAGATGGCAAACGCAAGAAACAAAGGCTTTTCAAAAAATTTTCAAGAAAATTGTCTGCCATATACGCATGGATCGCCTAGAAAGGTTTTTCTGGTAGGACAATAGTTCAAAAACTGTACCATTAGTTTGTTCATTAAAGCTCAGAAAACGTATCCCGAAATGCACCTAAACAAAGCCAATCTACCTGTTTGCATAACGCAGCTCTGCAAACTTACCTGGAAACGCAGAAATGAGGAGGGACAACACAATCACGATGATCGGTAACCGGCTCATGGTCAACTCTGTCATTGCCCACACGCACGTCCAAGTACTCGCTGTGGCGCAGACATGAATGAGTTCGAGTGAAACACTCACGAACTTTCTAAAAGGGAAAATTATGGTGTTCCAAACAGATTAAAAATCAGTATTTTAGATTTTAGGATTAAGAGCTCGATTGTCGTTTACTTCCTAAAAAAAAGAACAAATAGATGAACAACAACATTTTTCTTGTTTTTCCTTGTATTCTTTATCTCTTGCCTTTGTTTCTTGCCTTATGCACAGGAACCTGGTTTCCACAGATGATCACAGAGGTTTTTTCTGCTTACAATACAGTTCTGTCAGAATTAACAGTCATAAGGAAGTTAGGGTCAGAGGTCGTATTCATGGATATCCGCAATTTACCAATGAGTTAAACTGCTCTAAGATGGGTAGGGAAGTAGCTGGCAATTTAAGTTACGATCAACGAGCCAGTGATCGACTAGGTGCTAAAGACAGCAGGAATATCAGCTTCGCAAACAAATTTAAGCTATACAAGCCCCTAGTCGTCTCCATCTTGCTGTACCGCTGCGAAACGTGGAGTCTGTTGACCGATACGGAGAGAAAGATGAAGTACCTCCGAAGACTTCTTCATATCTCTTACAGAGAACAGAAGTCAAACGATTTCTGCATATGGCAGCAAACTCCCCACCCCCAGCACGATACAGCTGTCGGGAATGGGAAGGTAAAGCAGTAAGAGGGAGGTAAGACGGGAAACTTTTCCCCCTCCTTTCAAAAAACTGGCCCCGAGAAAAGCGTGGTCTCTAACAACTTAGTCCTCCTCCATTCCCAACGACCTAGAAAATATTTACCTTTTGTCTTAACTTTCGCCCATTAACGGCTTCTGCAGCCTGTTGTTCGTTACCCCGCTTTATCTGCAGTGTGTTGTTTTCGTGACATCCTCTCCACTGCAAATGTGACTGTTTTGGCTCCACAGACCATGTAATCTTCCCCTTTCTTGATCTTTGGACCATGTAATCTTCCTATTCCTTGATTCACAGACCATCTTTTCCTTCCTTGATCTTTGGACCATGTAATCTTCCCCTTCCTTGATTTATAGACCATCTTCTCCTTCCTTGATCTTTGGACCATGTAATCTTCCTATTCCTTGAGTTACAGACCATGTAATCTTCCCCTTCCTTGATTTACAGACCATGTAATCTCCACTTCCTTGATTTACAGACCATCTTCCCCTTCCTTGAGTTACCGACCATGTAATCTTCCCCTTCCTTGAGTTACAGACCATGTAATCTTCTCTTTCCTTGAGTTACAGACCATGTAATCTTCCCTTTCCTTGAGTTACAGACCATGTAATCTTCCTTTTCCTTGAGTTACAGACCATGTAATCTTCCCCTTTCCTTGAGTTATAGACCATGTAATCTTCCCCTTCCTTGAGTTACAGACCATGTAATCTTCCCTTTCCTTGAGTTATAGACCATGTAATATTCCCCTTCCTTGAGTTACAGACCATGTAATCTTCCCCTTCCTTGAGTTACAGACCATGTAATGTTCCCTTTCCTTGATTTACAGACCATGTAATATTCCTCTTCCTTGAGTTACAGACCATGTAATCTTCCCCTTCCTTGAGTTACAGACCATGTAATCTTCCCTTTCCTTGATTTACAGACCATGTAATCTTCCCCTTCCTTGAGTTACAGACCATGTAATCTTCCCTTTCCTTGATTTACAGACCATGTAATCTCCACTTCCTTGAGTTACAGACCATGTAATCTTCCCCTTCCTTGAGTTACAGACCATGTAATCTTCCCCTTCCTTGAGTTACAGACCATGTAATATTCCCCTTCCTTGAGTTACAGACCATGTAATCTTCCCTTTCCTTGATTTACAGACCATGTAATATTCCCCTTCCTTGAGTTACAGACCATGTAATCTTCCCTTTCCTTGAGTTACAGACCATGTAATCTTCAACCTTCCCCCTTTCTGATGAACTAATCTCCGTGTTTTCTGGCTATATTCTGACGAATATGTGTTATCATAAACAAAATGGCAGGAAATACAAAGGGAAGTGATTCAGTGTCGAGGGAGACGAGAAAAGTGATTGTTAGACGAGAACTAGAAACTCATCCTTCAGCCTGATAACCACAAGTGTACTCTCCGTTTTGCGTGTTACATCGACTAGGACATTGGTATATACAGGCTTTAGTCAAGACAGACATTCTTATCATTTTTGTCGTCGTTAAGTGTTTAAAAAGAACGAATGAATAAATAATCCAGGAAGAGGTCATCCCCCATGTGTATGTAGTATACACTGCACCTAGCGCCTAGTGTATGTAGTATACAGCGACAGACAGCTGTAACATGTTTATAGAGGGTCATGTCTGCAGTGACAATAAATCCCAGTGTCATGTTGTAAGAACTGCACCATATACAATGTCATGTTGTAAGAACTGCACCATAGATAATGTCATGTTGTAAGAACTGCACCATATACAATGTCATGTTGTAAGAACTGCACCATATACAATGTCATGTTGTAAGAACTGCACCATAGATAATGTCATGTTGTAAGAACTGCACCATATACAATGTCATGTTGTAAGAACTGCACCATATACAATGTCATGCTGTAAGAACTGCACCATATACAATGTCATGCTGTAAGAACTGCACCATATACAATGTCATGCTGTAAGAACTGCACCATATAAAACGGAAATGCTGTAACCACATGAAGTACAGTAAGAAACTGAGAAGTACTCTTATCAGTAAGAGAGCGAGATGCAGTAGAAGAAACAGAGAAAAATTAAAGACTGTAGATTTAAGGAAGTTTTTAAAAATGGTAGAAAAGGTGAGTTTTTAAATTAACATTTTTATTTGTTGTTTCGTAAAGGTGAATGCGTGCGCACGAATATGTGTTTGACTGATGTAAAAGTACAAGATAGAATAGATCATCCATTGTTTCCTTTGTTACACGATTTATTCGTTAGCTTGTTATCTAATAATCTAGTTTCATAATGCACTCCCATTTCCATTCTAGTATAAACTGCAGGTCAGTCGCTGGCTTGGAGAAGTCAGGTCAACAGACATTCCACTTGTCGCCAGCACTCCCTCGGTGTACTCCGGAATCTGACTCTTGTCTGACAGAAGTGGAACAAGCCGCTATTTCCCACATCACTGTTCCTGTCTGAATGAGAATTTTATGCTAACCATCGCCTCAGTCACTGTATGAATGTCATTCTGTAAGCTAGAACTGAATGAGCATCCTTTCTAAGCCGCCATTAAAGTAAGCAGCAACATCGCTCCGTAAACCAACACTGAATGAACCTCATTCTGTCGGCCAGCACTATGTGGACATCATTCTGCAAACCAGCAGTGAGTGAACCTCATTCTCTAAGCCAGCACTGAGTGAGCATCATTTTGTAAACCAGCACTGAATGAACATCATTAATTTAGAACTGAATGAACCTCATTCTCTAAGCCAACACTGAATGAACATCATTGTGTAAGTTAGGACTGAATGAACAACAGTCCGTAAGACAGCCCTGAATGGAAATCATTCTGTAAGAGAGCACTAAATGAACCTCATTCTCCATGCCAGGACTGAGTTGTTTGAGGTTGAAACTATTTTACTCATTCCTCACTATGGTTAGTTGACATACACCCAGTAGATGTAAATCGCTCTGATGAACTCTGTACATCAACACGGAATTAAAGTGGTGTATTATTCCCCAAAGAATCGTTACTTAGGCCTTGCTTTCAGTACTGGTCAACAGGTCCTCCATGGAAAGATCAGCTCACTCAGATTGGAAGCCAGTTCTTCTCCTGCCTGCCATTCGCCACACCACCATTCCCCGCGATGACTCCCCAAAGACCAGTGTGAGTGTCGTGCCGGCTCAGAGGGTTTTCGTTATCCCACGAGGGCTGGGATCGCGGTTTGTATAAGAGTCGGTTATTTTGCGATCCATGAAGGAGATTGCGAGCAGCCTCCTCAGACACTATTTCTCCAGTGCTAGGGTTCTCCTGTCCGTGTCACCAAGCGATCAACATCAGCAGAATGAGAAAGAGGCGGGGTGTGTCCAGTCTGTACTTGGTAACAAACCTCATGATGTTGCTGGGTCAGATCCTGTTTAGCCTGACCAATGCTTCTGTCATCATGATGTGGATGTCTGCAGCATAGCTGCCATCTTTGGAACTTCTCCTCGTACTGGCCTCTATTCATGAAGATCTTTGCTTTGTTGTTGCCGTTTGTGCTAAGCGTGTCTTTACTCTTGTTAGTGTCGGTCCAATGTTAGTGCGGACGTGCATAGGCGTGCTGTCAGTATACGTTGGTGCTGTCTGTCCGTTTGCTGGTGTGGTCTTGCAGTTCGCTGCTGGTGTCCGGCATAAGATCAGGGTAGTCAGCTATAGTGTCTCGCCTTGTGAAATGAGACCCAGTGAATGTGAATTACGAGTCTTGAAGTCAGTGCTGTGACCAACTAAGTTTTATTTCGTGCGTTCGTCGTTCTCCCCATCCCTACTCTGTACGTGTTTACGTGTTCGCTTATAATGTCATCTATATGTGCTCTCGATAGGTAGACCGATGCTTGCATCGGGAGTGATGTCTGTATTGACATATGTCTGGAATTCAATTTTCCCTTCAAAAACGATCGCGCGCTCGAGTGCGCGTGCGTGTGTGTGCGATGAAGGAGGAGGGTTGGGCGTAGGGTTAACAACCCCACCCTGTAAAACAATCCTTGCTACAGAAACTACAACTACTACATTACCACAACGAGAGCCTGGACGGGAAGATCCCTCTTTGGAGGGGCCTATGCCGAACCCCATGCTACCATAATATTTTCCACAGATACGCAAAATACACACACACACACACACACATACACGGGAGCTGCCACGGTGGTCCGATGTCCGGTGACCCTGTGCCCTCTGTTTTCCCGAGAGAGAAGGAAACGGGTGGGGGGGGGGGCTCAGAGTACGGTACCTTCTAAATAATTCAAGGTAGGACCATAGAATCTTAGAATAAGAGTCAGGAGAGAGAAAGGAAGTTTCAGGGGGGGGGGTGAGCTTTACCACACCGAGGAGATCAATGTTTCACCTTAGGCCTGAGATGAAAAGTCAGCTGCTTATACACATGACATTAAGCGGCTTGAAATTAAAAGTCAGCTGCCTGTACAAATAACGGAATGAGATTAAAGTCAGCTACAGTCTACATGATCCCATACAGATTTTCCCCTATATGATCCCATACAGTTCCAATATTAAATTAATATTCCTTCAGCCACAACCAAATCCACTCGAAGGTAAAACATTAGACAGTATTTCCCACTAGCGGCAAAATGAAAATCAGGCCACTATTTCCATAACAGCTGAGTAAGCTCAATGGCGTGAAACAAATGTACTTCTTTCCAATCTAAGAAAGTGCATTTGTGGAGAAAGACTTGTATCATAAGAGAAACAAATGTGGGAAGCAGGAGAGAGCAGTGCCAGGGCAGTGGTCAGGGTCGTGAACCCGCCAGACCTGAGGGGCAGCTTCCCACTGCGCATGACAGTGGCTGACCCACTGACCTATTTTAGTGAATGCCCTTCACGACTTCTCCGCCGGAAGAAAGCAACAATTACTACTTCGTGCAACGCCTGTGGACGTTTTTCCGGTTGAGTGTGTGACATTTCCTTACTGAACAGTACGGCAAGTTACCCATGTCAGCACTGACTTCGGGTCGTCGTCTCTACTACCTGCATTCAAACAGGCTTAAGGGCCGGGCACACGAGAAACAAAATCAGCCCGGCAAACTTGTTGCTCGCGAACAGCGGTATGCCGGGCAGGCCCGCCAGCGGTCTCGCAATCCGGTTTGTGGGGGACCGCTGGTCACACGGACGAACAATGTTTCAGACACGCTGTGCAAAAGTAGCAAGAGTAGCGTCCCTTGTTCACTACAATGTCGGACACAATGGATTTCGCTATGCTATTATTGTTCAGTAAAATAAAGGAAAAGAAAAGAAAGGCGAGACAAAGAAAGTGGTGGGTCAGACCTTGGATTCAGCGAAGGATGAAGCATGGTGCTTACCATGCTCTGATGCAGGAGATGGTACAATTGGTACATACCTGTGCATTCAATGTCTTTACTGGCCTCGAATGATAGCTTCAATGAGGTCCACAGACTGTTTTTAAAATTTTTATTTCTGTATTTTGGTAGTCGAGAGTCCCAAAGCTCGCTGTTCGAATTCAGCAACTCAATGAGACATAAAGTTTGTGCTTCATTTAGATTAGCCAGAGGCCCTGTTCCTTTCGCAGCCATGACGAAAACTCGAAACACGCGCTAAACTTTAGAACGGGCTGTAAAGCGGCGAACAGCTCGCGGGCTAGAGCCGAACAAGTCTGCCGAACTGTTTGCGGACAGTCTGCAGTGCTGGTCACACGGCGAACAGGAAAAACAAGGCTTTTTGGGAACAGTTTCGCGGGCTTTTGTTTCTCGTGTGCCCGGGCCTTTAGCCCCACGACACACTTGTACTTTGCCTACTCTGAACATAATAATTTCTATAGCTCCACCATTAAAGGGAACTCAAAGTGCTTTACACAAAGAACACACACGCGTGATAAATGCTGCCAGCATGCTGTTGTTAATTCTGGAATCGAGGAAGTATGAGGACAAGTGTTTTTCATCTTTTTTTAGTCTGACCAGGATTACTTCTGGAGTTGCCCTTGTGGATAAATAAAGTTGTGTTGTATTGAAAACATCGAATACTAGCTTCGTATAAGGCCACCCACCAATGACAGCTGTATGGGGTTAGTTTTACAATCACTGAAAAAACATTCTGGTCAAGAATTTCCGGACTTATCGAACTACTGCAGGCAATCAACAGTATGCTAAGTTGAACGAAGTTGCATTCACATTAAAGCTGTCGCACAACCAACAGGCAGAGAGACAGAAAACTGCAAAGTTTCTTGAAAAGGGAAGCGATAGGGTACGAGTTTGCGACTCCTTACGGCCGAAGCACCACAGTGACTGCCACGATCCTCCAGGGCCGCCGAGAGCCAGCACGGGCCCCGGGACAGACGACTTTCCGGGCCCCTTGTAATTGTAATAATAAATTATTTCCACAATATATAATAATATGTTTAAAATTTGATTGTCAATATATACATTTCATTCAGTAACGAAAATTTACAAGGATCTACATCACTACTTGAACATAGAATTGTTTACACGTGAGTGGTTAGTAAATGAGGACCAAGGCCGGGCCCCCTTCATAGTCGCGGGCCCGGGTACAACCCTCTCGATCCTCACCACACACGCCTCATGCAGTGTAAAGCACTGCACACAAGGCCACAGTATGGTCCCTGCCGGCCAGAGTACCTCGCTCTGACTACCACATCCATTCCTTCAGCACGACGCACGACTGTTTCCTCTCAATACCATACAAAACTGTAAACCTCTCTTCTTCTTCTCATCCCTTAGGTTTAACTGGTGGCAGATGTACCGGTCGTAGGGGAAACACGAGGGAACGAAGTTACAATAGAGGGGCCGGTCATACGCCCGCGAGAGAAGGTCCCCTCATGGACAGCCGGTCCTCTCCTTCATGTTAGTCCCCCGGCCAGCCTTTCTTCTGCTTACCTCGGCGTCGACCGCCTTCATCGTTGCTATGGAGAACCGTCTTCGGCAAGGTGTCATGTCAGACGATGACCAAACCACGCCAGCTTCTGTCGCTTGACGGTTAGCGAGCAGAGGCTTCTGGGGACTCACCAAGTAGGTGACTAGGCTGCGGACGAAGTTGTTGTTCTTCTTCTCCCTGTCAGAGATCCGCATTTCGAACGCCTGGATCCGTCAGTCGGATTCTGTGAGCAGGGTCCGCGTCTCATCAGGTCACTTCAGGTTCACCATGATGGGCACAAGAGAATGTCAAGCCTGAATTTGGTGCAGAAGCTGACACTTCTGCTGTCACAAATTTTGTTGAGTCTGGCGATAAGAATTGTTTTCCTCTTTACAGCACACAAGGCTGTTTCCTTCTCATCACCATACAAGACTTTTCTAATCAGTATCATACGCTACTGTTTCTCTCTCGTCACTGTACAAGACTGCTTCATTCTTTCCACCACAGATGACTGTGTTCACTAAATCACTAAATCTTTATGCAAGATACTATTTCCCACAATCAGGTGGAAACTCGTCTTTTGTTTTCAAGATAAACGCATTCCAACACCACCGTGAGCCTGGTTTGTGGATATCACAGCATACCCACACACCGCTGGGTCACGTGTGATGCATGTCTGATTTGGCGATAAACGCCAGCAGCCAGCCACAGGTGTAGGGGGGTTGTGATGACTGAGGGAAGCCAAATTAATGTTCTGTGACACTGGGTGTAGTATGATAAGCAGATAACTAAGTGGTTGATGCATCAGCATCCAAGACAGGATGGGTGAACACTATTCAGTTCGATACCCATTCAGTCAAGCGAATCCCCATCTCTTTCCTCATCTGACCCAGCTGTTGAACGGGTGCTTGACCCCCGTATAGGGTTGGGGAAGGTAAGGTGGCAAGGGAGGGGACATGGGCACTAACTCTCACAAAACAAACTGACCCCAAACTGTATTGTGACACCTCACTCCTAACATAGCTGACAAATTGAGTCTACCTTGACCTTGTTTAGCAGTCTATAAATGAGGATATAGCATGCCTCAGTGTAATCAACTAATAATAATAATGAAGATTACTTATAGAGCACCGTTCCCTGATGGTTCACTGTGCTTTACCACATAGAAAACACTCTACGATCAGAAAAACAGCATAACAAGATTCCGCATAATTGAAACCACATACTATCAACGGCACAAGGGAGCAAGTGTGCCTTCAGCTGCTGCTTACTGACCATGACGATGTATGTCCCACCTGATACCCGTTACATGTCGTGACATCAGATATGGGGTATAACTGAAGATCTATGACACGTGATGTGGAGGGTTAGACCAGAGATCATGTACTATGACAATAGTAACAGACATAAGCAAGGTTCATGTACTATGACAATAGTAACAGACCTAACCAAGGTTCATGTACTATGACAATAGTAACAGACCTAACCAAGGTTCATGTACTATGACAATAGTAACAGACATAAGCAAGGTTCATGTACTATGACAATAGTAACAGACCTAACCAAGGTTCATGTACTATGACAATAGTAACAGACATAAGCAAGGTTCATGTACTATGACAATAGTAACAGACCTAACCAAGGTTCATGTACTATGACAATAGTAACAGACATAAGCAAGGTTCATGTACTATGACAATAGTAACAGACCTAACCAAGGTTCATGTACTATGACAATAGTAACAGACATAAGCAAGGCTCACATACCATGACAACTGGAACAGGCCTGACCAACGTTCCAGCATGTTCTATGACACTAAATTTATTAAGAATCAGTCAACCATTCAGTCATGTGTTTCTTCACTGGTACCAGTAGTGTGGAGGTGGGGAGAAGACCCTGTAAAGACACAGCAGCTGACAAGTCCGCCACACACCTGTGTAGAGACCTGCGCACAGGATGACCAGTCTTGTTTGGGTCTCGCAGCTTCTTCAAACTAAAGCAAAGTCAGGGGATGTTTGAGCGGTGCTTCATCGTCAGTGTTAACTTCAGGCTCGTTAAGACAACGTCATATTCACTGCCTATGACAAAGTCTGTCAAATGTCAGTTTAGTCAAGTCCCATGATTCCCTTCCTCTTTCATCTCCATTTAGCTACACACCAGACCTTGCACAAGTAGCTCACAGGCAGATATAGGGCGTTGTTTGAAAAAAAATGTTTATTCAACCTTTGTGACAACACAATGTCGCCAGGCAAGCATTTCAAAACACTTTACATGAAACAAATAGTATCTATAACTTATCTTTATATTTTTATATATATAAATGTCTATTTCTTTGTACATTTTAAAGGTAAGAGCTTTATGTATAGCATTACAATTTATCTGCAAATGACTGTCCAGCAAACCATCCATAACACTTGACCACATTACCTTCAAGCAAACCATTCATAAAACTATACCATGTTGGCTCTCTTTTTAAAAGTTTACTACAAACATTTATTATAATCTATAACATTGTCCACCATGACCAGAAAATCATATCACAAAAAGGAACAATTATTTCACTAGAAAAAAATTAAAAATATGTGATTTGTACATGAATTCAAGTTTATAAGTATAGGACGGCAGTACTAACAGGTCAAGCACTTCTGCTGTAATTCTTCTGATCATCAGCTGTAGAACTGCTGGTTGTCATAGTGGCTCTTGTTATCATGACTCTGGTTGTTACATATGATTCTGCTCTCTTCAATTTGCTGCTTAAAGGCCAAACTTCTACCTTACAGCTTGAAAGAATGGTTCTTTGCCAGGAAGTGTGGGTGAGGATATGGGGTGCTGGTTACTCTAGTGATCATGCTTTGATCTGGTCCCACAAGCATCCCACGTCTCCCTATATCAGGCTGAATCATTCCTTGCTGCCAAATGACATTTGGGTGGTTTGATTTAGGAAGGTGGGTGTATATACTTGAGTATAGCACTTAACATGCATACAAATGCCAGACATGCACACGAAAATATCTTCGCATACAAGTATATTAGACTGTCCAAAATTAATCCTGTCTATATATATATTTACAGGTCCAATACAAATAGCTTATTAATGTTTGGTAAAGGGAAAATTGAATAATGTTTACTAATTACTAATGCTTCATCCTTTAATAACATTTAAAACTTTATTTCCCTTATGAAAAAGCAGTTATCCAACATTCAGCAAGCCAGACATTCAAGCAAGCGAGCATGTGCACACACACACACACATATGCATGCATCTGCAAGTACTTCAGAAAGCACAACCTTCTCATAACAAGTTGTTTTCTGAAATTCACCAGACAAATCACTCTCTCTCACACACACACACACACTCTATGGGTAGGTGCAATGACAGACAGCCCACGTAAGCAGGGAAGTTTTTAGGGTAGACCTGGGTGTCAATCTTCAATTACTTTTTTGGAAACTCCATACACTACTGGTTACATTATACCAGAGCATGTGGTCCCTGTTTTTAGGCTCATTCAAGTCTGTGACCAAAAGACTGCCCTTCTCACCTACTGATATTGATAAACAGTGAAATACAGGAACTTATGCTGTCACCTTCGACTTTTGTTAATGCACTGAAAACAAATGCCAAAAAAGCACACTGCATAAACAAAATTTTTAACAGTTTGATCACATCCCAACACAGAACAGCGCACTGTAGATACTCCCATTCTTCAATTACTGGATACTAGCTCTTACAGACTTATGCACAACTGATTATCAGTGTGATGTATTCTGTGGATTTTAGTGGTTACACACTATGCAGAAATGAATGAACATGTGATGATGAAAAACAACTTCAGTATCAGAAATAGGCTAGAAAATGATGAAAAAGTGCCAGACATCTTTGCGTTTGCACTACTGTTGCCATTGTTTTTGAAAAGGTACATCCAGAAAATTTCAAAATTTCTTCCTGTTTTATGTTAAGGTATGTAACTCTTTTCAATGCTGATGTCAAATTCCTACGAAAACTGTGCCAGAACCTGTTACTCTCCAAAACATCACACATTTCATTGCCATCTTTATACACCAGTGTCATCACACATTTCATGGAAATGATTCAAGCAAATTATTTTTTACATCGCACCAGTGAAAACAAAGTTTATTACAAAGGGCCAGGCTATGACACACTTCATAAAATCAGACTTTTCCATTACCATCTCACTGACCTAAGTTTTTATGTTTCTTTCACCTTTCAAAATTTTGTTAGATCCTCTTGCATTCTGCACTTAATGGATACATGTTCTGCTAAACATCTTGCAAACACCTCAGGGAAAAGAGAGTTAAAAGATCCTTTAAAAATAACAAATGTATCATTATTGAGATTCCTACTCAACCAAGAAAACAGAAAATATAAAATGCTGACAATTATTACTGCTGCCTGGCACTTGCACAGGCTCTGGCTTCAAGCAACATCCACCTGGTAGTGATAATGCAAACCAACAAAAGTGGCCTGCCCAAGAACTTCATGGGCAAACCACTAAAGACAAAAGAAGCTGACACTACCATGATACAGGGTTACCACCTATATAAAAATAAAACCTGCATGTCCCCCTACTGACACCACCATGACACAAGGTTACCACCTATAGATACAAAAATAAAACCTGCATGTCCCCCTACTGACACAGGGTTACCACCTGTACAAAAATAAAACCTGCATGTCCCTCTACTGACACCACCATGACACAGGGTTACCATCTGTACAAGTTTAACAAATAGGAAAGCCTGGCATGTGCTTGGAAGACTTAATGACCTCTGTTGATAAAGATCTTTTTCTCCATGCTGCAAATGATGAGGATGCTGTATAACCACAGCTTCTGCACCTCCAAGAAATGAACTGCTATGCTTAACAGAAAGGCACTTCATGGAACCTTGCCCATAACAAGTGAGCTGTGCAAGAGGGAGAGTTGCAGGTAGAATTACAACTAAAGTTACAGACTGGCTAAATCACAGCAGGCTTCAGTGTCAATAAGGAAAATGGTGCTTTGCCATTACAAATGTATGGAGAACTATCACACTAAAAAGGATTTTGCTTCTGAGTAAAGCGTGCTGCCCCCAGTGCATTATTTTTCTGATCAGCAAAAAGAGATAAGGGTTGCAGTTTTTTTTTACCTGTTGAGTCTAGAATTCAAAGCACAGACAAGAGAAATAACAAAAACTTTTTTTCAACCTGGGAAGACAGTTTATCATTCAGTTAGATTTTTTTCAATTTGTGATAATTTTAATTGATTGAAATGGCATGTAATAACAATAATGAACTTGATTGATGTAGCACTTTGCCCTACAATCAAAGGCAGGGTCAAAGCACTGGACAAAAAGAAAACATGCACCGCTGGTCTCAAAACCAAAGAGTTGATTGTGAGTCATGTTAGTGTAGCTACTTGTGTTGAAAACAGGATGTATGCAATCTACAGCCTTGCTGAACCTTCGTAGCTGACAGTATCAGAAGTAATCAACCAGACAAGGGCATGTCTTTATGACATAAAGTTCCAATAGCCTAATAGTTTTTGTGAAGCAAAGTTTAAGAAAGAGTTTGAAAAAGAAAACTGAGACTGCTGTAGCATGGATTTGGGTATTCTGTGACGGGGAGTTTTCTGACCAAACATTCTGTATATTTTTTCGCACTAAACTGTGGCACAGAGTATTACAACAGTGAATGCATAGGCTGTTAACAAAACTATCCACCCTGAAACAATCTGCTTAGCTATGCCTGCTAACTTAAAACAATTATTTAGGAAACCAGCTGTTGCTGTGCACAAATACCTTTCTATTTAAAATGTTCTAACGTTTCAGACCAAGTTCAGATCCATGTTTGTTATAGTCAATGTAAAGCACAAGTATTCACTAATTCAGCTGCAAGTGTTATAATCCTAAAAAAGACTTCAGCATGCATGCTCAATTCACCAAAATGGTCAGCATCACCAAGCATGTATACTGATCTGCTTTACTTGACCTGTCTCAAATATATTCTACAGCTGGTTTTATAAGAGTAAAACAACACAAGGCGTCATCACACAACACTCATTTCTCCTTTGCACTTGGGACAGCAGTGTAATGTCAGGTTCTCATGGCGAGCTTGGGGGTGAAACCTCTCACAAGATCTGGGTGAAGCCAGAAGGCCAGGAGGAAGCGTATGTTTCATAGCAGGTGGACTGGCCTGCTTGGACAGCAACTGAAAGAAGAGAGAGCTAATGATGGTGTGCAAGCCACCTCTGATATCTAAACAAGTATGTTTTTGACATTTTGTCTTAGCGTATTCCCTTGCACAAACTTCAAGTATTTTACTACCTTTAAATATAAGGAGATATAGATTATGGCTTTAAAGGTCTGAACTCTGACTTGAGTATTTTGAAACTTACAGCTCTAAATACACAGCAAAGTATTTGTCCCAAGAACAGAAATAGTACCTAGACGTTTAGCATTAATCTCTAGCAGTTTAAATAGTACCTAAAGGTTTAGAATTAATCTCTAGCACATTAAATAGTACCTAAAGGTTCTGAATTCATCTCTAGCACATAAAACAGTTACCTAAAGGTTCATAACTCATTTCTAGTATACGAAATAGTATTTCAAGATTCTAAACTCATTTCTAGTACATGAAATCGTTACCTAACAGCTCATAACTCATCTCTAGTCAATGAAATAGTTACCTAAAGGTCCATATCCCATCTCTAGTAAATGAAATAATTTCTCAAGATTTATAACTCATCCCTAGTATATGAAATAATACCTAAAGATTTATAACTCATCTCTACCACATGAAATAAAATATAAAGCCTCATAACTCATTTTTAGCACATGAACTACCTAAAGGTTTATAACTCGTCTCTAGCACACGAAATTTATCTGCGGATGTTACACATTGATGGGGCTGGACTGTGTTAGCATGATATCACTTTGGACCTTTGTGACATTATGGCTGGGAATGTTTCCAGCCTTTCATCTCTAAAACAAGAAAGCTATTCTCTCTGATTTTACGAAATTACATCTTGCTAGATTACAATAATTCATTTAAAAAAATGCGCACTTAGACAGCCTTTAAAAAGTGATAAAATACCTCATAAGCAAATATTTCTGCCTTTGTTACTGTGCTTTCAAAGGACACCTCTAACGGCAATATCGCAGTGGAACAGATATTTGATGGAAGCAGGCGGAAACGAACAGCCTCTGAGAGTTGTTTCACATTTTTGGCAACATCTAGAACATTAGTAGAGGTCAGGCCAATTGACCGATGGGCATTGAGTGGGTCGAATGCCTCCTTCACCTGCTGGAGACACCTGTTTACAAATAAGAAATGAAAAGGCCATTGAAAATAAGCACATCTGTCCAAGCTTGCTGTCATTTACTACAAGTAAAGGAAAAGATATAAAAGTAATGGAAAGAAAAAAGCTGCTCCCAAAGCTGAGAAAGCAGCGAGGGAGACAAAAAATCCCCCGACATACTGCATCCCCTATTTGTTGAATAACAGCTCAACTAACCCTAACCCATCACTCATTTGCTGCACAATTAACCACTAGATGCTTGCCTTCTATAATGACGTCATGACCAATCATAATGTGACATTGACCAGATGGTGGAAAAAAAAAGAGAGTTACTTGGCTTGACTTTGGACAAACAACAAGCCACGTGTCTAGCAGCAACGTGTTCATTAAAAGTCTATAACAAGACAATCATGGAGAAAGGATGAATCTGGGGTTTGAGCAAATCCAATTGTTCAATTCCCTGGAAGACTTAAGAATGGATAAAGAACAACTTGAGGGGACTGATCTCTTTTTGTCTCGTCTGATGTCTTTTTCTGTCACCGGTCTTTGTATTAATGTGTGTTTTGGGTTGGATGTAATCTCCCTTCTATCTTGGTGGGAGTTTCTTTTGACATCAGTGCTGACAAATAAAAATAACTGCCACAGTTGCATAGCAGGGACAAAAGACTTGCTCGACAAGTAGCTATGTCTAAGGTCGACCCTTTGGGCAGGGCAAGAGGCAGATTTACTATTGGTTAATAGCTCAGATAACCTGAGCCCACCACCCATTTGCTGTACCATAGCTCAGCTAACCTTAACCATCATCAGTTTTCTGTAAAATAACTTAACTTACCCTGACTCATCACCAGTTTACTGAACAGCTCAAGTAATCTTAATCCATTATCTTTTCAGTGAACAATAACTCAACCAATCTTAAACCAATATTCTTTTAAATTAAATCAAACATTATTGTCTGTTCAAGGCAGTCCAAGACAAATTTTTCTGTTGCTCACAATCACTACACACATAAGAACATAAGCATATCTATATACACACATACACAATGCGCTGACATACATGCCCATACACAACACTCAACACAAACTCATACCTACACCTTCTCACACATACACATGGACCTTCTGAGAAAAATTCCAGGTAATATGACAGGCCTACGACTCCTTGTGCTTTTTATTTAGGATGGTGATGACTGCTGGCACAAAGGACCTTTGGTAGGTAGGCAGTATTTTGGGTAATAACTGAACAATAGCTCAACTAATCTTAACACATTATCTTTTTCTTTACTGAACAATAGCTCAACTGACAGCAATAGTTTCAAAACCAACAAAATGTTTCAAAAGGTCTGTCATCATTCTGCTAACCATTACAAGAGCACCACAGTGAGTTCAACTATCTGCTCTCAATTTTACACACACACAGAGGACAAGAGCTGCCTGATCATGATCTTGCTGGGACAAACTGTTCTTTGAGTATTTAGAATCAAGATAACCACTAGAAGGAAGAAACATTTACTCACTTGTATGCTTGTAGGAGATCTGCACGCAGCTCAAAACGTTCATTGAGCAACTGCTGCATGGCCTGCTGGGAATCCTGGTACTGCATGCTGTAGAACGCTCGTGCTGAGGCTAGCTCTTCAACCATCACCCTGTCATCAAACAAATACTGCATGCTGTACAATGTTCCTGCTGAGGTCAGCTCTTCAACCATCACCCTGTCATCAAATGGCTGGCCATTTTGCCAGCATGCATGCCTTAGGATCTGGAAGTTATTGCTCTAGCCACTAGGCCATTCCCCCAGAAATGTGCTACTCTGAAAGAAACAAAGTCCCTGCCTTTTCACTGGCATTTTTGGTTCCAATATCCAGTGTGTGATGTCATAGTTTTATCTGTGCCTGGGTGTGATATGTCACAGCTTCATCTGCAATAACTCCTTTGCCTCCACATCTAATATGCTCACTGTCTACTCCCCATTGAGATACCTTCATTCCTGGGCATCCCACATTGCTCACATGCACCAAAAGGTTTGGCAAGCAATCATTTTCTTAAGCTGGATGCATTTTCACTGTAGTCCTGTGTTGTCCATGGTTTGTCTTTGTGAATGTGTGTGTTATTAGAGAGATTTACTTCTATTTTATACTCTTCCCCTATCAGTTTTATTTCTTGACCTGATAGTGTGTAGTGCAGAAAGCCTGGCCACATGCTAAATTCTGTGCTATACAAGCATTCCTTATTATATTTCCCAGTGATAGAAGACATCTTCTAATAGACCAATAAAAATAAAATAAAGACTTTTTTTTCTTCTGATAATATTACAGTGATCTTGAAACTGATGCTGTAAGCAAGGCTATATGAGCGTATGATTAGAGACATCACGAGCAGATATGTCAGTCTAGCAACAAACACCTGGCCTACCTGTTAGCAAGATACTAGCAACACTTGGCCTACCTGCTAGCAAGATACTTGCTGCGCCACATGTCAGCCTGAATGGCTATCTGATCTAAGTGCTCATAATCCTCTGTCATCTTCTTTGTATAGTCCCCAAGTTCCATTGCCAACTCAGCTCGGTCTCTGCAACACAGAGCAGAAGACTTTCAACTCAGGACACTGTATCTTGTAATAACAAGCACATTTTAGGATTTGATCATATTGCAGGCATCTGCTGTGCATATACATCAATAAAATATTAATAAAATCCATCAATTTTTTTTAATACGTCCTTAAAATAAATTTTGCTACTAATAAAAATTGTACCATCATAAATTGACATTTCTACATTTATTGTTTCATGAACAGTTCAAGCGCTAAACATATACATTTTAATCACATACACTCAAAATCAGATCTATCAAAATAGATTTATGGCAGAATGACTCATTTCTTCAGCCAAAAAAAAAAATATAAATAGATATAGATATATGACACTGTGATAAAAGTTTGCCTCTGGCATACAGTCAGCCTTACGATTGCTTACAACACCTTTAAGTTTGCTTTGTTGAACCTGAGACTACATCAATGGATGAATAAAGGTTTCATGAGATATATATGATAATACTGGCTTTCTGTATGTTATTTTCTTTTATGTTTAAATGTGTGAAAAGGGTAACTGCCTAAGAAAACAAATGAACGGTAGAGGGCGAGTCTCGTTTGACACATTCTATTCACACTACGAAGGTTTAAACATTCGGGGTGCACTGAAACTTTTCAACTAACAAATTTCTATAGTTTCCACACAAAAAAGTACTTGTCAACATATTTCTGCACAAAATTAATGGAATCGGAATTCATACTGAAGTCATGGTATTTTATCCCAAAATCAAAAACACTGATCACTGAGATAATCACTTTTGTCTAGCAGAGGACGGAAGTCGTTTGTGAAAAATGGTTGTTCAAACAAACAATAATGTTATTAAATACCTGCTAAAAATCTCAGAAACATGAACAGATTTACAGCAATAAATACATTTTGCTTGAAACTGAAAGACTTTGTCCAATCATGACGACCGTGACGATTTCACTGAAACTCTTTTCTGCGTCGACTTTTTACTCACAGATGAGCAGTCATCTTTTTAGCTACATTTATGGGCATTTCATGCCACATACATTCAACAAATACAGCAAAAAGCAAAACAAAACAAGAATCTTGAAATTAATTTTACAACCCATAACTCTTTTCAGGAATCAAGCTTTTGTCACAGAGTCATATAAATAAAATCAAAGAATTCAATATTATTTTAAAAACAAAAATCTCTATTCTCTTAAGATGGCTATAGGATCAGTCATGTTTTTAAAATGATAAGAAATTCAAGTCCTATGTCGTTTGAAAACCACACTGAGAATAAGAGATCAAAGTCTTTTTTTTTTAAGCCACAGTAAGGATAAGAGATCAAAGCTGTACATAACAAAGTTATGCTTTGTTTTAAATCAAAGGATAAGAAATCAAAAACATAGGTTCTTAAGATCAACAATGTATGGTATTTAAAGATCACAATCAAATTTTTTTTAAGTGAAAGTAAGGATGAGATCAATGGTACATGTTTTTTAAAAGCCACAGTAAGTAAAAAAAAGTCTATTTTTTTAAAGCCAAGCTGTGCACACCTTGCAAGATTTTCTATGCGACGTTCAAAATCCTCCCCAACGGATGCCACTAGGAGGCGCTTCAGCTCCGAGTTGACCTGCAGCTGCACCTCCAGCTGTGACTTGAGCTTCTCAACTTCCTCTCGGGCTTTCTGCAACTTGTCCGCTTCAGTTGGAGCTTGCATTGCACATGCTAGTAGTCCTGGCTCAGGAATAAGGACATCTGCAACAAACTAATTCTGTGTAGAAATGCTACTAAATAGCAGGTCACAATTACCTTTAAAAAAATTATGCTTGATAAAACAAAGTGACAAGAAAAGATAAATGAACAAGCAAAAGGTTCAGACCTCTGCCAGAAATGGAAAGCAAAGAGACAGCCAACTCACTATTTCCAACTGTTCCTATGTTATCATCAGCAACCTCAGAAGCAAACAGAACCTTTGCTTCTGCAAGTCTGTCCTCATATCCTTGCCCAACATCCACCATCAAGGGTTTCACCAGCTGCGTTCCAGTAAGTCTCTGTTGGCTGGTAACAGACTGCACAGTGGCTGTTGCGTCACCTTGGCTGTGGTTGTCTTGCGAAGACGAACCAAGGCACCGTTGTATGTCTGGGCTTCCAGGGGGGAAGTGTGTTGTGATGATGCTTGGTACCTAGTTAACAAAAAAATATGTTGGGGAAACTATCTTAGAGGACACATTTACTGTATAGTCTTAGTTCTTTAAGAAACACTTGGGAGAAAATATTTGTTTAGTATATTGCATCACCACCTGAAAGCTTACGGCTGGAAAAATATCCCACAATGGCATATTTTATTGTTTTGTCGAAAAGTGCTTCCACCTACAGGTGATCTCATACTGTGAGAGGAGAGGATGGGGAACATGGGGAGAAGGGATGAAAGGAGTACATGGAGGTCGCTTCAGAGTGTTTGTAATTGATGATTTCTGGTCTTGATACCCTTCTTTCCATGGAAGCCTGCCAGTGATGGTATACTATGCTGGTTGCAGGATTTCACTGTTGTTGTTCCTATATTCTAAAAAGATAGTTAACCTTTGGTTTGTGTCTCATAATGGAGTATAAAACATTTCACAATTTATTATGTACAATTAAAATAAAAAATATATCACAAAGTAAACTTTTCTGCCAAAGTTATAGGTATGCCAAACAGAACAAGATAAACCTTTTTATCAAAATTATAGATATATCACACTTATAAAAAAAAACAGTTCATGCAAGAGCTTTTTGGGCAAGCAGCCAAATGTTTCCTAAGTCAGAAACTGGTCGTCTTCCTGCAGCTTTAAACTGGCAACGGTGTATGAAAGTGTAGAGACAATGGATGGATGGAAACTAATGTCAAACTATAGATTTCAAATTCTAACAAATAATCAAAATCAAATCACTGCCCCTCATAAAAAAAGACGGAAACAAAAAAGAATCTCACAACTGGTAAATTTGAAAATCCCAGTTTGCAAGGCCCAAAATTCAGCCATTTCAGACACACAGAACCAACCTCTAACTGCTGCACCTGAAGTGTCTGAGGACCAAGCCAGAAACTTGAAGGTGGCACTAAACCCTGTTTTCTGTCAGCCTTCATGAAGTTGTCTTCTCCCTTGTCCTCCTTTTTGAGCAGTCTGGCTGCCACAGTAGCTGTTGGTTTTGTGGTCTTTTTTCCTATTTCACCCACAGGGTGTTCCACGGGCACAGGAGCTGGGTGGACAGGTCTGACTGAACCCAATGTCCTGGGTGCTTGCAGTTTGGCCACAGACTTGTCGCCACATACGTTGCTCAGTTGTCCCCCCAACGGCTGACTGGCTGCCACAGAAAGAACAACAGCATTCCCCGACAGCCCTGTGGCAGCTGCTGACTGGCTACCTGTGTACTCTGGTGATTGTGAAAAGACTTCTTCTGATTGGGTTTCTTTGGGCAGTTTCTTTCCTTTGAAGCTATATTTGGGCAAAGGATGTCTCAGAAGTATTGTATGAGAGGTATCTGACATTGGCTGTAGCTTGGACATACTGCTGCTTTATGTTTCAAGAGATGCACCTGTTAAGAAAATAAAATGATAAATATTATAAGAATTTTTTTGTAAATTTAATCCCAAGACACCCTAATTAAGAGAAGTCAATGATTCACAATGGCATACCTTCCACTGCTGCCACCTACAGATGATTTCATACTGTGTGATAATTTAACCTCACTTTCCCATGTTGCCTCTCAAAGCACAGTTACTTGGTGAGTTTCTCCTCTCATTGACCTTGATCACCCTCAACCACTTTGTTATGTCAGACCTGGTTTTCCTTGTCTGCATTTTGTGGATATTTTCCACCAGCTGTCACTGTGTACTTTGCTGGTATTCTAGCTAGAAAGTGTGTTGTGCTAGTGACATTGTGTTCAAGCCTCTTACACATTTGCCAAGACCTGCTAACATTATGGATTCTGATCTACTGAGAGTATTGAACTGTTCTTTGAATGCTATGGCCAGGAATCAACCTTTGAAGATTTGAAGTAGCTGTTGAACTTTAGTCATTAAGAGTTAGAGTGCTTGGGCAAATGATACTGGGTTATTTCATTTTAAGTACTGGTGGTCTAACTTCCATCTGATTTGATGATTTGAAATGAATGTTGACAGGGCATTAGTAATCTCTAAGTTTCATCAGTAAGGGTGAACTTTACTTGAATTGGATTTGATGTGTTTATGTTAATTGTATATCTTCCACCTCCCAATGCTAGCTGTGGAACGATAAGGACCTAGCTGAGTCAATTCGACTCAGGCTGTGGGTTGATATGGGCTTGGGGATAGATTACCGGCCCCCAATGGTTCGAGTCATAACCAGATGGACTACATCTACTGCCAAGACATTTAAAATCCAGCATCAACAAGGCTAAAATAAGGGCATATCCAGGCATGGACATAAGCAGCAATCATAACCTTGTTTTAAGAAGCCTTAAGCTGAAGCTGAAAATGAATACCTCACATCCAGCGCCAGATTCCCTTTGACTAGTAAAAGCTGTAAGACCCCAACATTGCAGGCCCAAGTTGGAGGAAGTTCTCCCAGTCTCAACATTTGATTTAGCCCGATGAGAGAAACCTAACAGAGACCAAGGGGTTTTTGTTTGTTTGTTTGTTTGTTTAATTTATTTTTTTTTAGTTTTTGGACCATACAAAGAAGCGCATGCTGAAGATCAGATCGGAACTGTTGGCTATGAAACTGTCAGTGCAGCAACAATCTCTCACGCCAAAAAGTTTACACTGACTCACTTTCGGAACTTTGTCAACATTACCATCTTCATATATTCTTCGTAAGTTACCGACAGATGTTGTATTGGTTTGCACATTGTAGTGCTCTAATTATTCGTTACGAGATAACAGCTTTGACAGAATGTGACATGCCTAGAATATCTGTCACCGTCTAAAATAAATAAACGGATAACTGTTATTTACCTCAAGCTCAGCTTGTCTCGTCAGCTGAGGAACACATATTCCGGAAACGGAAACCATTGTTTGTGGAAGTTGAGAGTACAACGTCTCCAGCCAATGAAATGAGGCGACTTAAAACGTTGAAAGACCAGCTGTTGCTACAACAAGTCAGCACCATTTGTAACAGCAGCTTGTCTTCTGTCTTACATTAGCACAGCATGGTGAGTTTTATCAAATCTCTTGTTTATTATTTATTGATTTAATCGGGATGGAGTCTAGTTTCGACAGCCGGATTCAGCCGCAGATGCTTTGAAATTGATTACTTTTTACAAAGAGTTTTCAGTAGAAAAGAAAAATTTGAAAACAAAAACAAAAACTTAAACAACCAAGCAACACTTCTGTCTTTATTTTTTTTTTTTTTACTTTCCTGGTGTCTTATCTATTTATTTACTTTATTTTTTCTTCTTATTTTTTTATTTATTTTGTTTTTGCTGCGCAATGAGCATTCTTCTGAATGGATACCTGCGCACTACAAATGGACATCATCATCATCATCATCATTACAGTTCCAATCAGTTACATCATAAAAAGGTCCACAAACGTGCATATTAACCAATTATAGAGTCATCGTTTAAAAAAACTAATAAAACAAGAATTGTCAAAGTGAGACCAAAAAAGTATTGACATTGAAAAAACTGTATTCTAAAAAGGGTTAAAGACGCCTGATCTTTTTACTTGAGCTGAAACAAGAGAATATATTAAATATGTTGGCCAACCTTGTCATTCCTCTATGAGTGCATGAGAGAGAGAGAGAGAGAGGTGCACGCCTGCCTGCATGTGTGTCTTTGTGTGTATGCACAATAATAATTTCTTAATTCAGCTTTGAAAGGCCATCTGGCCCATATCAACATCAAGTACAGCTGGTTACATGCATATCAACATTCGGGGGCTGTACATAAGCATCATTTCTTTTGTACTGATGGTCTAAAAAGTGATAAAACAAGAGTTAGGCATTCTACACTGTGTAATCTTTTGTGGTGTACATAGTCATGGAGATCTCATTCTCAAACATTCTGTTATAATAATAATAATAATAATAGTGAAGATTTTTATAGCGCATATTCACACTCATAGAGAGCATGCTCTTAGCGCTTAAAACGAGGAAGAGACGTGGACTAAGTAGACACAGAACAAAGGGGACGAAAGAAAACGACAGTACTGACGAAACAGAAAACATTAAAAGGCATCAAGTAACAGGAACAGAAAAATATAGTGATTCTGCGAGAAAGATGGGTAAAGTAGCAAGAGGGAAGGGGGCGGGGTTAAGAAGGACGAGCATTGTGCGGACTGTGTTAGGAGAAATGCTCAAGGAAGAGGTGCGTTTTCAGTGCAGATTTGAAAGATTCAGTTGTAGGAAGGTGGCGGATATGGAAAGGAAGAGAGTTCCATTGTTTTGCAGCACAGTAGCCAAAAGTCCTGTGACCATATGTTGTTGTTCTGGTGACAGGAACAGTTAGGATACGGTCGTCAGACGAAGAGCGTAGTTGTCTGGACGGAGAGTAAGGTATGAGAAGTTCAGAGAAATATTCAGGACAGGAGCCAGCAAAGAAATTAAAACACAGCACAGACAGTTTGTACTGAATGCGAGAACGGATGGGTAGCCAGTGTAGAAAACGAAGGAGAGGAGTGACATGGTCCCGTTTCCTTGCTCTAAGCACCAGACGCGCAGCAGAGTTCTGTACTCTCTGGAGTCTCTCAATGAGGTAGTCAGGGCAGCCTGCCAGCAAGGAGTTGCAGTAGTCAAGTCGAGAAAGAACAAACGCACAGACAAGAGTGTTGGTAGCGCGTGTAGAGAGAAAGTGACGGATAGCACTGATCTTACGGAGCTCATAATAGGCAGACCGACAGACAGATGCTACATGTCTATCGAGTGTCATGTCATCAGAGACAATAAATCCCAGATTCCTAACAGATGACGTGAAGGTGATGTTGCTGTCGCCCACCTTGATGTGATTGGGCAGACTGACGAGTGAAGGTTGATGTCTTCTTCTATGGCACAAGAGGGCTTCCGTTTTATCATCATTTAGTTTAAGCTTGTTTTTTAGCATCCAGCCCTTGACATCACTGATACAAGCTTCTATAGAGCTAATAGCAGAGTAAGACTCAGCTGGCGGAGTGGAACAGTAAAGCTCTTGTCATCAGCATAGGATTGATGAGAAACCTGGTGAGACCGGATGCATGATGAAAGGGGCTTAGTATACAGGATGAACAGAACTGGGCCAAGTACTGAGCCTTGGGGAACACCACAGAAAAGTGAAGCAGGGCGAGATGTCTGACCATCAACTGACACAGTCTGTGTCCTATCAGTGAGATAGGAGTTGAACCATGAGAGGGCAGGTCCAGAAATCCCATAGAGGGTGTGAAGTCTGTGAAGAAGCAGAGAGTGGTCTAAAGTGTCAAATGCAGCAGACAGGTCCAGTAGGGTTAATGGAGAGACATCACCACTGTCAAGAGCAGATAATATGTCTGTTGTCACTTTAATAAGAGTGGTCTCGGTGCTGTGGAAAGGTCTATACGCCGACTGAGCTTGTGGGATAAGATGGTGCTCTTGTAAGTAGGCCCAGAGCTGTGTCAAAACTATTTTCTCTATGATCTTAGAGAGAAAAGACAAGTTGGAAACTGGACGGTAGTTGTTCAGGACATTGACGTCAAGCGTGGATTTCTTTAGAAGTGGCCTCACCACCGCATTTTTGAACAAAGATGGGAAAACACCTGACGACAGGCTGACATTTACAATATTAGTGATGGCAGGAAGTAGAGTATCTAGGCACTCGAGCAGAAGGCTTGTGGGCATCGGATCTAACTCGCAAGTTGTTGGTTTAGCTTTTAGAATAACCGCTTTCACATCGGTCTCAGAGACTGGTAGGAACTTGGACATGGAGCATCCTGGGAGGACATCACAGGAGATGCTGTCAAGCACTGACACAGAGTCTAAAGATGATCGAATGTCCAATATCTTGCTGGTGAAATAATCACTAAAAACTTGCGGCAGCAGTGAAGCAGGGTAGGCAGTAGGCAGTGGTGTTGCTGTCTTAGATCCAGTCATTTGAGAGCAGATGCCAAAGAGCTTTTTGGAGGAGGTGCAGTTAATTATTTGGCCCTGAAGATATGATGCTTTAGCCGCATAAATGCATTTTGCAACGCTTCGCTTTGCGGCATTATAAATTTCTTTGTGGATGGCGAGTCCAGTCTTCCGCCAAACTCGTTCAGCTCGCCGGCGCGTGCGCTTCAGGTCACGGAGTTCGACACGGATCTGTGAATACCAAGGCGCACATTTAGACTGGCGCATCAGACGTCGAGACACTGGGGCGTGGTCATCAACTACTCGACGCAAAACACAGTCAAGTTGCTCGGCAGAAGGTGGTTGGAGGAGCGCCATCTGCAGCTGTGCTTTGAATGCTAGTCTATCCACATTTTGTAATGACCGAGTGGGTCTGAAAACTGGCGCCGATGATGGGCATTTGCGATCCAGTTCGATTAGTACTGAGTAGTGGTCAGATGAGAGATCGTGGGAAACATCAACTGACTGGACTAAGTGGTCATCAGGTCGATGTATGACCCAGTCCAGGATGTGATCTCTTTTGTGAGTTGGTTGCGACACGGACTGGACAAAACGAAAGGTGTGCAACATTTTGGACAGTTTGACAGTGTCAGGGTGAGAACTGTTGTCGAAGTGTACATTAACATCTCCGAGGAGAATTGCGGGTCCAATTAGTGCATTGCTATAATCCATGTTATCTGTTCAATGACACTATCCTTTAGGTTCTTACACAGGAGGTGAACCTTAAAAGGGTAGGGGAATCTTTGGTCGAAAAGTGAGCTATGTGTGTTATGAAGATATGAATACTTAGGACATATCAACAGAAAGTGTGTGTGTGTGTGTGTGTGAAGGAGAGAAAGAAAGCAGGTTGATGTGAATGATAGTAATTTGCTGCACAAATGATAGTAAGGTGCATTTGATTCCATCAGCATGTTCATACAGAATTGTTCTTCCAAGGAAACATAGTGATCATGTGTTTCCACTGTTGAAGCCACTGACTGAGTGAAGCAGAGGATTGAGAAAAAACTGGCAACATTTGCATATCATTATTTTGATGGCAGCCTAACTTTGTGCTACTGACTAGGGTTTCCTTTCTTTAGATGTGGTATGACTGTGTCCTTTCTTTAGGCCATTTTTTACTTTCTGTATCCTTTACAACAGATTAGCAATGATCTTTATTAATTCTGTCTCACAGTGCTCAGCTGGAACGTTGTTAGTGCCAGGTGACTTTCCTCCTTCAGATCGCATACAATTATCTTTTTCCCCATAGAACTAGTAGACCTGCAGGCTCACTGATTCAGGTGGCCTTGGAGAACATTGGCATCTGTTTTCAGCTGGAAGCTATGCATTTTGTTGTATTCATTTTATCAGTTTAGTACAGCAGTGCTTTCTGTTAGGAGGTGCTGATTATCATATTTGCAAACCGAAGCTTTGAATAAGTACCATAGTTTTTAGTAATATGCTGTTTAACCAAAAGAACACGCTGTTTTTCCATTTGTTTGGGGATAACAGGATGATGAAAGACATGCCTTTGTGGTGGAGTGGTATGAAGAGATTGCTGGTCGCACACGACAGTTTCAATTCTTCTATTATGTCAACTCAAAATCCATAGAAATGGTAAGCTATTGTGTCAGCTCAGACTCCACTAAAATGGTAAGGTATAATGTCGACTTAAAATCCATACAGACAGTAAGCTGCACATTCACTTATATGACTGAGAAGTATTAAACAGCTCCTCATATCATATCACTCAATTGACATAGGAGTACTAAGCAGCTTTCATAATGATAGTAAAGTAATAGCCCTTAAATAACTTGAATTATGCTTTTTTGTTTGTTTTCATGCTGTTCTAACTGTATTACAAAGTACATTTTGGGGAGCTTTTTTAGACACTTGTTAAATGGCACATTTAGACTCTTGTCATGGTAAATTTATACCTTTGTTATGGTACATTTACCTTGAAGTTTGTTCCTTCTGCTGCAGCTGACCCCTCCACCTCTAATCTATCCCAGTTCAGTTGCTTTCCTTTACTAGAATCAAAATTCAGACTTGCTGGCTTAAAGGTCTTAATGCTGAATTAAGGCTAATAAACTTGATGTAGTACATTAGGTCAGGCAAATTGGTGTTTTATAGTGATTTTCAGACTTTTCAAATGTTTCAGTTTGACCTCAAGACCCGCAAAGTGTTCCTCAGAACTAATGTTAAAGACAACGAAATTACTTTGTCGGACCTCTACATTGGTGGCTCCATAAACATCCTGGGCAGAAAGCTCACTATTGTTGACTATGGAGATGAATATACACGCCGCAAGCTGTCTGAGAAGAAAGAAAAGTAAGTGATATAACTGCTGTGCTGCTTTCAACAATGTCGACTTATTTATCAATGTCGACTCATTTAGTAGTGTTGACTCATTTATCAGTTTCAAAATCTTGTTCATTTCATGCTTTAAAGAAATTATTAGAGGTATACCTATGACATAGCTAGGGAAGTCTAAAGAATCTATATTCTGGGCAAGTGTAATCACCTACAAAAAAACTACAGCATAAAAAACAGCTAGAAAAGAAGATGTAGATGGCAAGGATATGGGTGCAAAATGATAGCAGATGACCATCCTAAATAGCTCTTTCATAAACATCTGATGGTAAGAGGAAATGCAGTAGGGTGGAAAAAAAAGTTAAGAAAAAAAATGAAAAAGCAGAAGATGATGTGAAATAACAGTTAAGTATATTACTGACAGACAAAAATGGAAGCCACTAGAGAACACCTTACATACCAGCTAGGTGCAAAGATGACAAAGTATGTGCAAGCACTCTCCCCTGCCACCTTTATTGGGCTGTTCTGGTTTCAAGCTATTTATTTATTGTCTACTGTTCTGCAGTTCTTTGTGGTCATAACATCCTTGAGGCCGTATGTTTGAAGCTTTGGTTTGCCTAGAATAATTTTTGAAGAGGAACAAATTCTAACTGATTTTTAATTTGTTCCCAGTTAGCATCGTAAGTTTAGACAGCTGTGAATTGATGAATGCTGCTTTATAAACTAAAGGCTCCTCAATCTCCTTGTGTGTGTGTGTGGAAAATGTCCTTACAGAACACTTGGCATGATCAAACCAGATGGTGTTGAAAAGTTGGGTCAGATTTTAGATGAAATTTACAAGAGAAGTTTTCTGCTGACACGCCTGCGCATGTGCCGTTTGGATCGTAACCAGGCACTCAGGTTCTATGAAGAGCATCGTAGTAAGCCATTCTTGAAGTAAGAAGATTGCTATTTATCATCACATAGGCATAGTTCTTTTCCTGTTATAAATATTCATTTTTATTGCAGAATGCGTTAAATATATTCATGACTTACATAAATAGTTCTTTAAATCTAATGATCACAATAGACAATCATAAAATTTACACCAGCCATCAAGACATTTTTCATATTAACTTTGTTTCTGGGATAATTCTTACATGTTTGTGCAAGTGGTTTGCTTGGGGTCCCCCCCACCTTGCTTTAAGGCTCCAATAAGCATCCTAAATGTAGCTTTCAACCATTGTGCCTGTTGTTCATGTTGCATTGTATGCATACTCAGTGTAGCTAATGCAGAATTAAATAACAAAATAATTTTATTAGAATTTAGTGTGTTTTAGTTTAGATGACAGGTCCCTTAGGAGGTTATGGAGATCACATGAGATGAGGAAGCTGATCTGTCCTCTGCTGTAATGTCTCTAGATGCCTCCACCTTTTGATGTTTTGAGATCAATTTTTAGGCTGCTTGCCCCTTTTTTCTGCCCTTCTCCATTGTGCCCTATTAAATAGTCTTGGCAACACTCTTGTGTTCAAGAGACTAAACAAACTTTTTCTGCCAATATTTCTCCTGACTGGTTAATTGTAGCCACTTCCTGTTTTCTCTTCTTTGTTTTAATGTTATTTACTTCATCATTATTTACTTTTTCACTTTGCCATTGATTTTTTTTAAATTACTCAAAATTTCCATTATGAGGGAGGGTTGTGTTATCATCAGCTGTATTTGTTGTTGCTGGCTATTGTATTAAATATTATAGTTTATATTTTGTCATAATTGCATCTGTGGGATGCTTTATTTGCAGTTTCAATGAGAGATCTGTGATCAACTGTTATTGTTGTTGCTATTTATTGCATTACATGTTGTCATGTACATTTTATCAGGAGCTGGTTCAGTTGGGTGCTTTATTTCTCCAGAGATTAAAAGAAGCAGTATATTAGCTATTAAGCACCAGAGAGTGCTAGGTTAACTCTTGGAAAGATAGCTTGTTTACACATTCTGATTTTTCCTTTATCTACCCATAATTGCTATGGCAGATGTTCAGATTTTAGACAGTACCTTTCCTGAAACGAGTTACTTTGCTTGAACTGTGCCTGTTTGTTTTTAGTGCTCTTATAGATTACATCATAAGTGGACCAATCATTGTGTTTGAAATTGTGAACCCTAATGCTGTGGACTCTTGGCGGGAAGCCATAGGACCAACTGATCCTTCAAAAGCCCGAACAGTTGCCCCAACCAGCATTCGAGCTCAGTATGGCACAGGTATGTGCTGCCAGAAAACATGTTTGAATGAAAAGGTTCAGAATTATTTCTGCTCTTAGTTTTGGATTGCTAAAGAATCATTTATTTAGTGTAGTGTTTAAAATACAGCACTAGGATGGTTCATGAAGACTCGCTTATTTTGTTTTGAAGACATATCATAAGCATAAAGACTCTTTTCGAGTGGTCAGTCAAATGATATTTTGGTTTACAATAAATCTTTTATGAAGGAAATTTATCATTTTTCTTCTTCATTGTAAATGGTATAGGTAAAAAGTTATATATAAAAATACATGTATATAGATAAACAAAAAAAAAAGAAATTTGCATTAGCATAATACAAAATATTTGAAACTATTTTTTTAAATCTAACTCATGCTTTCACATTCACCTTACTGTAGACAGCTGTGTGTATCAGATATCCTTTCATTTCCTTTCAGGTCTGAATTGGAAACTCTCTATATGGCTCTCAGTAGTTATTTTCCCATTTGCCAATTATAGATTGGCTATCTATAGTTATGTTTCTATTCACTATATATACATGGGCTATCTATATTTTCCTGTTTCCTAGTCTAGACCGGGTATCTGTAGTTATTATATTCACTATTCATAGACCAGCCATCTTTTTTCTTGATCGTACATACTTTTATTTTACGAGGGAGTGAGAAAGTAAATACAAAGTAAACGTATCATAATATTATAATAAAATGATCATTGTTTCCACAAAACAGAAAGAAGTGTTTCTTACAGATGTCACAAGAAATGTAGTTCATGGATCTGACAGTGCAGCATCAGCTGTTCGAGAGTTGGAGTTCTTTTTTCCTTCATCAGGACCAATGTTGCCAAACACATCCAAGGGAGGAAACTGCACTTGCTGTATCATCAAGCCACATGCAGTCAAAGCCGGTGAATTTCATAAATTTTCTTTGCATAGGGATGCAAATATACATAAATGTACAGATTTTAAGATTTGTAACCACTCTCCAAACTTACTGACTTTAAGACATATAGCCTCTTTTATAATTCTTCAAGAAACTTTTTATGGGTATTATTATGGTATTATTATGATAATATGCCACAAACGTGTGCATACATCACATAGATAGTTTTATTTTATGTATCACTAGCTAAGGATGCTGAGTACAAGATAGCTTTGTACACAAAGACTGCCTGTTGTAGATATGGAGAGAGATATGGTAAAGAGAGAAGGGCGAAGAGCCTTAATTTGAAAGTAACTGTCCTCCGACATCACAGCCCTATCAAGATTATAATTCAACCTAACCATATAGACTCTCCAAAGTATCAGCCTTTGATCAACTGAAGTATAGGGACTGTCCAAGGGTTCAACCTCTGATCGGTGCTGTCAGTGCATGTGATCCCAAATGTTTTCCACTCATTTTCTAAGACTGTACATGCCCTGTCGATGCTACAAATTTATTAGCTCAGTTAGGGATTGCATTTAATTTTACCTTACATAAACATTAGCTTAAGGATGAAGTATACTTTATAGACATCCAATGCAATTCTTTAGCACATTCATTATCTATTAAATTTTTATCCAGCTATTTTTGAGCATTATCTTTGTGGTGGATCTGCCAACATGAAGTTCTGTTTCACTCTGAGTTCTGTCTCTATAGTCTGACTTCTTTTTTCTTCAGCAGCTGTCACTGGCTGATGCTCAGTTATTGCAACAGGAGTCACATGGCCATTCTTATGATAATACCATGCAGTATCTTATTTACTTCTATTACTGGCATATTCACGATTATGATCAATATTATTATTATGTTACATTTATTCGGTACCAGGAATGACAGGCAAAATAATCTCTGCCATCACTGAAGCTGGTTTCCGCATTGGTGCTGCCCAGATGGTGGTGCTAGAGAAAGCCAATGCTGAGGAGTTTTTAGAGGTGTACAAGGGTGTTGTTCATGAGTACAATGGAATGGTCGCTGAGCTGACATCAGGCCCCTGCATGGCACTGGAAGTTCTCAGTGACACTCAGAATACAGTTCAAGTCTTTCGCGAGCTGGCTGGACCTGCTGACCCTGTGAGCTTCTAATTTGTAACACTGGGTTAGTGGGGCTGTGCCGCATAGATTGGTAGGCTTAGATTGGTGGGATGTTTTGCTTTACTGGATGGTTTAGGTCTGTGATGCCTAGATTGGTAGAATGCTTTGCTTTTCTGGGTGGTTTCGGGTTGTGACGCATAGATTGGTAGGGTTAGATTGGTAGAATGCAATCAAGTATGTTAACATGTGTATAAATCTTATTAGCTGCTGCCTCCATTTAATCACCACCAATGGCCAGTACCAGTACCAGAGACTGAAGTGTATCAAAACTGTTAAATACAAACTACGTAGGAATAGGAGCATTTGTTGGGGGGTACAAATGACTGATGATTATACAAAAATCATCCTTTTGTTGTATAAATCTGTGATGAAATTGGTAACCCAAACAACTCTGCACACAAGGCCATATCACTGGAATTCAATAGTTTTTCAGTTATCTGATAGCAGTTTAATCCTTTTACCTGCAATATCATCATTTTACCCACTATCAGAATAGAGACACTGTGGTTGCTACAGGTCTACCAAAAATGAACCACTCATATAGACCATAATACACTGCTCACATAGGCAAGTAGTGAAATGCATGGAATTTGTTAAATACCAATTCTGAAAAGGAAAGTAACCATATGATTAAGGAGCAATTACAGATGTGACCCCAAGTCTACAAATCTGATATTGAATTAAATGTTGGCAATCTCCTAGCATACCTCCTCATTTTCATCACAGAGAAGATAGGAAAACTTTAGTCGTGAATTTTACAGTTGAGTTGCTTCTTAAACATTGGAAGGTCATAGTACAAAGCAGAATAAGCAACATATTTCTCTCTTTAAATAATTTTTTTTAAACAGGAGATTGCACGCCACCTGCGCCCTAGAACCCTGCGGGCAATATTTGGAGTGGATAAGGTGAAAAATGCCGTACACTGCACAGACTTGCCTGAAGATGGTCAGCTGGAGGTAGGACGCTAGGGAAGCTCCCTCTAAAATAGTCTCAGTTTATTCCACTTTATGGTTCCTGGGAAGAGGCCAGAAATTCCAAAGAATTTTTACCAAATTTGCTTTACTGTTGGGTGTATGATCAGTCTAGTTTTTCTTACTCCTTGTGTTCAATTGTTCATTTACTGCACACCTGCACTTAGCTGGGCTTGGAGTCCACAAAGACCATGCTTTTTCTTTAAAGTGTGTTATTTATTTTTAATGGCTTCATTTTCTTGTCAGTTATATTTAAAACTGCTTTAATATAAATGTGTACTGAGCAAAACACATTATGGAAGAACATGGGAGTAACATTCATTTCCCAGTCAAAATTTCTATATATAGCCAGAGCTGGACATTACTCATCTTTTTATCACAATATTTACAGGGTGACAACAGTTTTTACTAACACCTTGATTAATACCTGAATAGCTTAACCCTGATCACCTAAACACAGTATCATAGGTATACATGTAAACACAAACACCAGCAAGCTTTTTGTCAAAAGGCAACTGGTGGGTTGAGAAGAACAAACATGCGAACATGTATACATGCATGTGTGAACGCTCACTCATACAGTTGCTCTACACACACACACACATGCAGTTCCCACAGGGATTTAAGGAAATACATTCAACATTCAGTTCTAGCTTGTGCAACAGTGGAGTTGAGTAAGGCTACTGCTTTGGTATAAATTCCTATAAAAGCTTTCTCTCTGTTGTGGCCAGTATGTCTATACCTGACCCCAGAGGGCATGTGAAAAATTAGCCATTGGCTGGGTGATTCATTAGCACCCTGCACATAGTGCACTGAGCGTAGATACCGTACAGAAGTTAAGTCACACCCAGTAGTTTTGCTAGCTACATGTACTACTTGGTTGTGGGACTTTCTGTTTCTGGGTGTTACTGCCACACCAGATGGTGATTGAGAATATCAGTACACTCTTGATCACCACCCAGTAAAACTGAACCAGAATGTCTCTCCTAAGGCTAAATTTTTTAGCTGAAGCAGAAAGTAGCTACTGGGTTTTTCTTGATGATGATAGATACCACATTGTTGTCCCAGCTGAGGTCATTTGAGATGGCGGTTCCCAGTTACCTGATCAACTTGCTCTATGGGCTCACTGTTATTAGTATGAGGATGCACAAGGCCTCTTTTCCTGCAGGTCAGCTACCATCTCTTTGGTCGGACACATTTAGTTGTAGCTTAATTTCACTGCACCATGACACCAGGTGATCCACCTCCTGGTGGTATGCAGACATCATTCCTGATACCTTCCACATGGCATCATCAGCAAACTTGGCCATCTGAATGGATGTATGAGAGGACACAGTCCTTGATGACTGTGAGAGGAGACATAGTTATTGATGAAGAGTGTACAGGAAGGGAGAGAGGATGCAATGTTGAGGTGTGCCAGCATTAAGTACCAGGATGTTGGATGGGTGGTTAATGAGTCTAATTCTCTGAGGCTGGTACAAGAGAAAGAGAAGCAGAAGCAGACTCACTGGGAGAGACCAAAACATGAGATCTTAACAAAGAGTTTCTACAGAATGATAGTGTTGAAAGTGGAGCTGTAATCTTCCTAGAAGAGGATGCATAGGAGCCAGGGGATTCAATGTGCTGGAGGAGGAAGTGAAGAGCTAGAGAGACGGCATTGTCTGCTGACAGACAGATTGGAGCAGGTCAACTGGTGGTCCATAAAGATACTTGAGAACAAGCAAAAAGACATAAAACTGACAGGTCTACTAAACTGCAATTGTTTTGAAATGGGGTCTGTATTAAAAGACTTTCCAAAGTCTAGGATAACTGACCTTCATTGTCAAAATACATGGCTTCAAACACTAAATATGCACAAAAAGAGGTCAGTCCTGTAATATGATGAATGTCCAGGGATATGCCTGATTAACATATGGTCCCAGCTGTTGCATTGGTTGTATCCTTGACTATATAAAAGTAGCAGTTTTCATTTCTGAATGTCTTTTTAACTTTGTTGCTTGTGGTGTATCTGGAGAACATAGGGGTGGTGTTTCTCAAGAGCAGAAGTGTTAATCACTCAGATTTGGGTAATCAGTTTAAAATTGTCATTGGGAAAAAATAGCACCCTACTTGATCTTTGCACCATTTCTAAAGGAAAAGGTCTGTGAGTAGACCAACTGTTTCTAAGGGGATTGTACTTTAGTCTGTAACTGCTTTAGGAGACCTGTCATCCACGAAACTTGAAGCTTTCCAGCTGTTTGGTCTAGCACACTTTTCTGCATCAAGACATATGAACATGTTCTGTTGAGTGAAAACTAGATGCTTTCCAGGATCTGTCTCTCCCAGGTGCCTGGTGTGTATGAAGCTTTTAAACAGAACTGGGCCGAGTACCGAGCCTTGGGGGACCCCACAAGAAAGTGGAGCAGGGGAAGATGTTTGACCATCAATGAACAGTCTGCATTCTATCAGTGAGATAGGAGTTGAACCACGCTAGTGCAGGTCCAGAAATTCTGTAGAGGATGTGGAGTCTATTAAGGAGCAGAGAGATATAGTGCTTCAGTGACTTGAATGAGGCCTTCTTCGATGTAGAATTTTTGCATCATATGCCATAGCCCCTCGTGCCAGACTCTGTCAAATGCCTTTTAAAGTCAATGAAGTTGTGGTAAAGGTCCTGCTGATGCTGAAAATGCTTTTCTAAAATCAGACATCAGTTGAAGATCTGCTCAGCTGTGCTTCTACGTGGTCTGAAGCCAGCCTGTTCTTTTGTGGTGGTTCTGATACAGTTCTGTAAGACCTTCAGCATGTAGGTCCGGCTGTCTGCCCAATGTTTACACCTGTCCTCTAGCGACATTGACACCGGTGTTTTTGCTGGACGGCTACTTGGGCCATTTGTCTCTCTAAAACTTGTACACAAGGTCATTCGTCTCTTGACCGGTACCTGTCGGTGGATGGGGAGCATATGGATAGACACAGCAGCTGACTGGGGCTGCCTCTTACACCTGTATGGGCGATCGTGGTTGGGTCCTGTACAGAACAACCAGTCCAGTCTATGACGTTGGTATGCCACTTCTTCCTCTGGTCACTGTGGCGTCGACCACCCATCACGGTACAGACCATCTTACGTGCCTTGAGTGTAGCAAGTAGAGGTTTCTGGTGTCCTACGAGTGGGGCAACTGATCTTCATACAAAGTCACTGGCATTATGTTCACCACATGAGCTCTTCTCATAATGATGAGTTCCTATAATACTGAGGGAACTAAATCTTTATAATAGGAAGTGTATCTTTACACAGCACCTGGGGCAGGGAGGAGGAGAGGCACACAGCTGGTAGTGAGGGATGTGCAGGTTTCTGACTGTATGACCTGTCACTTTGACTTATCTGTAGTGCTACGCATAGCTGTGAATTTTTTACCATTTGTAATTATTTTTTAATTGATGAGATGTGAAAATCAGTTCTTTTTCATGAGAGTTACACTTTAGCTTCAGGTTTACAAACATTTTCTAGAGAAAATTTATACTTCCTTTCTCTTCAGTGTTCCTTCACCATTGACTTCAAGCTTCTTGAACCATTCTGACGATATCAGTAGGTTACAAGTCAGCGGCTAATGAATACTTCTTTCATTTCATGTCAGTCGCATGTGATGACATCAACATCAACCTTTCATACTTCATATGCTGTTATTTTCACTAGCCATAAAGGTAACAGCAAGATCAAAACAGATGTTTGCAAACTATGGTAAATAATTGTGGATAGAGGTAATATAGACCTGACGGTCATAGAGGTTTGCAAACTGCTATGGTAAATAATTGTGTAATATTGTGGATAGAGGTAATATAGACCTACTCTAGTTCCTTTCTATACCTTTTTTTACATTTTTCAGGATGACTACTTTTTCAAAATCCTGGATCGCTGAGGACATCGACCCGCTACATCTGAATTCCAACCTAAATTCAGCCAAGAGAAACTGTTTCCCCTTCATTAGAGGCCAAATTATTCCCAATATGTACGACTATGTTGAACAGACGCACTAGCCTGTGGTGGTGTAAAACTATGTGAATCCTTCATTTCAGAGATTAAATATTTCCAGAAATCTAGTGACAATGTTTTGTGTATGCTCTTTGCCTTCCTTTTCTAAGATGCCCTGGTTTTTTTTTGCAGATTGTGTAATCAAAACCTGAGTTGTATAACTGCACACAATTCATACTTCTTGCTCAAACATAATCACTCCATTGAAGAATTCACAATTTTATTTACTTGAAAACTAACAATCTAGGCTGAATGTAGTATGTGGTCAGGGTGCTAGCACCAGTGTTTGCTTTTTAAACATTCTGCTGGTTTGTTTAAAATGTTCTTTCAACTGGTTACTAGGCTACAATTATAAGACAAATGTGGATTACACAAACATTCTCCATCTCCTGTCCAGATACCCATGAAAGTGACATGGTAAACAGGTCCGACACCAATGGCCTCGGGGTCGTTTAGTAAGACAAGGGAGATTGAAAGGTTTGTGCCACGTGGGAAGTCAAATCACACTGACAAAAATTGTTACAATTTGAAGAAAACTTATGCATCAAGTCTCTTGCACTGAAATTCTTTCACACCAACCACTGTATATATACCTGCAGATTTTACTGCTTTTTTCATTCAAAACACGAACAGCTTTTGATATCTTGGTGCAATGCCTCTAGGTTGACAGATCAAGAAATAGCAAGGCACAAAAAATGAAGATTTTTGCAAGTTACCTTTAGAAGCCTGCATGAAGATTTAATATATACTTAGTAAATTTTTTTTTTTTTTTGCTAGAACTTTGCTAGATACATAATGCATTCAAAAACCAAATTAAACACAGAGAAAATTGCAGTTGGACACAGGAAAACTGGACATCCACTTTTAAATCCTATGCAGCTACATCAATCAAACATACAAAAAAAAAAATTTTTGTTTTTGCCCACCATATAAAATAATTGTGTCTAAAATTATCCACCGCATTCCATGTCCCCAAAATATTTTGACTGAAAAGTATAATTTGCTGCTGACACATGCAGCTGCAAACTTAAAGCTTATGATTGTAAACAACAGCACACGCAGGTAAAAAACTGCTTTGTCATTTTGCCATTGAACCAGAAACTAGTTCTATCAAATTATAGTCTGAATTTCCAAGAAAAATATGTGTATTGCATACTACTTGTGTCAAAGCAGAAGAGTGCAAAAACTATAACACCAATTCTGTAAACTTCCATTTAGTTGTGACAAAGCTCACTATTTAATAAACTCTTCTATCACACAGAGTGAATGAGACTTTTTTTAATAAAAGAAAAAGACAACAGTTGGACTTAAAAGCTAAATACGCTAGACTCCTACATACCTTCTTGCTGCAATGTAGGCTGTTCTGGCTACAAAAGCCAGACATCCTGCAAACAGACTCATCCACACAGAAAAATAGTTCAGAATGGTCATTTTGCCAGAACTACACAGCTGACAACTTTTGTGCACCTTTGACTATAAATTCAAGGCAATTATTAAAAGCCAAGAACAGCCTCCCAGTGATCACTCACCATACAGCAAAAGGTGTTAAAAATGAATGAGGATTGGGCTGGAGGATCGGTGACCATAACTCTAAGGTGCACAGGTATATTTGCAATCTATAAAATACACACCAATGCAAAAGCTGTAAACACAGACCCTGTCTTGTAAGATACAAAGATAAGTTTAGTATATTACGCACAAATATCAGATACTGGTGGTGTCTTCGGCAATCTTCTCAAAGGTTTCCACTTCTGTGATTTTCTTATTTTAACATCTTAACCAGACATAGTTTATAAGTCTCACAAAATACAAACTTGGATCCAAATAAGAAAAGTGTCTCAACAATTGTGTTAGCTACCAATATGCTTGACTCACGACAAACATATTTTCGGAAGATTTCGAACAGGAACCAAAACTAAGGAGGAGGATGTCAATCTGTGTGACTCCCGCTGTCCCCAGATCACCACCACTACCCACATCTATTCAGAATAAAATAATTTTCCTCAATGCACTTTATGACATTCTTTTTAAAATCTGTCCTAAATTAAATGATGCAGTCAACTGTATGAGCTGCCTGCACAACATAATCAACAAGGCATGAAAAATGTATCAACAATGAAGAACATGATGCCCCTCTGAAATTAGTGCAAGCCATTTATGACCACACAAAGCCACATCAATTTCAACACTTCAACGACTGTTTTGTCTTTAAGCACTAGTAAACTACAGATTACTTCTTCTAGCAACTGTTACCATCCTGTTCCAATATTGTTGATTATGAACTAATTTTAAAAAGATTGTCAAGGCATTGTCTATTTACGAACATTTAGTTTTGGCCTGGAGAGTAATTACAAGCAGTATGTACTATTTTTTTTCTATTGTGCTATCAGACTAACTTGATCTAACCAAAGACTGCTCCTCATTTCAACATAAGTGATGTCCATGCATTTGCTATTAGACAACAAAGCTGCTTTTGGTGAAGAATTTCTGCTTAAACACTGTACACACACACATATAAGACAATTTGATTTTAAGGTCTTTTCTCCTATAATTAATAACATTATCTGGATGTGAATAAAAGTACCATGTGTGATTTGTGCGTTCAGTCATTAAAGGTATGCAAAGGTCACGACTGTACATGACAGACTGTTACATGGTAAGCATCACAATTATACTGCCAGTGGTCCTCCCCCCAAAAAAAAATCTCTCCGTCTCACACAAGCACTCTCATCCTCTGTAAAAGCATTTCCTTTTGTACAGTAAAATTAACTTACAGCAATATTAATTTACGTTAATTTTTAAGGAACTGATTTATATGGGCATCAAACTCACCAGCACAATGACTTATGTAAGGATTTGTGTGGCCATTAATAGTTATCATGGTATCCCACCTGTGCGCCCACTGTACAGGTTAACCATTAACCTTAATAAAATCAATGGAGAAACAGTCTTGGTTCTACACTCAATGCCTCCTTAAATATTGTCTCTGCTCAAGTCATCTGATGTTTCTGCAACCAAACTCAGGCTGCATGATTTACTGAGCACTTCAACCATGTGCATGACAGCATAGCTTAATATATGTAGCCAGATCGATGCCCTAAACCCTCTTTATGATAATAAAGCAAAATAACAGATGTCAAAACATTTTTACTGATTTCTAAAAGATTACATTTCTTTAAAACATGAATCATATCAAAATACTTTGGGTCTAGAAACCTGATTTTAAATTCAGTTATGAGGTAAAATTTTTAATTCTTTGAAAAATTGCATGCTTTGTTATTTAGCAGTACCACTTAACACATGGCCTAAAAATGTGAACCAACAAGATGTTTTATTTCTCTATGAAAATCATTATTTTTCTTGAACAGCATTACTTAGGTCTACTAATTTCACTAAGAAAAACTTTGTATCTGCTTAAAAAAATGTGTTCCATTTGCTCCAAAGGATTAAAAAAAATTGGATTCATACTAAAAGCAACTTAAATTCTGAATGTCATCTTGAGGCCTCTTTTCTTTACATACATCACAGGGCTGGAGGAACCAGCAGTGATGGCTATTTGATGGTAGCCAGCCTGGTAATCGTGTGGCCAGGATCTGATCCTATCTTTACTGTTATTGGTAACAAGCTCTGAACTGCTGCATCATCAGGCAAGGGTAAGCTGAATGAAAGCTTTCAGGTCTAGTCACCATTAAGGCTGCTGCACTGTGCTTTACTTATGACATATTTTGCAAAGTATCTACAAGTGAGAGGAAGGACTGAAGCTCACAAAAAGCAACAAAGTGTCTTCTCTTTAACTACACCAGGACTAAAGCTCACCCCAACCAACAAAATGGTACTGTTACTAAGTGAGGGGGTAATTAGTGTTTTACGCTGAGCCAGCAACTAAGACAATATCACGGGCAAAGCAGCTTGCCCTTTAAGCAGATGCCACACGCAGAGAAAGAACGGCGTGCCTGACACAAGATCTGAACCTAGAGGAACCAATCTTCGTGGTATTGGTGACAGGCGCTAATTGTTGTGCCACTGTGCTGCCTACTGCAACTATGTGAGAGGAAGACGTGTGAATAAGTGTACAAAGGCTAGTCAATACTGGACTTATTCATAAAGATGACTCCCAGCATGCTGCAGCATTTACTGCTTTGTGCTAATATCATTTACAGAAAGAACAGCGCCAAGTACAAATACGACACTGATGGAGCAATCAATCCACGCAAAGTGTTAAAAATGATTTAGTCTAAATTAGTATTAAAGCATCAGATATGTTTATCATCCCTTTCCTGCATCCACATTTAAAATCTTGAACTGGTAAAAATGTTATCAAGACCAGCAAAATCTACCCACTCCCCCTGTTCGTGGAAATTTTGCAACCAGTTTTATGTAATTGGGGGTAGGATAGTTCAATGCCAAAATAGACGGTCATTTGAAAAGCATGTGCACAGTACAGACTGCAAAAACTCTTTACACCAAGCTAATGATTATCTAGCACAATCTTTCCTATATCTGTGCCATGTGAGTGTGTTATACATAATTGGGATACCATTTTTGATATATCAGCACCATATCTCCAAGTTAACCTCAAGAAATGAGTGCCAAAGCTTTAGTGAAGAAAACAAGCAGCCATTGCTGATGCTCCACATTAACAGCAAGTGTTTAAAGTCAAGACCAAAAGTCAGCAACTACAGAACAAGACTAACTACCAAGTCTGCAGTCTGTAGGTCATCACACAAGACAGGATGGTCCAGGAAGTGTTTAGTATTGCCTCATGAATATTACTCAGAAAAAAGCTATTTATGGACTATTCAACATGAATTGTCCCTTTATTTCCACACAAACATTGCAAGGCTTGCTTCTGCTGCTTAAACCTATTCAGAAAGTTTTTGTTGTATGTCATCATTCAGACAGTGCCATCAGTTCCTCAAGTTAACTTGGGTTGAAATTGTGGAAAAAATTGCACATGAACAATGTCATACTATAAATAATATTAAAAATACTATAGTGATAACTGATTGTATAAAAGATGTCTTGTCAAAAAAATCTTCTTAGAAAGTCATTTGACTTATATTTACTACCTAAAACAGACACAAAACAAAATATACAGAATTCAGAGAAAAGAAAAATGTGCATACTCATTTCAAAGGCAAAAACAGAATTCTAACACTCCTATCCCCCCCTCCCAAAAAAAAATAAGGACATACTACCCAGCCTGAGAATACTGAACCTGCATGGTGTCAACAGAATCCAAAAGTGAGGGAGAACATTGAGCATGACCTGTTCTGCCAGAATGGCAGGTGTAACAACTCTGCTCTTGTGCCAGTCTTGACACCTTTTTCTCGCCATTGTTTTTTCTTTGGTATCTAGGACAGCAGAAGACAGTACAGCAGTCTTCAGCATATCCTTGATAACACAATGTGTTGTACATTTATGCAGTGAGTGCAATGCTAGAACCCAAACATGCAGGCTAACAGCTAGTTTAAACTTTCAGACACCATCCCCTATTTAAAAAAAAAAAAAACCTTGGTGGCAGCAAACCACAGCCCTTCCTGCTTTTTATGTACTGAGGATCTGATATTTGTACAGGTCATCATACACAGGTCAGGGATCAAGCAAAGAAATTCATCAGCAACTTTGCTCATGGATGCTAGCTTTATGAAAGCTCCCCTGTCTATGTAAAAAGTAACCAATCTAGAAAAAAATGACATGCTTCTTTCACAGGTAATTCACAAGCTAGCATCTTCTGCTTACATGTTTCACCCTTCATTATTTAAAATTAAAAACTGACATGCTCCATAAAATGTGCTGATGATAAGTCCCTGTGAGAGAAGCAGACAATACAGAATACTTGGTTGTTTTTTTTTTAAAGCTGTTAGAGGGAAGACAAAGCACTTTTGAAGCATTCATGCAGAAATAAAATTACCATGATGTAACACAACATTAAGGTATGTCAAGTGTATCATTTTGACAAGAGTCAAGATGGAATATACACATAGAACACCACAGCATATTTAACATGCTTCTTCAGTTTACAATTCCAAGGATGCTACGTCGCCAAGTAAAACAGCTTGCAACAGGACCATGATGAGCTGTTTTTCAGGAAGGAATGATATTTAACTTGCAATAAGACTATGCAATGCTTAAAGTTTAGGAGGGAATGATGATTTGACAAGTGTTCTAATATTCATCAAACAAAATGATGCATACCTCATAACAAGGAATAGTTTTGGGGACTGATGGCATTTCCAAACTTATATGAAACTCATTATTCATACCAGACATATAGGTAATAATAAAAGGGAACATGTCTAGCACTTTCCTTGGTATTGTCCCATAGCCTAGTAGTAATATGGCTCTGAACTGTTAACTTCTTTAGACCTAACCCTTAATATTACTGGGGCTTGGAATTCTATTTAAAAATAATCAGCTCCCAACATCACTTGGGTAACCGTATTTGACCCAAGATGCAGCATTAAGCTTCAGTACAGCTCACAAATAATGCTATGAAGGGTAAGAGGTTCACCTTGTCAAGGACATGGCATAACATGTGGAAGGCAAATCTAATGGATAAGGTGCACTGCTAGGGTCGTGGAAGGAGTTGGGGGAGAAATGGGACTGGGTAGGCTTCTGTCTCAGACAAGGCAGGCCTTGCGTCTGTGAGGTCATTGAACTATGGAGGCTATGGGACCTTCCTCATGTCCAACACAAAAAGCCATACAAATATCCAATCTAAGAACTTCAGTAATCAAAACCAAAACCATTTTACACTGCCTTCAAAACAATATGGAAAGATCATCATAAAAAAATGCAACAGGATAGTGCTTTTAAAGACCCTGCTCATCAACCAAAGAATAAAGAGAACAAAAAAGTAGGATAAAAGTAAAGGCAAGGTAGAATGTATCTAGAATGGCAAAACATGTGAGGGGTGAAAAAAACTTGATGAAGGCTGTAGAACTTTGTAGGATAAGAACGCATGAACATTTTCCACACTATCACCGGCCTCTGCATACAGAATACTTATGAATTTAGCCAACAAATAACATTTACAAATTGTAGAAGACAGCTAAGTTGCCCATGTATAAACAATCTTGAGACACAAAGCTGGGAGAACAAGATGCAATACTATGACTATACAGAAATAAACCCTGGCAAACAAAACATGCACATGCATGTGCAACAAAACATGCACTTGCACACACACACACACAAAACATGGTACCAGAAATACATTGATCACTTTGAGATTCTCGCCCAGGCTTGATGACCACTCTTGTGATGTAAACATATGATATAGGCTAACATCTAATATATATATATATATATCAGTGCAAGCAAACAAAAACAAAACTAATAATCTATTTGTTCTAGATGTAGTAACTTCACAAATTTCTGCTAATGCAACAATTTAAACGCATGCAAATAAATTCCATTTCCAAACAGTTACTTAGTTTTCTAACCATTTTAAACTATGTTGTCACTTTAATTTCAGCTCATCCCCCACCTTATCCCCAGACTTAAGATAAACAAGTACTAGCTGCCTCCCAGTGCATTAACAGGAAAATAACATTATAGCTTCCTTTTTTGCTGATTTTTTTGTGTGAGGGGGAATGAAGAATCTCAGGAGATTCATTTCAAATTTTCCACAATCAGAAAAGCACAAATGAGGCATTTATTATTTTCTGTCAAATGTTTCTCTGGTCTAATGACTAGTCAATATAGAACTATACAAGCAGTAAATACAGCTCAACACTGGTTTATGTAAATTAAATAAAGTTAGCTAGCTTTATCATTGCAACCCACTTCCTTCTGTTAACCTCTTTTTCTATCCTGTAGGTCTATCTTTCTCCCTAAATGTCTTCAATTTTATATAAGCAATGACATTCAATTTTGTATAAGCAATGACATTCAGTTCAAATAAACCATTGGTAGAACAGGAAAAAAATATTAGCCAACTTCAAAAGACATATCAGACCCATTTAAATTATAAAAAAAAAACTTCTGGCATTTTCAGGCGAGTTATACAGCATAAAACAAAATTTAAAAAAAAATTCTGACAAGACAATTACACACTCCCAGCAGCAACAGACTCTTTAAAAAATAAAATCCCACAATTTTAAGTTTTTTAAAAGGGTGTAGTGGTTCACTGTTACAATACACATAAGACAGCTTTCCATGAAACGCTATCAATCCACTTTGTCTTTTCCCCTTCATACAACAGATACAATAGAGATCATGTGCCCACAATGAACCAAACACCCTCAAGTTTTGTTACAGGTAAGCAAATGTCCTAGCAAACTGTGTGAAAGAGTTGGTGTGAAACAATTAGGACAAGCAAAAACAGTTTTCATGTTTTCAGCAGGTGGAGAAGACTGTAAGCATTATCTTTTCATTACTATGCTTCGATATCAATCTAGTAATGAATCATATATGTACATTTCCTAACACTGATAACTTTTCATTACTGTGCTTCAATACAAATCTAGTAGTGTATTATATATGTACACACACTAACACTGATATCTGCAAGACTGCAGTCATCACATTTGTTAATTCTGGGATTAAGTTTCGAGGAGCTTTTCTTCCCTTCCCACCAAAGACATTACCACCTAACCAAGGAACAGCATCAAGACATTTACGTTAAGACAAAGAAAAACTAACAAAAACTAAACAAAATTAAAGCCACCAAAACACCACTGCACAAGTAATAAATGTCCATGTATCAATAAGTTTACATGCAACATTAAAATAGGATTTGAACCAGAATCGAGTGGGAGGTGAGAGGGAGTACAAGAACTTAAAATCCCCACTCGTTATGAGCATTGTTCAACACTCGTTTGCAAATAATTGAGAGGGAGATGTGAGAAGAAGTGGAAAAGGAATCCTTCCAGTTAAAAAAATAAAAATCAAACATGTCCTACTTAATAGACAAAAAGAAACTAGCACATCAGTCTGTATGAGAAAAGGGTAGGCGCACTTGCGCTTTTCCCAAGCTGTTGAATCCCTTGTCAGACCTTTCGCGACCTGTCTAATTTAAGTACCGTACATGGTGCTCACTTAGTAACAATAAACTGCCACATAATGCCATCCACCGGACACTTGCAACTCTAGACACAACTTCCCACTCCCATTGTTGCTTGCACATCATTTGGAGCAAGCACCTATTATCAGCTTCATTACAATCATGATTATGTATTCAATACGCGCACTCGTGTGTTTGTGTATATATATATATAACAGATATATATAGAGAATTATATCTTTCAAACGTCTTACAAAATACGCATTTGGTGGGATAACAGAATATAATTTCGGTTCAATGCCAAAACCAGATCAAACTTTTTTTTTAAAAAAGCAACAAACGGTTGAACTATATATAAAACTTAAAATGGCCATCTTTCATTGCTTTCTTCTTTTTTTAAATATTAAAAACGAAAAGATTTGGAACCTGTGTTTAAAAGACCAATCCTGATTTTAACTTTTTAACTGTTAATGACCAAAAAACTGTTTGCCGCCAGTTTATTCCTCGCTAATGATATATACAATGCAGACAGTTTTTGACAAAACCAGCTGCATGCACTGCAACACACCTCACAGGCACAAGCCAGTAATAGTGATTCAGTCTGTGGCCAACAGTCTTGAGCCACAACAGAATTCGTTTTAATACAATGGCGCAAGAAATGGTCTTGGAAGGCGGGGGGGGAGGGGGTTGAGGGAGGGGGGAAACTGCTGGCACAGAACACATTCTCCGATTAAAAAAAAAAGTTTGATCCCTGAGCAGTTACTTCCCTTGCTGCTGTTGCTGCCAGTGTTGCAGCTTGGATGTGTAGAGAAATCTTGGCCCCTTTATCAACATGACGATTGCTTTTACAAGGAACATAGTCATGCATAGTCCAATTGTATGGCCACATAGTTTTTTTCTTAGCTGTTCTGCAAGAGGAACATTATGTGACCTTTTCACCAAGACTATGCACAGCACTTCAAAAAAGTATAAACCAGGGACCTGTTAACCTCGAGATTACACACGTTTGTGCTAACGGGATAGGCAACAGGGAAGACTGGTATCTGGGGAATGAAGAAGTTATTTATTCTACTTACTTGTATGGTAAACTGGATTATCAGCCTCATGAAAAAAAAAACATAATATGAAGAGCATTATACGCATGAATAAACAATCAGATCTCTTTTCAACATATGTGAGTCTGAAGTTGTGAAGCGACAATGTCCAGGTGGATGGGCAAGTATAAAAACATTGGAATCATTTATCAAAATAACCTCAAGTTTTGCACACAACATTTTTTGCTAAAACTCCTTATCTACTATATTTGACTGTCTCAAGAGAGACATCTCCTGAGCTGTCTCCTATTTCATGTTCAACTCAGTGAGCGAGGAGTTGCACGTGATTATGTCAACGTCTTTAAAGGCTTTTTTCTGGACTACATTTATTCAAACTGCTTTCAATCTATAACACATTTTCACAGAAAATTAAATGTTCAAAGAAAAATGCAAATAATAAATCAGCTGTATACCACAGCAAAGTATGGTGTATGAAGATATCTACACCATGATCTCTTCACATGCAGGCTACCGACAGTAGGTTAGTAGCATGTTTGTCATCAAGTTGAACGACATACTCTACTTGGCTCTCGTGCTCATGAAGCTGCCTTTATACCAAAGATACAGGCTTTCATTCAACCTGACAGGCAGCTCTCACCAATGCATTAAGCATGGATAAGACTTTCCCCACCCCCTCCCAGGTGTAAAGCCCTTTGACATCCAGTTTGCAACAATCTGTGTGGATGAGGAACACATCTTTATAAAACAGCCAGCTGCCTTCAGCAACTGCTTACAAGCACCGTCTGTATTGTTGTCTTGTTCTCCCCACATATCTGAGAACCACACTTTTAGATAGGTTAAATTACACCCAACCATTAATCTATACACATGAAAAATGGCACTTCTTTAAACAAGAAACACACACAGGGAAAAGAATATTGCTGCCTTTCTATCATGCTCAAGACAATTACAATTCTTAGTAAAAGTAGCTGACTTGGCTGTTTCTGATGTGTGTAATGGCTACATGCTGCACTCCAGAAACTTTCTTATGTTCCCATGTGACCTACTGACCCTTCAGCCAGCATTTCACAATCACTCACATCAACTTTTTGCTGAGCTTTCAGGAGACCAAACATTTCAGCGTGGTTGGTTAGCAGTATTTATATATAAATTATATACGCATGTGTGTGTATATGGATACATATGGTTTGAAAATATGATCCATCAATGCAATAAAAGGCAGCTTATGTGTGCCACCTTTCTCATTTCCAAACCATTCATGTCTTCAGAAACTGGATGCTGAACAAGGCAGAAGCATGCTGGAGTAACATTTCCTGCTGTTAATATATCAAGTTCTATGTATTCTACACACAGTGTGTGTCCTCTTTCCAATCCCGAGTGAATGTGTACATTCAAATAAAATATGGCTTTGATTACCCATGCCCCTATCCCTTCCTCTATCTCCTCATCTTTCTCAAGTACGTGACAAGTCGCGATATAATCTGACAACAGCAGTTCCACACAGTTATAGTTAGTGGTGACATCATCTTTTCTGTAAAGTGTGCTAGGAAAACTGGGAAATATGCAATAATGTCTTTCGAGTTTGAACAAAGCTTCACATGCCATGACTGGTTCAAACCCCCAAAAAAGATTTTCATTCCAAAAAAAAAAAAAGGAATAGAGAGAGAGACAAACAGCAGGAGGGCAAGTTCAATCATAGGGGCAAGTTGAGAAGAAAACAATGTCTATTTTCAGTCACAAAGCAGGGCAGTCCTCCCAGGAAGCTTGCCGACACACTGAAGGCCTAAACATCAATGCTGACAACAGCCGGGAAACTTCAGGTCAATGCCTGCCTGTGGAATACACAACAAAATGGAATTGTCAGCCTTTTCTGCAAGGTAACAACCAAAACAGCCTCATGTGTTCGCCTTCATATTCTCTTCACTTACACACAGCAATCACTCTAATACTGCCTATGTTCTCTTACACACACCCTGATACATTTGCACATTCACACATACTGCCACAACAAAAGAATGCAACCATATTAAAAATAATACAAAACTAGCTGTGCTTAATTTGTAGATATTGCTAATCCCAAACCATTTCTGTGAGAAATTTGTAGCTGCTATGGTCACTTGTTTGTCACTAAAAGTATGCTTTAGGCTAGTACATAGATGCTGCTATGTTGTGCTTAGGTGGTAGGCCAATGCCACAGTGCATTCAGGTTAAGGGTTGAACAGGGATGGTGGGGGAGATTTGTGTTTTATGCCGAGCCAGCAACTAGGACTATATCATGGAAAGGCAGCCAGCCCTGTAAACAGATGCCACATGCAGAGACAGAACAGTGTGCCTGAGATGAGAGCTGAATCCAGGACAGCCAAATGTCACTGTACTGGTAACAGGCGCTAACTGTTGTGCCACCGGACTGCCCAAATAAAGGATAGGGCAACAACATTTGACATTAAACCAGGCAGCTTAGAAAAGAATGTTTACTTGTATTAGCTTATTCAATATGGATGAAATGTGATGCAACTGAACATTTAGAATGGTAGCATGGCACAAAATATCATGTATTCCAATATTTAAGCCTATTAACCAACAATAATCACAACCATCACTGACACTGTTTAAAAGAACAATTTCTAAAAACCGTTAAGCAATCAGATTTACAAGAAATATTGTTTTCTTGTAATTAAATGAAAGATGTTAACTGGAGGGAACAGAGAGAGCTGTCACAAAAGTAGCTTACGAGGCAGAAATTACAAAATATGTATATATTTACAATTATGTAATATTTTAAAATTATTTCAGAACGTCTTACACCTTTTATAGAAGAGTGCTTTACATTTCTGAAATAGAATTTATACACAATGACAATGACCAACTTTATTTGTCCTGCGGACGTAAGAATTTTTACACACCTGTGGAGTATGCAAACACCTGTGTTTGCTTAATAACTTCATCAGTATTTTTAATACATTTGCTTGCTCAGAAGACAAGTCAGATGAATACTGATACCTTGTGGATTCTTGATTACCAACAGACATCAATTTATACAGATTATCAGCAATGTTATTTCTGTCATACTGTGATTTGCTTACATAGCTACTGACAGGCAGTGGCGCCAACTCAAAGAATACAGTCTCAATGCCTTCAAGACTTTCTTGTTATACTTAGGTTAGTCAAAATATTGGCCTTGCCAACTGTATGTGGCTGTTATCTAATAGCAATAACAGTCAATAAAAGACATATCTCATTCTATGAACATTTTATTTCACGGAAAGGCTGTTCATTTTGTAAAGTTTGTTCAAAACAAGCATAAAATATCTGAAAGAAAGAAAATAGAAAAACAAAATATATAAAGAACTAATTACTGACTGCATCATGCAGTACTCAAAATTTAGTAATTTTTCTGACTGCAAGGTCTAGTACAAAAGCACAGTTTCAATGCTTATCTGAAAATTGTCAAGCTAAATTTAATTTTATTGTTACTTCTGAAAAGATCTGTATAGCTGTTTTTTACTTAGCACTTTTATGCTGCTTATTTTTCTTTTACTTGTGCATATGCATGTGCGCATGTGCACACACACACACCACTCAATGCAACACATACACTGGTTGATAGAAACACAGATTTTCATCAAAATATTCATTTACACATATAGATGTTTGTCAGTTTTTTTCAACTGTCACTAGTACTGTTTGACACAAAGACCAGCAACTCATGATGCTACAGATCTCTGTTCAAATCATATATCACCAATGTACTGTTTTAATGTAAGTAGCTGTCTAGAAAATGTTAAAAGGTGTTTGGAAAGAATTATTTTGCCAATTTTTTTGAAAAATACCCAAAATGCAGCAATGGAGACATTGTCTGAAAGGGAGGTGACCTTATTGAGTTAAGGTTTATTTTACCATGAGTCACTTCCCTTAAAAACAAAACTAGGCAATGAACTTTAATTACATTGGAAAATGGCAAGAATCAGTCGGTCTTGAGTTAAGTCCAAGGATTATTTTACCACTGTTTGGAGACAATGGAAATCATGAGAGCATTTTATTATATTAGAAAGTAGGCCAGAATCTGCTAGTCCAGAGCAAGTGACTTATTTTACAACAACTATGAATGACAATACAATGGTATTCGGTAAGCTTGTTTTTTTTTTTACAACAGTAACAAATGACTAGTAGTCTTTTGAATGCTTTAATAAAGTACTGGTTTGGCAGTTTTTTTTTAAATTTCTGCTTTATGACCCAACAACCCGAAAGAAGACCTTGTTATTTACCATTTGCTACAAGAAAACAAAAGCAGCAATGTTTGGATAATCATTCACTATTCACTAGTGGGAAGGCAAAGTGTGCCGGTACGTCATACATCGCTTTCTATTATTCCATGTAAATCCAAACCAAAGTTTACCTTATGCTCAGTTTCCTCCCCACCAGTCATTGGCTGGGGCACCCCCACCATAGTTGCCACCATAGTTGCCCCCGTACTGATACTGGTTATAATGACTGAAGCCTCCCTGGTTACTATAGCCACCGCTGCCTTGGCTTCCAAAATTTTTGCTTTGTGGTGCTTTATTCTGGCGATAATCTCTGCCTCCAAAGCCGCCACCGCCGCCGCCACCACCACCGCCACCACCACCACCACCAGAATTTCCAAACCTGAAACAGAAATGTTATGTTTTGAAAGACATTAGCAAGGGTTAGAATATCAACACTAGCATGGATGGTAAGAAATTCAATGTTTCCCAATGCCTACAGTAACTCAATATCTACAACAAGCAATTTTAATTGCTTACAGTAATTTAATAACCTAAGCATTCATTGAATTTACTTGTCACTGCTATGCACAATCCCACCAGAATTATTAAAATGTTCCTGGTAATATCCTCTGAGTATAGTCTCATACAATTTTTAAAGACAAAAAAATCTCAAATTACTTCTGACATAATAAGCATTGCTAATGATGCCATGTGTTATTTCACAATCATGCAGACCTCTGCTACATTAAAGATGTGCAAATACAAACACCATAATCAAAAAGGAGGTAGGGCCAAACATGAAGAGAATTTAGTCTTTCCATATTAGCTTTTGACAATGCTTTTTAACTGTTGTTAGGACTGGAATACTGTCCTTCATTAAATACATAAACATCCTCAAACATGTACCCAGGCAAAATAGCATGATGCTGTTGCCACAGAAATTATGCAATTCTTTCCCTCATTAGCTAGCCTTGATCACTTTTCACCACCTTCTGTAAATGTTACCTCATTAAAGACCAACCTGAATGGTTGAAAAGTGCATTTTACAAAACCTCCCTGAATTCAGACCATTTGGATTTTATAGATGTCTTACCAATGTCTTCGCTTCAATAAACTTGCCACAGCAATGACATTGTTTTCAATAGCATTACAAAGCTGCTGCATTTCCTAAGCTATTGCTAAGAATCGCAGAATAAGGCAAGAGAACTGATTAAAGGAATTCATCAATGAACCATATAAATTATTTTACATAACTTTTCATCTCATAGAAACTAGTCTGCAACTTTCATCTCATGAGTTCAATTATACCTGCGTGGTCCACCTCTCCGAGGTCCAATGGGACGAGAGTCATAGGCAAGAGATTCCAGCCATGGAGGCACCTCTTGGTTTGCTTCTACAAGAAGATCCATCATGTCACGAGTGATGTTCTTGTTCTTTTCGTTGAAGAATGATGTAGCCAAACCTGCATGAGATCAAGAATAATCACTAGACAGAAAATATTAGTTGTGGTTCTCAACTCTTTAAACAAGTGGAGGTTAATACATCTAGCCCCTTCCGCAGTTATCAGGTCCAAGCCATGGATAATGATAATTAGATATTGAATGAAATCAGTGAACATTGGCAAATATGACTCTGTATTTGTTAATGAAATTTAATAGCTCTAAACACAATAAAAGACACTGCAAAATGTCTGTTAACTTTGACGCAACATCACTTGAACTACAAGCAAATTACCATGTGATAACATTGGTTCAAATAGTATTTTCTGCTAAATATCATGATATATAAGGTTTGATTTCAAAATAGCTGCATAAAGAGACCAACCCCTTTTTTTTAAAAAAAAAAGGTGGCACATGCAGCCATAATGGCAACTACATGTTTTCTATCAGTGTTTCAAATTTGGACCAAATCTGTCCAGTAGGTCAGAAATTTGAGCTGTTTAAATTTCATTACTCTTTAAACTTCATTTTGTAATATTTGAAGCTGCATAACACACAAAGGAGGCCTTGCAAGTTTGTAGAAAAATAATTAGGACAGTGCTATATATTGGTTACTATGAAATAAATGTTTGAAAATATGGAGTCTTTATGCAAAATGACCAAGCGCAAAACTTTTTCTCCAATTTGATGTGTATTTTTCAGTACAAATCTTTTACAAATTAGTTTTTCAGTCAGTTGTAAAGATAGTGTTGGTAACATCTCATACAAAGTACTTGGGGACTTCTAAGACTTTTAGATGCTACATATGAGATCTTCAAACATGGTCCAAAATAGTTATAGCTGTGATGCAAACCACAAACTTCAAATAGCAATATCTTCAAAACTAAGTATAACTTGGTGTTTTGTTTTTCTTATATATTCTTATAATTTTATGTGAACAAAACAAAAATAAAGATCCTAATTTTGTTTGCTAGTACCTAATATCTGCTTAATTCGTTAATTAAGCACAAGACAAAATCTGTGGATTTGCACAGGTCTCACTCATCACCACGTTTTGCTTAATGTAGATGTCATAGTATCCACTACAAAACATCCGCAAAGTCTCTAGTGAGTTTTCCATGAGTCATGTCCTTTCACCCACATGATGTACACTCAACCCACCCCAATTAAGAAAACAAAAGACAAATTACCTAGGTTTCCAACACGGCCAGTTCGTCCGATACGATGCACATACTCTTCAATATCACTTGGCAGGTCAAAGTTGATGACATGACGAACATTGGGGATGTCCAAACCTCTAGCAGCAACCTGACCATAAATGATATATATATATACATCAATGATATGATATACATAACTAAGATATTAATGGGGAAAAAAACAAGTATCAGGATGTCAACAGGTCACTATATTCTAATTTGTCTGAATGTTTGAAGTTAGCTCATGGCTCCTGATAAGAACTCATACACACTTGACTCATTATTTTGTGCAGAGTATTTTAACCCTCTTGGTTCAAAATAAAAATGAACATTACAATGACTGGCTTATAACTGAAGACTGCGAAGATGCCAGTGGTAAAAGATTGTTTTTTTTATTATTGCTGCTCTGAGATAAACATTAGACCAAGAAACCTCTACATTTTTGGAAAAGAGAAAAGTTGAACTTTGCAATAAAAAGTAATGAAAATCGCCTTGCCCGTGCTACCCGGCAAACCAAGAGAGTTGATACTTGTAAGAAACAACCTTAACACCACAGATTTTACTATTTATAAAGTCCACTGGTCCATATGCTACCACTCTGTTAATAGCTAGGGCTGGGGATTATAAACCTTGACCAAAGTGACAAGGGTGGAAGGGGCCCACAAACAATCCACTTGTCAAATTGCCCCCACTCCTACACACTGAACCATATCACCGAGAACCCTGTATGCCAATAATAATTACTCTAAAGTTCGTAGGAAAAATCACACACTTTTTGCCAACTAGATTTCCACATCTTTTAAAATTCTTTAGATTTGATTTCGAGCAAAAGGGCAGGTATATTTATATATATGACCTGCCACCACAAAATGAGTCTGAACATGGGATATTTTGCAAATAGTAGATTTAAAAATGTGCAAGTTTTGATACAAAAGTTATTCTTATAGTCCTAAAATTGAGGCATAAAGGTTTTTAGTGTGCAAGAATGGCAGTGGCCTTTCTAATTGCTCACACTGTACTAAATTTTGCACGAAGATAAAATACAGCACGACATCCCTTTAAGTAACAAAAGGTACATAGTAATGAATATGTGTGTGTTAGTTAAATAAATGTAAGCAAAACTTTAATGCCAAATTGTTTTGTTCATGCACATGTACTGTTAATCACTCAGCACTGAATAAACATTCCCCCATTATTCAAAAACAAAAACCCAAAACAAAACAAAAAATGTTCTACTAGCTTCATGGATTAAAACCTAATAATGATTCATCAATCAGATTTTCACCATATCTTTGCTGTACCCTTCAGCTCAGCGCCTTTCCTGTCATTACCAAGGACAGTTCAGTCTCTGGTTCTCCCCATTGGATAGTGTTGAGATCAACAACCAGATTTGTTTACTCCCTTAACTTTAGCAGACAATTATTTGATTGGTTAATATTTGAATCAGTTGTTAAAGAGATTGAAAATACAGATTCCAAGCTTTTTGGCAAGGTATAATACAATGGAGTTCTGATAAAGAAGTAGAACCCAAACACCATTTCAATTTCGTCATTTTACTGTGGAAATTGTGACAGATTGCTGTGGAGCAGCTTGTTAAAAATTTATTTTAAGACAATTTCTAACTTTTCTTTTAACATAGTAGTGTATTTTCCTGTTAGTTTAATGACCAAGGAAATAAATTTAGGAAAAGTCAAACTGCACTAAATTGACCCTTATCACCTTTCGGGGCCTCGACTAAGAAACTGCTATGCATGAGTTAAGACTCATTTTGTCGTGGCGGGTCACATATATTTAATCACAAAAAATAATAAACTCACTGCGGTTGCAACAAGAATGGGCCGCTCTCCATTCTTGAAAACCCGAAGAGCATCCTCTCTCTCTCGCTGTGAGCGGTCGCCATGAATGCTGGTAGCTGGGTAACCCTCATATACCAAGAACTCTTCTAGTGAGTCTGCTCCCTTCTTTGTCTCCACAAATACAAGGGTCAGGGAATCAGGACCTAGACGAATGAAAAAAACCACAAACTCTCATCAAATGTTTGGAAAGACTAGATATACAAGTCACATTTTCCCATTAGAATTTCTGGGCCAATATGGCTATAAGCATCTTTGCTGAATTTCCGTTCAGTACAATAACCCATAAGCAAATTATCGAGATAACAAAAGTTTAGAAGGTAGTATCCACTACAATGATTACATACCTGATGCATTCAGTAGGTCCAAAAGGAAGGACCTCTTCTCGTTCTCCTCTACCCACACAACCTTCTGAGTGATGTTTTCACTGGTGCTGCCCACTCGACCAACTGCTAAGAATATGTAGTTATCCAGGAAATCGCGAGCTAAAACCTAAAGAAAACCCCAGAGAGCCATACTTAATATGGACATAAACAGGATATAAGCTGTAACATGGTTTTGCTTTGAAAAATGTTTACATCTGAGGGAATGGGTGCAGACCTATTTTTTCTAAAATAAAGTGACGTCTGCTCTTAAGTACAGTAAAACTTCTCTATTAAGAGATTTCTGCAGACAATTGTAATACAGGTAAGCGGCAAGCCTATTTTAAAATGTATTTCTTTTTCAACATGCAACTTCTGCAAAGTCATAACAGACCACAAACTGTCAGACGTCAGTTGGGTTGGGGAGGTTAGTCATAATAGAGATTACATTTATATAAACACACCGGTGAAAAATTTGTAACTAACAGGGATAATTGGGAAGGTCTCAATAAGTACTTTTACATCACTAGAGTGTTATCCTTTCGCCTAACTGCCAGAAGGGGTCTGCACTGTGATATTTCAGTCGTAGCTGGGGTATTTTTTATATTGCACTTGATGCTGGTATCTTTTTATGTGCCTGTCATCGTTTGTTTGGAATGTGTTGCCCCTTTCATGTTGGTGGCCTCCGTTCCATTTGATCAGTGAACTTTAACCAGCATGTTGGAGCCCTTTCTTGATTCCAGTGTGACTGGTGCCATCTGCTGAATGTGCTACTTGGAACTGTGTTGGCTATGGATATGTCTTCCTGCATGTATGATATGTACGATATTTGGGCTGTGGTTCATTCTGTATGTGGAAGCTACCTTTTGTCCTGGAGTATAGTCTTCTATTCGCCTTTTGTTATATCGTCACCTTATTTTTATTCACACCACCTACTGTGGGTAATTTGTGAAGTTCCTTGAGCTTGCCCATAAAGCATATAGTGCTATAATAATACTAAATATTTATCTAGTGCTTTTCCAATGATCTGCTCAGACTGCTTTACAGAAATGACAGACTGAATCACCAACAAGCATGCACCCCATATTTGTATATAACAGACACCAGCTCATTCAGTAAATTAGAGACATAGGTTATGCATGCTCATAGTCAGGACAGGGTCAAGGTGAAGATCACCTTCTGAAAAAATGCTTCTTAAGTTTGGACAAGGGTGGACAGAGAATCAGTAACAAAGGCTGATGGGTAATCTGTATGGTTAGATAAGAGAAAGACCTCTGGCCATATATTTTTGTCTTAGCTAGTGGGGCTTGAAGAAACTTGGTGTCAGAAAATATGCAAAGTCATGAGGGTGTAGAGATGAGAGTGAGTTTGACGAGGTACTGCAGACCAGTGGAAAGTTTGTAGGCTATATGATCCACTAACATTACTTACAAAATGGCAGTTTATAATCAACACAAAGAAGCTTAAAAATCACTGAAAAGATGAAAAGATATTTGAATGGTTCAAACAATGGGTGACTTGATACAAATGCACTATGAATACTCACCTGAATTTCCTTGGGAAAAGTTGCACTGAACATAAGAGTCTGGCGCTTTCCAACTTGTGGCATGGTGTCTTTCTCGACAATACGACGTATTTGGGGTTCAAACCCCATGTCCAGCATTCGATCTGCTTCATCTAAAACGAGGAATCTGTGGAAAACAAAATCCCATAAAGTCAAGGCATTTTAGAACATTTAAAAACATTTTTCTCCACTAATGCAAAAAATGCAAATTACTGGCTATACATAAGAGTCTGTTAACTCCTTTGCTTTGCGTTAAGACTGAACAATGTAACATATAATGTGCCTTTTGATATCAAAACTGCACAAAAGGGGATCAAATGCAAGCTTTACTGCTATGAACCTACCTAACTTTCCCATTCTTTTATCATTCTGACAGGGAAATCACATAAAAAATGTATCCAATTAATTACATATTCAATCATGAGCTTGAAACTGTTTAAAGTCCTGTGCCAGCTTCTGTAAAGAAGCAATAAAAATTTATTATAATTTGCCTTTGAATTATACTCGATAAACTCGAATATATACTCGATATATATTTATATATATATTTATATACTTAAATGACACTCGATAGACATGTAGCATCTGTCTGTCGATCTGCCTATTATGAGATTTGTAAGATCAGTGCTATCCGTCACTTTCTCTCTACACGCGCTACCAACACTCTGGTCTGTGCGTTTGTTCTTTCTCGACTTGACTACTGCAACTCCTTGCTGGCAGGCTGCCCTGACAACCTCATTCAGAGACTCCAGAGAGTACAGAACTCTGCTGCGCGTCTGGTGCTTAGAGCAAGGAAACGGGACCATGTCACTCCTCTCCTTCGTTTTCTACACTGGCTACCCATCCGTTCTCGCATTCAGTACAAACTGTCTGTGCTGTGTTTTAATTTCTTTGCTGGCTCCTGTCCTGACTATTTCTCTGAACTTCTCATCCCTTACTCTCCGTCCAGACAACTACGCTCTTCGTCTGACGACCGTATTCTAACTGTTCCTGTCACCAGAACACCAACATATGGTCACAGGACTTTTGGCTACTGTGCTGCAAAACAATGGAACTCTCTTCCTTTCCATATCCGCCACCTTCCTACAACTGAATCTTTCAAATCTGCACTGAAAACGCACCTCTTCCTTGAGCATTATTCCTAACACAGTCCACAATGCTAGTCCTTCTTAACCCACCCCCCTCCCCTCTTGCTACTTTACCCATCTTTCTCGGCAGAATCACTATGTTTCTCTGTTCCTATTACTTGATGCCTTTTGTTTTCTGTTTCGTCGTCAGTACTGTCATTTTCTTTTGTCCCCTTTGTTCTGTATCTACTTAGTCCACGTCTCTTCCTCGTTTTAAGCGCTAAGAGCATGCTCTCTATGAGTGTGAATATGCGCTATAAACATCTTCGTTATTATTACAACTCCAGTTTGACATAAAGTGCTCTTTCCACTTCCACTTAACCCATCTGTGGAGTGGTACGCTGTAGAGGGTTGGGGAAGGGAGAGGCACCTTCCTGGCAACAGCGGGCCCTGAGCTGTTAACTCCTCTTTCCTGTACAGTCCTAAGGTCACAGGACTGACTACTTATACATTTTTGTTTATAATCTACTGATGCACAAAACATTTTTTAAAATATTTCAGTGCTATATTTTAAAAACTCTGAACACACAGATTATTTTTATGTTTGATTTACATTTCCCTTATGTTTATCTGCCTTCCATGTTTAAATGCATTGCAGACAATTGCCATACTTGGACAGTGGATGATGAGATCAGAATGTTGGATTCCCCTTCATGAATCACAATGATTTAACATTTTATCTCTGATCACTGATCCATTATGCTACCTATACAAATGCTTATGTTAATTTGTTTAGGGGAGCAAGTTGCATTGCCATCTGTGAATGATTTTTATAGCGCATATTCACACTCATAGAGAGCATGCTCTTAGCGCTTAAAACGGGGAAGAGACATGGACTAAATGGATAGAACATGAGGGACGGAAGAATAAACGACAGTACTGACGACAAACAGAAAACAAAGATAGAAAACACAAAAAGGCACCAAGTAACAGGAACAGAGAATACACGTTGTACGTCTATCTTCATGTGCAGACAAAACAGATCCAACAAGTAATCTTTTCCTTTCCCCATAAAAAATGCATGTTTATAATGCTGACTATACATGCCTGTGGACATCCCATTAGATCTTAATTTTTTTTTATAAATTGAGGAGTACTGATAGGCCAAATTTCTAAATACTAATGAAGTTTCTAATTAATGCATAAGTTCTAAGCACTAAATAAAAAGCAACAGTAACTTTTGTGAAATTGCAGAAAAAAATAAGCTGGAACTTCTTCTTAAACCCTTGTAGATAGCCAACATGTCAACTAAGAGAATTATCCACTGCATATCCTACTCATATGAATTCACACAAAAAATATTGAGATAATTGCAGAAACAAACAAATCTCAATTATATTTTCAGACGTGATAAAACCCTGACCGGTGATGGGTTAATTAAAAACTTACAATCATACACTTATGCACTAGTGGTAGTTACTAACTCTACAAACAGATACAGATAAATAGGAGATACAAACGTGCAATGGTCCAAGCCAATTTTCCCTCGCTCCATCATGTCCACAAGACGACCAGGTGTTGCAACTAGCAAATGACAACCACGGTCGAGATCTCGCATTTGAGCCCCTATGTCAGCGCCTCCATAAACCACACACGGTCGCAAACGTGAGCGATAAGCGAACTGTAATGCAGAAATATGGTATTATCACCCTTGCTGACATTAGGAAATTAGCTGTGGACCCAAGTGTACACACATGCATATCTGGCCATAAAACTGACACCAATTTAGAATAAGAAATTTTACACAAAGCAGCATTCAACGGGTTTTTTCTCAGCAAATTTATGTAAAGGGCAAGTTAAAACCTTAATGAGGACAAACTGAAATGTAAATTTCTGAAGGCCTGAGTGTTTGCTGCTTAATCCATTCAATGGTCTTGCACACCTTAAAATCTACTTCTCCTACAACACCAAGAATATAGCTTTCCCAGCTTAAAAAAAGGCTGCTGATAAAGGAACAATGCTGCTACATACAGGATGGGTTTATGAACATAAATTTATATTAAGCGACTTAGAAATGTAAGCAGTTTATATTTTAAACAGCTTCAAGGTTTGTTTTTTTTTAGACTTGAGATTACCCTAAAACTCTTCTGAGCAGCGAAATAGACATTTCACACCTGTCGACTGTATGCCAAAGGAAAGTATAACTTAACCGATTTATCATCACATGCTGCAATCACATTATTACCCATTCAGTTTTACTAAAAAGAACAGGGTTTTTAAAAAAAAAAATACTTCTACAGTAATGAACTGTTGCAGGTCTTGAGGGTTGCAAAATGTGACCCACCAAAATAAAATGAGTTGGAAATTTGAGATTCTGCAGGTTCTGACATTTCTTTTGATACACTGAGTGAGTTATAGGTTTGAAGTGTGCAAGTATGGTGATAACCAGTTTTTATTAAATCAGGTTAAAAAATTTTCAGCAGTTCCACTAGGTTTTTCCTTAGGAACTGATACTTCTAATTGCTCACACTGTACTAAATTTTGCATGATAAAATATAGTATGCATTTCAAGTAACAAAAAGTACATAACAATGAAAATTTGTATGACTTTTAGTGCCTTACCCTGTTAGTAAACTAAATGTAAACAGAAGAAGACTGTTACTGCATTCTAATTAGCATGCACTCACAGAAACAGAATACTCAAAACTTATCTTTTAGTGTGGCAAAAATGAGCAAAAAATAAAAAATTTAGAAAACTGCATGCTTTAACATACCAGAAAACGTGGAGAACTGGCGGGTCACACAAAAACAAAAATTTCTAGAGCACAACTTTCAAACCAAATTGTGTTTATTCATGCACATTTACCGTTAATTCACTCAGTACTGAATAAACACTTTTCCTTTTATTCAGTAAAAAACCAAAAAAGTTCCACTGGCTTAATGGATTAAAATGTAATAACGCTTCGTCACTCAGAAACGTTTTCGCCATGTTCTCACTTTACTCAGCACGTGTGAACAAAACCTGGTGGAAAGACCAAGTACCTGATTCTCCTATTGGATAGCACTATAATCACCGACCAGATTTGTTTACCCCTTAAACTTTTGATTGGTTGACATTTTAATCAGTCATTAAATGAGATTGAAAGTACAAATCTCAGGCTTTCGGGCAAGGTATAATACGAAGGCATTCTGACAAGGAATTAGTACCGAAACAGCTTAATTTCATCCTTTCCCTGTGGAAATCAGAATGGATTGCCGTGGGGTACCTAGATTAAAATGTAATAATTCCTGACTTTTATTTTAACATAACAGTGTACTTTCCGGTTAGTTTAATAACTAAGGAATCCATTTTTACAGAAAAGTTAAACTGCACAAAACTGACCCCTATCACTTTTTGGGGCCTCTACTTTGAACAGGTTAAGAAGACTTATTTCGTCGATTCGGGTCACAATTTATGATTATCTGTCCATTATTCACAAATAATTACCTTTCGTGCTTCATCGTAGATCTGTGAGGCAAGTTCTCTTGTGGGGGCAAGCACCAATGCAATAGGATACATCTTTCTACGGCCATACCCACGTCCCTGCTGCTGCACAAATTTGTGCAAATGATGAATACACTTAAAAGCATTTTGCATGTTGAGATTAATTAAACATAGGAAATCTTACATTAGTCTCACTGAAATACACAACAAGCATCTTTCCTGCATATGTTACATAAGTTTCATGAAAGAATACTTTTCCATCACAAAACCCTCACTACCCTTTTCAAAACTACGGTTTGGGTGTCAACAAAATACCAACCTGGTTGCCTTGAGGAACTCCAGATGGTCCACTTTCATAAATCTGGTTCAAGATGGGAACAAGAAAGGCAGCCGTCTTTCCAGAACCTTTATTTAAAAAACCAAAATATCAATGAAGTAATTTAGTCTATGTGGGACTGATAAAATAAAATGTTAAGCTCTTAACTCATAGGAGTCGCTCCATAGAGTGTTTTAAGGACGCCCCTGCGAGCACTGAAGTCGCTCCGTAAGACGTGTTACGGAGGGTGTTAAATATTTTTTCTTCGATTTCTATAGGTAAAAAAGGAAGCTAACTGCGGAATTCGCTTAAGGAATCATTTATCTAGAGTTACCTTCCTTGGCATTATTTACTTGATTGTTTGAGGAAATTTAGAATTTTCTAGACCTAGTCTACATCTGCCTTTCGAAAATGGCGATTCAAAGAACGCTTTTCAGTGCAAAAGGCACTCGAACTTTATTTCAAGATGCTGTCTGACGACTAAACTGACGTGCTTGTTGCACAGGATCATTCCACGTGTGTTTCTGACATATAAACTGGGTCGGGGGCCATATAGGACTTAGTTTCGTGTGGTCGTCTACTCCAAAACAAATTTTTATGAGATATCGTTTACTTACCCTCCCCGATATCTAACTGTAAAACTAGTCGAGCTTCATGCGAATTCAGGTAAAAACATGTGAATTCTACTAATATTTATCTATCTAACAAATCAAAATCCATAGCTATATCCTACATGGTTATATTTTAGTGCTGGACTTGAGAGTGCAGCTTGTGAGTTGCCAGAGTGTGAGGAAGACTATTCTGTGCCATATGCTGGTGTTTCGCTGACTTCTTTCATGTCTATTGATGAGAGCTACTTGAGGAAACTAGTAGCAAGATCAACAAAAACTTCATGTGCTGTGGATCCTGTACCAACTAAATTTGTTATTCAACTTCTGGACATTCTATTTCCTGTCATTTTGGACATTATTAATGCCAGTTTGAGAGCAGGTTGTGTTCCACGGTGTTTTAAACAGGCTGTTGTCAAGCCCTTGTTGAAAAAGGCAAACCTGGATCCCTCTGACTGTAAAAACTATCGTCCAGTGTCAAATTTATCATATATTTCCAAGCTACTTGAGAGGGTGGTCGCAGAACAGCTTATGACCCATTTTATTACTCATGGCTGCCTAGATAAATTTCAGTCAGCATATCGTCCTGGCTTCAGCACAGAAACTGCTCTTCTTCGTGTGACCAATGACATTCTTTGTAGTGTCAACTCTGGCAACTTAGTGCTGTTAGTATTACTCGATCTGAGTAGTGCATTTGACACCATCAACCACCGCCTGCTGCTCCAGAGACTGTCGTCAGAGGCTGGTATCCAGGGCGCTGCGCTGCAGTGGATTGACTCCTATCTTGCCGATAGATCTCAGAGAGTGATTGTCGGCTCTGCAAGCTCTGAGGCAGTTCCTCTGGTGTGTGGCGTACCACAGGGATCTGTTCTGGGTCCATTATTATTTTCTGTATATACTTCACAGCTTGGACAGGTAATTGAACGCTTTCAGATGGGACGACAGTTCTTTGCGGACGATACACAGATTCTGAACAGTTTTCCCCCCGACCCAGCAGTGGCTAGGAATGCACTTCAACGACTTGAATATTGTTGTGTCGCGGTGAAGGCATGGATGACCAGAAATCGTCTTAAACTCAAGGACGACAAGACAGAAGCGTTACTGTGTGGCCCCAGGACCAGAAGGGAGCAGATCGGCATTAGTGCCGTGCAGGTCGGTGACGCCTCCATAGCCTTTGCTGACTGTGTGCGGGACCTAGGGCTGTTTATTGATGCAGAGCTCTCCATGTGTAACCATGTTAGTTCTGTTGTGGCAAAATCCTACTACTGTTTGAGGACTTTAGGTAGACTACGGCCCATGCTGACTCAAGCTGCTGCCAACTCACTTGCTGTGGCTACCATCATATCAAGATTAGACTACTGTAATACTGCATTGTGGGGTATACCTGCTACGCAGTTGGATCGACTCCAGAGTTCAAAACACAGCCGCCAGGATTGTCACCCATGCAAAGTCGTCCACTGAGCACATCACCCCTACACTACAGAGGCTTCACTGGCTCCCAGTGAACAAGCGCATTGATCACAAAGTGCTTTCGATTGCACAGTCCTGCATGTTTAAAACTGCTCCTGAATATTTACAAGAGGTAGTTCCTCCTTACCAGCCGTCTATGGTCTGCGCTCTGGCTCCCAGTCACGCTTCTGTCTCCCTGCAGTGGAAGACACAAACAAGAAGCGCACTGGAGCCAGGGCCTTCAAAAACGCAGCACCTAAACTGTGGAATGCTCTACCATCGTCATTGTCCACCATCACCTCACCAACCACGTTTCGAAAAAGACTGAAGACCCATCTGTTTATTTAAGACGGACTTAAACTTAAACAACCAAGCAACACTTCTGTCTTTATTTTTTACTTTCCTGGTGTTTATCTATTTATTTACTTAATTTTTTTCTTATTTTTTTACTTATTTTGTTTTTGCTGCGCAATGAGCATTCTTCCGAATGGATAGCTGCGCATTACAAATGGACATCATCATCATCATCATTTTTACAATTTTTTGAAAATGACAAAAATTTATGCGTCCAGAGAGAACGGCCTGTGCCGAAGGGGCACGACTCCAGTAAGTTAACCTGTGCCTGCACGTGACTATTGTTCTCTCACCCCCAAAGCTATTTGTATGCAAATATATTCAATGTGGTGCCTGCATTCTTACACTCATTTCAGGAACTGCAAATCCATAAAATATGGTTTATACAAATTTTTAAAATGCAACCTTTAAAATATCAAATGTTTTATACCGTAAACCCTTCTCATAAAGCCCTTTCATACTGTGACTCCAAAATACTTTCAAATCAACTGACCGTCTGTATTTTTGTCAACCTTTTTTGCAAACGTTAAATACATTAAAATAGGCTGCTTTTTGCTGCATATCTACCCTGTATTACAATTTCCTGCAAAAATAATATAAGGTAAATTGTGTAACTATTCTTATCAGAATGTGAACAAAAGATGACATTTCAATTTTTGCTTACTGCAAAACAAAATTTACTGTAATAAACCCCCACTCTATAACCGAAGTAAGAGGCTATTGTTTTCCATTTCGATGTAATAAGAAACAAACAGTTTCAGAAAAACAAACAGAAATCTTTTGTAATTGTAATAATTCATTTTGCTATATATATATATACTGTTTAGGGGAAATGACCCAGAAATAGATGTCATAAATAAAACCAGCATGTGCTTGCTTGTGTGGTTAGGGTTGAAGAGGACAAAAGTGAAATTCTTTGCTGATTTGTTAAATGAAAATGATTGTCTGGTGCATCACCATCTAAATCTGTAAAAATCGTAGTCTTTGAACTACAGATAAAAGACTTCAGTATTTTATTTAACCATCGTTATTAGTAAAAAATATTCCCTGACTTATTCCCTTATTTGTACTGATTTTTATTTATCATCCTTTTCAAAAAATGTTTTGAGTTTTTACTGACCCATACAGAGTAATGTAATGTATAAAACAAAATTATCCAAAACTGTATTTCTCATGATTCAAAATACAATCTGGATTATAAGATGGATTAAAAAGACAGACTGATTATTGCTGCATTACACTGCATGTCAGTCCTCTCCATTATACCATACTGCCCTTACAACAGTATACTGATCATTTTGATTGCCCACCCCTTTTACAACAAACATATAGATCATGCTGACTATACTTGTCTGTCCACTCCCCTTACAACAACATAATTGCTACTGCTGACTATACCTGTCTGTGCACATGCCATCAGATCACGTTTTGCAAGAACTATTGGTAGGGCAAATTTCTGGACTGGTGTGGGCTTGGAATACTTGCTAAGCACAATGTTGTTGCGGATGATCTCACCCAGCTTACAATCTTCAAACTGAAAGAAAAATGTTTCAAGCATTATTAATGTCCCGTACTCTTTTAAATAAGTCCTTTTCAGCATTAGCGCAGGGGACTGAAAGAAAATCGGTGATGGTAAGTAGACAATTACTTTTTTTGCATTATAACATATACATCTTAACAAAAACATGTGTGAAGTATAAAATATCAAAAGTGTCAAAAGTTAATGTTACTTCAAATTCGATCAGGTCACCTCAAAAGTGCTATTTTTTCAAGCCATCCCTCATATTAAAGGAAGGAAAGACAGCTAAACACTAGCAGAAAGATGGTGATCAGCTTTTTCTAATAATGTAAATATTGGTCACCAATAATTCTTTCACAAATGTTTACTCTGGCAATATGCCACAAATGCAGAAAAACAAAGCTGTGGACCTACTTACTGTTCAATAACCTCATTTTAAGGTAAGGTAAAGGTCATCCCATAACCTTTTCAGGTCGTAGGGGAGTGAGGTGTTAGAGACCCCACTTTTCTCGGGGCCAGCTTTTACATGAGGGTGGTGCCAATCTCCTCTCCCTCGCTGCCTTACCTTCCCCAACCCTCTATGGAGTCAGGTACCCATTCCCGTCAGCTGGGTCGACTGGGGGAAGTTTGCTGCGCTTATCGGGAATTGATCCAGCGCGCTCTCGGTTCGGAAGCCAGCGCTCTAACCACTCGGCCATCCGCTTCCCCTAATTTTACTTTTGCACAGTGTTTTTTTAAAAGAACTTTCTGCTATTTTAGAACCTTAGTTCAGATTTTCTTTTTGACAATAGTGTCGTGTTATAGGGTTAATTAACCCTTTACTGGGCACAGCGGCTGATAGTCTAAACAGGCAAAACGTCCAAAAGCGTCCGTAACAGCCATTGCTTCAATTCTCATGTTGTTTAAAAGATCGCGAGACTTCCGGCAGTTCACTTCCGGTTTATTCGATTGCGTGGATATTCGACTGCATTTCCACAAATTTTCGCATCAGTGTGTTTGTTTTTTCCTTTTTTCGGATATTTTTGCATGAGTGTCAAAAATGGAAATTTTGGATTCTTCTTCTGATGACGGGGAGTTTACAGGCTTCGATTTATCGGACATTGGCGTGAAAGAAGTGGACTATGAGTCGGAGGAAGAGATCGGTAGTGACATTAGTGTCAGTAGTGTGCACACATCCGATCTTTCAGACTGGCAGGAAAGTGAAGAGGAAGAGGAGGAGGGGGGTGGAGGAGATGCACATGGCTGGAACACGACAACAGCCCCGTTGAAGATCGAAAAATTCCAGCAAGAAACTGGAGCAAACGTGAATGTAAATGATGACAGGCAGATTTCGTATTTCTACCAGTTATTCGAAGAAAGAACATTCGAAATGATCGTCGAACAAACGAATAAATACGCTACACAGAAAATCGCAGGAAAGGAGCACGGAGATATTCAGTGGCAGGAAACAACTATGCCAGAAATCAAGGCCTATTTTGGATTGCTCATCCTTATGGGCATTCATAATCTGCCAAGAGAGATGTACTGGTCAGCAGATGACAGACTGGGAGTGCCTGGCATCAACAAAGTGATGCCCCTAAAGAGATTCATAAAGTTGGGGGAGTACCTTCATTTGGTCGACAATGCCCACCCAGCAGGAAATGACAGGCTTTCCAAGATCAGGCCACTTCTTGATATGGCTAATAGAACATTTATTGCTTGCTACAAGCCAGCCAGAGACACCAGCATAGATGAAGCAATGGTCCCATTCAAAGGCAGGAGTACTCTGAAGCAGTACATGCCAGTGAAACCAACAAAATGGGGCATGAAAATATGGTGCGCCTGTGAATCTACCACTGGCTACTTGCTTCAGTTTGATGTGTACTGTGGAAAGAGAGATGAAGCTTCTCATAAGGGCCTAGGCTATGATGTTGTAATGAAACTGGCAGCACCTTTCTATGGGAAGTATCACCATCTATACTTTGATAACTTTTTTTCTTCTGATGTCCTTTTGCTCGGCCTTCTTCGGGAAAAGACATACGCAGCTTCAACTGTTTGTGCCAACAGAAAGCAACTACCTGAAGCCTTCAAAAAAAAAAAAAAAAGGAAGATGAAACAGGGAGAACATCAAGTCTACCAAAAGGATGCACTTGTTGCCACAGTGTGGCATGACGAGAGGGATGTTCTCCTCTTGTCCAGCAACACATCACACACCATAGACCAAGTAGAACGTTGGGACCGTCGACTGCGCAGAAAAGTTGCTATACCTTGTCCTGCTGTTGTAAAGCTATACAACAAGAGCATGGGAGGCGTAGACAAAGCAGATCAGATGAGGGGATATTACAGTACCATCAAGAAGTGCAGAAAATACTGGAGGTACCTGCTGAGCTTTGTGTTTGACAGTGCCATCAACAACGCCTTCATCTTGTATGACAAGTGTGCTGCGAGACCAAGCAAGAAGTATGCCCTTCTAGATTACCGCCTAGATCTCGCTGATCAGCTGATTGCAGGCTTCACTTGCAGGAAAAAAGCAGCCTCCAAAAGAAACTGCAAGACTGTGGCTGAAGAAAATGTGAGAAATCATAAACTTGTTAAGTTTGAAGGCAGGAAAAAGGCTTGCGTCAGTTGCAAAGCGCCGTACACTTGCTGGCAGAGCTGTGGAGAGCTCCTATGGCTGTGATGTCTATCAGCTTAACTACTGCAAAGACACCTGCTTCCCAGAGCACCTGGGTGCCCAGCAGTAGCATGTAAATAGGTTGTTGTGTCAAATCAACTTGTAAATAGTGCTTCGTTTGACATTTTGTTTGCTTTATTTTTGTGGAAACATGGACAAGATATGAGAAAACTGGAATAAAAAGGTAATTACCAAAAAGTGCATTCATTTCTTATCATTTGGCATTTTATTTCATTTAAATATATGCACTAACACCCTAGATATGGCGTTTTTACTAACGTACCCCTAAATTTCTCTAAAATCTTGAAAATTCTTGCCTGTTTAGGACTTAAAAATAGAAAAACGTGTGCCCAGTAAAGGGTTAAAATGTCCTTAAGCAGATATCCATCCTTTTAAGAAAACAAGACTTACACTTTCAATGTGTGGTGGTGGACTGTCTCCAGTTGCTTCAACAGGAATGTCTTCATATTTGTCAAAGTTAATGCCAGTATTGTCTCCACCAAACAGTTCCCTGTATTTGCAAAAATACCAAAAAACTTAACTGTATCAAACTGTAAACAAATATTTAACTTTAGTTTCCGAACTTGAGTAATTTATGTTTACTTTTTTACAGCAACAATAATCAATCCTATCTTTGCCTCCAAATATTAGGGCTTCATGAAAACATCCTTTCTTGAATAGCATAACTATGATTTTTGGAAATGTCAATTTCACAGAAGACTGCATACAAGAAACAAAAGACCCAACATGAACACGAGATGATCAGGGAAAAATTTTCAATAGGGTGGCATATGACCCCAGAAGCCAAGGTTGGCTAGTTGTTGAGGTTTCATGCCATGCCATCAACTATATTTCACAGCAGAAGATAGAAAAAGGTAAGTGTGCTGTGGCCCAAAAAGGCCACCATCAAAACACAGTCTTTAAATAAAGCAAAAAACATGAACCCGATGGTAAAGACCTACCCCCCACCACACACAAAAAACTGCCGTCAGTGAGATGGATCTAAACAAGAAAAACAAAGAGCCAGCCATACAAAAATATTGCTGGCAGGCACTCTGGATGCCAGTGGTTGAGTTTAGCTAAGGCTATATAAGGGCGAGAGAAGGTCATGCCACAATGAAAGGGTTAAAAATAAGAGCCTGAGGTGGTGTAACACCACCACTAACAATCTCTATATGAATGCCAGTGAATTAGCCACATCCCTGCAAGGTCAAGGCAACAAATGACCACCTTCCCTAGCAGTTGAATAATTTGTGAACTGTTACTTGAATGGGTTTGGCCTACTGTTTTCCACCCATCAGTGAAGGGCCTCATGCTTTTTTTGTTTCACATTGGGCAAGAAACTGTCCAGTGTTAGTGCTTTAACTGAAAAAAAAAACCAAGACAAAATATTCTTAAACCCTTTGTCTATAGCTAAACGGAAGGGGGAAAGCGACTGGGCCAACTCTGCACTCTCTACAACAAAATTGTGTGGCCAAGCCCTTTCTGCAAATTTACACTTTCATCCTCATTGTTCACAGAAAAAAAACTTTACTCTGATGCATTTTTAAGGGATTTCTTAGGTTAGCCATAGTAAAAAGATTAACAATTTGTTCCTTCTGCTCTCCAACAAGGGGATACCACCGAGTGGTACTACACCCAGGTATAAGGGTGAGCGTGTTGGTAAAGTATATAGATAAAAAAGCAGGTAAGAAAAAAAGGAAAAATAGTAGAAAAGAAAGGGATGGGCCAGCTCTGTCATCGAGCCAGAGAGACTGGGTTTTAACCCCCAGCACGAAAAGCTGGGTCCACAGGGGCTTGAGGATGTGGTTGTAGACAAGATGTGTACACCAACGCCCAAGATTAACATCATAGCACAGCTAAGTAACGAAATGACGCAATAAAACAATGGCTTAAAACTTACAATGATGAAGACGGTGGTGGGTGGTTTTTTTTTATTATTGCTGCTCTTAGGTAAATATAAGACCAAGAAACCTATACATTTTTTGAAAGGAGAAAACTTAAACTTTGCAATAAAAGTAATGAAAATTTCATACTTTTACTCTGGTGACAGTAATAATCTAAGAAAATTCACAGTTTACTATTCAAAAAAATAAATCAACACATCTACGTGGGACACCTGCCTTCGTCGAAAACGTCGGCAAAAAACCTATCTCCATCAATTAGCAGCAAATAGAAAGGCTCAAATATCTTTAAAATCGTCGACAGAGTCGCTTTCAACAACAGATTCTTCTCTAGTGTCACCAAGACAGTCATCTTCCGGGAAATTGTTGGGTGAGCCAGTTGTACTTTCAAGAAAAAATTCGCAAAATCGCACAGAATAAATTCAAAATGGCTCCAAAACTCCAGGAAGAAGACCTCACAATAGAAACAAACTTTCTGATAGGTTGGTTTTTAATTGGGTCAACCAAAAGAAGAACTTTTCTTGGACCGCTATAGCTAAGCCACAATTGTGGCTCATCGTAACCTGCCTGCAGGGCCACAAACGTGGCTCAACATGATAAGAACATTAATGTAAAACCCTGATGGTGTGAGCATAAAACAAAAAGTACAAAAAGCTGCATTACATACAATCCTTTTTACCAAAACAACCAGTCCATAAATAGATACATGTCGAGGTAACTAAAGCGAAGTAAAAGACATTTTGATTTCTAAAAATTGTCTGCTCTGAAAATAGCTCGTCCTTGAGCCAACAGTTCACACAATGCTATCTTCAATCCCTCCCCCCTGATACCTTGTTTCCTCTTTGCATATTCTATATTTCTTTTATCAGTCATCTTTTTTTTTTTGTTTAGCCAACTATGTTTATCCTTCTATCATCCTTCGTATGTTGTACATGTCTCATTCTTGTCTCAAGCACTAAAAGCATGCTCCTTATGAGTGTGAGTATGCACTAGATAAATCATGCATTTATTACTATTAATCAGCTGAAACTGCCATCAGGTAAGCCATGCTTTCTCATCACAGATCAGACAGGACACATTGTCTATCATCATTTGGCAGGTAATTTTCCTTTATGGTAACAAAACGTCAATATCCCAGTGATCAATGAACTTGTGACTGTTTCAGATTCATCATCTCCACAGAAATAAAAGTGGAATAATTTATATTTCTACCTATTGTATTTCAATACTGTACCACCATAACACAATTTTACTTTTGGCAAAGGACAAACTGGGATAGCTGTGCCCAAAATCATGGCAAAATATCATATCATTACCCTGGAAATAAGGTACATGGTTTTTCACTCTTCATTAGAACTCTGATATCACTCTATTTAAAGTTTTAGCTTTTGTTGGCTTTGTACTACTGTTAAATTATGTATTAACTGGTTTTATAGAATTTTATTGTCTAACAAAAGTTTCAGACATACAATACTGACATTCTCTAAAATGCATGTAACAAGACAGTAACACAGCATGTCCACTAGTAGTTCTTTAAGCTGGTGGTGCAGTGGCTAAAGAGCCTGTCATGACAATGAGAATCAGTTGTCATAGGCTTGTACTAACTGGTCTATCACTAGCAAATTTTCTCTGGGTAGTCCACTTTTTTCTTATTCTAGGTGTAGTTTCTACACTGTGTGTGTGCATGTTTATGTTAGTGTTAGGTGCTTTCATCCTGGTTCAGGGAGAGGATTAACAGCAACGAGAGAGTTGATATTAGCAGAGGAATAAATAAAAAGCCTAGGCAAGTATATAGTCAAACACAATGTGGATGACATTAGAAAAAGTGCAGCTTGATACAAAAGGCACTACAAACACAACAAATCCAAGAAGAAAACGAAAATGCGGAGAGACGTCCCCTTCAAACCTGTTAGGTAAACAGACACCACTCTCACTCTTGAAAGCAACAAAACTTAATGACATTCTATTTTTTAAAAAGACCAACATACAGAAATATATGTTTTTTATCCTTACTTTCTAAAGTAAGAATGAGCAGACTTTCATATAACTAGATGACTGCAGTGCTCGGTGTTTACATCAAGAGAATTGGTGATATTACCATTCTGGAGCCTATTTCATATACTACACTTGTTTTTCCATTGTAGGAAGTTTATTCATTTTTACGTTTGACATAGTAGTCACCACTAATGAGGCTAAACATCTCAACGACCATGCACTGTAACCCTGTGCCCAAAAGTAATTTTGGAAATGTCATTGGATATAACCAATTTCCACAGGATTTACAAAACTTACATGAAAGAGGTGTTTCAAGATAAACTGAGGTAATCTTTTTCTCTACTCTTAACTTTTGCTGTTATTTTAGTGGTGTAGTCTATTATGCTTATTTTATGATTTTGTTTTTGAAAATGCTTGAAATTAATGTATACAAAAGAGTGTTAAAATGAAAGTGAAGGTCACACTGCCAATGAGTTAATGTTACAAAGGAAAAATAGTTTTAACCTTTTTCCCCTCCTTGTGCTGTATACCAATATCATTTTGTAAGTAAACATCTCAAAACACTCCTCTAGGCTTTAGTTTAAGCGATTAAAGTATGAAAGGACAGGAATCAAAGCCGGCTAAACCAGTCTCGCCTCAGTTTCTATACATTTTTCAGTCACTCACTGTTCAAGGCGCTCATTTCTGGGCAGTGGCACAGACCAATCCTCCCTTCCATCTGCAGCACAGTCTTGCCTATTGTCCCACCGATTGTAGCCCTGACCAGCATTGCGAGTTCTCATTCGATCTCTGTCTTCAATCAATGCATCCCACCGACTGCTCTGCTGGGGGACCGGTGGTGGCACAGTGGCTGGACGATCAAAGCGTGTGGCACCTTGCTGACTAGCACCCCAACGACTGTCACCACTTCTGCACAAATACTAAGATGCATCAAATGTCCATACTTGATGTATGACTTCATCATTCATTCATAATGACAAATTTTATCATACCCGAAACATTTCTCTCCAATCTCCGTGTGCATATGTATGTGAATGTTTGAGTGCACACACACACACACACATATAAATGATACATTTCAAGGCACCTTTGATGCTACCTCAATGTGTGCTCAGGTACTTTAGTGTATAACATCCATGCATGCTTTTAGCCTTCGGTGGTGAAGACAGGTATCACATAACATTATTTCCAGGTTCTTTAATTACACATGAAAATGAAGTTATCCACACGTACCTTGTGTCACTACGGCCTTGAAAACCATTGCCGCCACTGCCACGTCGGTTGCCAAAATTGTTGTAATTGGCAGCACTCCCACTACTGCCACGTCCACCATTTCTGTAGTCTGTGAAACCACCCCTGCTACCGCCACGGTCACTGTAGCCCCCACGTTCACTGTATCCACCACGTTCATTGTAGGTACTTCTATCACCATCTACAATAAAAGAAATGGTTTCATGTTCTAAAATATTTTTAAATCAAAGAGTGGTGATCATAGAAGTGGAAGTTTATATTTTTGAGCATTTTAAGCCCCACTTTCATAGCATGAAAGCATTAACCATTTTTTGCAGCTAATCAATTACCCACCTCCAACCCATCGATCGTTGCGAGGTGGTCCACGGTTGTCCATTGGGGGTGGACCGAAGTCCCTGCCACCACGACCAGCACCTTGAGGAGGACCACCCCATCCTTGCTGTGGGGGTGGGGCTTGCGGGGGAGGTTGTGAGAGGTTTGGTGTAGGTAGAACCCCTGCTTGATTACGTAAGTGAGGAGGTATATACCGCTGTCCCCCAGGAGCTATGCCGCCTAAAACAGGAACAATTACAACACCTTCGTTTTTTTTTTCAAAAATACACTATTTCTCTACCAACAATGGCACACTCACAGACTGATGAACATTAAGCTTTTTTACAATGCAACTGGTACTGTGACCAAACTTTTTTTTTTTGGTCTACAAAATAAACTTCTACAATTTTTTTTTAAACTACAAGCTGGTCTTAACACCTACATATTTCAGTCTATAAAATAAATTTTAACACCTGTCTAAACACCTCTATATTTCAGGCTACTGTTTTCAAAGGCAGAGTGCTTTTTGTTGGGACATCATGTTAGCCATCAATTGTTATTTTTTTAATCTATATATTAGGTTTGTTTACATTAATGGGCATTTTGGATCTTTACCCAATCTTAAATCCAATCTTGGATAGCAGAAGTTGAATGTCATAGAATCCTTAAATGACCTTTTAGTTTAAATGACAAGCTAAATAACTTGTGGGCTGTTGGGAAGTTAGGGATCACACTGTTCTCTGAGACAGCTTTCTGTAAGGGGGGTGCCATCTTCTAACCAATTCCGGTTACCCACTTAACAGCCTATTTATTCAGGGAAAGTTTGCAGTGCCATATAGGTATCAGGAACCCCTTTCCATTCAGTCAACTGCTTTCCAATGAGGTAAACAGGCAAAAGGTACACAAAAAAGCAAGACCTTTATATAACAAAGTAGAGAAACATGACATAGAGTGTATAAATATGATGAAACTGGTCATACTTTAAGGAGGAACGGTTCTGTACATCTTCAGAAATACAGTAAAACCTCCTTATACAGACTTGCTAAAAGCCATAAAAATCAGGTTGTAATTTAGAGGGGTCATAGTAAGATCAACCAGTCTGCTTTAATTCTAGGAACTATGACTTCAAGCACATATAAATTCAAGTCCATTTATTTAAATGTTGAAATAAAGCTCTTAAAAACCATGTAATGCTTTTCTTTGTCGTTTTCGCTTTTACTTGGCCATGCATATTCTCGCATTGTAGCGCTTGCCTGATCGGTAAAACCTATCAATCGATACACACGTACCATGATAAACAAAGACACTCTCTTAAAATGCACAATTTATATTTTGTAACTTGATTTCTGCAAAAATAATACAGTCTGTTAAAAACTCTATTTTTATAAACATATGACTTCTGCAAAATGTCGTTAATAATGCACAACTGATGTGCATCAATAAAGAAAGATTATTGAAATGATGGTCGATCATTCCGACCAAAATCATATCTCCCCGGTTGTATTGACCTCCTGCCTATAAGTCAAAAAGACTCCGTCATGACTACACTGTCCTAGGTAAGAGCACATTGCTCTAACACCAAAAGTCACATCGAACCGACCCAGGCTAAATGAATAAGGTATACAGGAGTTCTGACAGGGATAGAGTATCAAAACTGTTCGAATTTCGTCATTTTGCTGCAAAAATCAGGCCTGTTGTCCATAAAAAATGTATTTTATGACCATTTCTAACTTCGTTTTTAGCATAATAGTGTTTTTCCCCATACGCTGTACAAAGTTCACTCTTTTTTCCTGACCTCTGCTACTAAGCCGCTGTGAGCGAGTTACAACTCATTGGTGGTGAGTGACATACACTTAAGTATTGAAAGTTTTACATAACCATAATGTAAAAGCTTAGTTAAGCCTGGTAAAATGTTTATTTTTTGTTAAGAAACGTTACCCTATTAAATTCAATCTGGGTTCATCCTTTGCTAAGAAGCGTCGAGTTACCCTATTTAAGTCGAGCTTTGTAAAGCGTTGGTTTCAGCTGATTGACATCAGTGGCGGGCTCTGGTTGAGGCCTTATGTGCAAATAGCACGAAGAGGATTGATTGATTGATTTGTTAAGTGTCTAGTTACCATATTAAAGTCAAATGTGTGAAAAACCAGTACCCACCACCACCCTTTATATGACTCACATAAGATCAGTGTTCGAAACAGTAAATCAAAAAACAAATTACAAATCATCACATCACTGTTAAATACAAATTTTTGATTACAGGATGCTTAAATTTTACAGAGCTCTATGCACTTAATAAAACATTTTTTCTATTCCTTTCCTGCAGTAAGAGCTAAGCTTAGAACACAATTATAAATTTATGAACTGAAAAGTAAACAATTTCATAGTGTTACAAGAAGCTTTTTGCATTTTAAATTGCGTATTAATATACTCATTGCTATGTTGCCTCGAGATGCAGTTTGTGTGTGTGTGAGAAATTATTTCAACATGCATATGTATTTATCACTATATATTGTTAGTATCTGTAACAGTCCTTTTTGTAATGTAAGTTACCTTATTAATCAAGCTTATATTATGGTTAAGGTACCAGACACATTAGATAAAAGCCTTCTCTAATCATAAGGTGGGATCAAAGAATCTCTCTAACATACAAACAAAGCCAAAACACCTTTCTACATGCATGCAGGTGAAGGAAACAAGAGAACTTAGTGAACAGATGTCACATCCTGAGGGGGCAATTTTCACAGTGACACCCAATTGTTACTGTCCTGGTGTACCCCCAGCAGCCATATAATATTTGTGTAGTGTTTCCAGCCACAAGTCAAACAATAACACCCAGGTTTTACAGTCCTGCTGACAGATACCTGCTCTATGTAAGAAATATGTTGGGGACACTGGTGGTGGTGCACACACACCTGTGTGTTTTTACCACAAAGCACAATGGCATATAGGCTGGCCAAACATATTTCTGGGCCCAAGACATTGCTAGTCCTTTGTCACACCCTCATCCCCTATTTTTTCACTTTTTACTTCTTCTCTATTCGTTTTCTTTGCATGATATTCTCAGTACTTGTTTCCTCTTCACGTTTTCTGTATTAGTCTTTTATTCATCATCAATACTGTCCTTTTGTTCATGTTGTTGTCCATGTCTTGTTCTTGTTCTTAAGCACTACGCGCATGCTCCTTATGAGTGTGAGTATGTGCTATACAAATTTTGCGTTTATTATTATTCTGGTATCACGGGATAAGATCTAAAACACAAGGGGGGGGGGGGTGAATTCATTCACATTTTCAGGGTCAGCACTATCTTGATACAAGCGAACTCCAAAACTGATTTCTAGTACACAGTAAAACCTCCCTAGTAAGACTCACTAAAATCCACCAGGTTGCAGCTGAGCGGGGTCATGGCAAGATCAACCAGTCTGCTAAAACCATGGCTCCAAACTATAATTCAAGTGTATTTTAATGTTGAGAAAAAGCTATTACAAACCACAAACTGCTTTCCTCTGTCATTATGGTTTGGATCACAATGACTAGTCTTTCAAAATATACTTTTTTCACCTGATTTATGAAGAAAATCATTAAATAATAAGGTAATCAGTTTGGCAGAAGCATTTTGTTTTAAAATCTTATTTCAACACACAACTTCTGTAAAAAAAAAAACACAATAGAGCACAAACTGTTGGTTGCAACTAAAATTGGGTGGGTAGTTGTAAGAGAAATGAGATTTTTTTTAGTATAATATGTCCGGTAAAACTTTATGGGTCATCACTGAGAGCGGTCTATAATAGGGAAGGCCCTAATATGGAGGTTTTACTGTGCCTAGTTTCCGTTTTTTCAGCCAACACCATTATCAACACATTTCTAGGCTTTCAATATACTAACTTAATAATCAGTCAGTTATTTATCTCTTGATTGGTACTGGTTGTTGGTCAAAGCACATAGACAAATCAGCAACTGACAAGGCCTGCCACTCATGTCATCCTTGGGCAATAATGAGCAGATCCTGCACAGGACGACCAGGCTATTCTTGCCTGTTGTCACATGGACTGACCAGCATTCTTGGGCATCAATCAATCAACGACAGTCTTTGACAAGGTGGCATGCTGGGTCACATGGCAAAACCAGAACAGATGTTGCAAGTAGGGGTTCCTGGTGTCCTACGAGTGTGGTGACTTGCTTCATACAAAGTCTTTGGTTGGTAGAGGGAAAAGTCATCCTTTACACACAAGGAAACTGTTGTACTAACTGAAACACGTATCCAGCAAATAAAAGTTAAGTAACTGATGTGTTAAGCACACACGACCATGAGATGAACTTAGGGCATGTGACTGAATAAGACTGTTGTAGACTGCCAACAGTTTGCAGGCACGATGTTGATGCCCCTTTTCACCTCTCTCTGGAACCACCCAGCCTTGCAATCTAAGATGGTGACATTATCTGGGGAGAAGACACATCCGCTGTTTTGCAAATGTTCCCTCACTGGTAAGGACTACTTTATGTCTTTCCAGTCTTAATTTCAGTTTTCTGTTCTCCCCACATAAGCATCTTGTCAGGCTTGCCTGTGTGTGCCACTAGCCTGCTGCAGATGGTGTTATACAGCTTAGCATAGACAGTGACCCTGTTCTTCTGCAACACTGTTTACATACAGGAAGGTGACACCCTCACACTGCAGGTCTCTCTGCCACAGTTAACTTACAGCATGGCGACACACACATCTTGCTGCTAAATGAGGGGTGGGAACAAAATGATGAGCATCTCCTTTGGGTGTTTAGATTCTCCCTCCAGAGCTTTATTCTAAGAGCAAATGGTCTATGCTCAACAATGGTGAGTGCAGATCTTCCATACTGCAGGTACAGTGCGCATCGATTAGTGGCAGACAATGAAGTCTAGCCTATTGTTGCCCCTGGTGATCATGGTGGCCAGCATGGCAATGCTATTATTCTGCTCATGGGTGAGCTTAGCGACAGGATGCTAGCTGTTCAGATGGTCAGTGAACTCAACCACCATGTCTCTGTGTAGAATGGACTTAGTGCTGTCCATATAGTTGGTCTAGTAGCAGGGAGAGTGGTGTCATGAGACCAGCGCTTTCTCCTCGAAGTCCATGTAAAGATTAGAAACTACTGGTCTAATGGGCGATCCCACAATGTCTTTAGCTGTTAGCAGAGACTGCTCTCGTATGTGAAGTAGATTGTGATCAAGTAATAGTTCAGGAGCCAACATCTGTCAAGAGAGAGCATAGTTTTTTTCTCTAAGGGGTAGCAGCACTTACACTTCTTTTGTAATTATGATGCTCTCTTCCACTGGCACACCAGTGAACAAGGCTGAACAAAGCAGACGAGTCTGAGACAAATATGGTATTGTAAAGACTTGATGACAAGGTCAGCCATGTTCATAATATGTCCTGTCTTTCCTACAAGATGTGAAAAATGTTGGGCAGGAACTTTACCCTCTTGTAAGTGATGAATCCTCTGGATGCAACAATGGGCAAGGGTGGCACATTTTCGTTATCTTTGGGAAACCATAGAACTTCGCACCTCTGCAATAGAAGGATACAGCTTCCTGTATTGGTTGGAGGGCAGCACAGCCATCTCTTTTAGTGCCTTCAGAATTTCCCATTTAATAATACCGTGAATTTATATAGCGCCATATCCAGGTCCTATGGGCAGGCTTACAGCACTTAACAGAAAAGACATACATGGATGTAGTGCTACAGCTGACAAGGTCTCTCCTGTGGCTGGTAGTTGTATCCCCCACTACCCGCACTGCCTTCTCATTATACATGCCACATGTCCTTTGTAGCACCCATCAAATGGTAAACTCTGCTCCCCGAGATGGAAATTATAATACAGGCATTTGGGAACAAGTGCCTGTGAAGGCTGTGTCGAATTCCTACAGAGAACATAAAAATCAGTGACCTTGTAGGAAGCACAGTTGCCACATGTAGAGGACACAAGGAACCTCTACTTGCAAGAGCTGAGTGACATAAGTTGGTCTGGTTTGGCCACATGACCCACCACGACATCTTGTCCAAGGCACCTTGGAGGGTAGTCGACGTCGCACTGGCCAGAGAAAGAACTGACAACCCAAGGTCAAAGAGTGGATTGTTCACCCTGTATAGGACCTGCTCACCACTAACCGAGACAGGAAAGTGTGGAGGGCTTAGTCAGCTGCCAAGTGTATCCGTATGCACATAACAGGTACCAGTCAAGAAACGATGTACAGACTATTTATTAAATAAAATGTGAAAATTCCTTATAACTTCTTTTAGAATAATCTGAGGACTTTCAGAGAAAATTTTACGCATTCTTCCTCTAGTTTGTTCAGGCATAGTAAGCCACTAATAGCATTAAGTTAAAGGCCTGTACGATTTCCTTTCTCACAGCAGCTGCATTAAACCTCCCTCCAACACTAAACATTACATTAATAAAAACTGAACAGCATAACCACAAAAAGAACGTAAAACACTTTCATGCAGCAATACACAAAGAATTCAGATCAAGAGATACACTGCTTCATTCTACACATGACAATCTTTAAAGAAAGCCAAACTACCCACATCTTCCACAAATTTTAGGGGGATTAAGACACTTAAGTTTATACTATTTTTAAGGAACTAATGTCCTACTGACTTAAAATAACTACAGCAGAGTAAGACATGCAAAAGCAGCAGAATACTGTGTTTCAAACTGAAAAATTTATTAATTTCTTTCTATAAATTACCTATCAACACGATCTTTGGTTTGTAAGCAAATCAATAACAATGATGAGCATGAAAGCTTTTGACAAAACAAGTCAGCTCTTAACTCTAGCCTACACATCAGCCTTTCCTGTCCAAGGGACATGTGCTGTGTGCAGATTCTTGGGCAAAACTGCAAAGAATTGTGGGAAGAGGGGATTGGGTATTAGCTGTTGGGAGTTTATAAAATAAGGCTGTAGTTCAACATTCACACAATATGCAAAGTGGTAGGCACAGTAAGGAGCACTACAGCTTACAAACAACATGTCAGGCACGATACGCCACCTTGGTTGAAGAAAACCATTTGCTCCGCAGGAAACCGCACAGGATGGAAATTGTTGGCATCTAGAAAAATATTGTTACATTGTGTCAAGATGCAGGCACAACAGTTTGACATAATGTCACACCACCTCATGATCTAAAAAAAAAATCATTTCTTTTAAACTCCTCTTTAATTTACCCTCCCTGGAATATAGCTGGGTCTAGTTAAAAAAATGTGCTGCTAAGGCTAATGTCTAAATGTTGTATTTCTGAAAAAATCCTTTAAAACAGTAATCTTGGGTCTGAAAAAAGTTTTTTTTTCTAATATGTGAAAGCAAGACAGTCTAGTAGCTTGTGTTGCTTTAAAAAAAAAAAGCGGGGGTGGGGAAGCTGACAAGTCATATTAAGTCAAAGCTTGTCTTTCGTTTTGTCATTCATGTCTACTACTGACTAAACTATTGGAAAATAACCCATAAGTTATTTGCAGACTACATATTACAAATTCAAATGCAGCATTCTATTAAATGTCTCTTGGGTTTGGGGAGGTGGGGGTTAGGTCTTAATGATATAGAAATTAAAACTATTTCTTCCTTAAATGCAAGTCCAAGACCATGGTGGTGATCCCAGTTACAGACACCTATGATACATGTGAAAGTTTAGAATTTTACAGGCAACACAAGAAATAAATTTCAAAAGCCCCATGCCTTACAATTTCTGTAAATCAATCTTTAATATAATCTGCTAAATCAATGACGTGCACAATTTTTTGAAGATGCATCTTGATGTAAGCACATCTTTCAACAGATGTGGATATCACGTTACACACACCATAAATGTCTCTTTTACAATTTTAGTAAAGACGTTTGTTATCATCATGCCTGTCTGATGCAAAAGGATCTTGTGGTCTTCACTGGAGCAAGTTCTTCCTAGTAGGCCACCTCACTAATTGCTAGTTTATAGTTTGCATTGCATATTGATATGTTATAAAGATATATATTTATATATACACAGTGTTCAAATTAGATAAAATCTCTTACATTGCAGACCTATTTCATAAGGCAAAATGCATTACTTAAAATCACTTTTAATTTAAGAACTAAAACAAGCTGTTTAAAATCAAATCTTTGCTTTGCTTCAGCTTTCATTATAACCAATGCAAAGAATGTGGTTTTTAAAGTCGGGGAACAGAAATACAATATATAACCATAATTTAGAAATAACTTCTTGTAACTAGGTATTTGCAGCATTAGAATCAAGCTTATTACTGCTTTTCAATCAAAATAATTCTTGCCTTGATCACATGAGAAATATTAGCATCACAAACAAAAGGCCAATACTACAAACACAAACCATAGACCACGTTCTAATTATATGCACATATATTTTTAAGTGTAAAATATCCTCCATTATTGCCATTATAATAAAACCATTTTGTGCCAGGGCACAAACTAGCAAGTCTCAGCTAGTGCATGCATTACATTCCCATTAACAAGGCTTGAACTTTAGATCTCTTTTATCACTCTTTACATCTCAGCTTTGTCTGGAGGCATCCATTTTCCATTTAAACTGGAGGCAATGTACTACTATAACACACAAGTGAATCTAAACTGCCAAAAAACTGCCACATGTAAATCTACTTTGTGTACATGATTGGTCCTGTTATTAAAATGTTTTGCACCAGAGAATGTGTAAGTGGACTCCATGCTATACACATAATACACACCTAAATATATAACCTGTGATCTCAGCATGCCCTTTAAACAGTCCCTACAAACAAGGCGCTCTTTTGTTGAAGTTTTCACATTTTCAGAGTCAAAAGCAGTCCACATGGAGGAATAGTGATGCAACTAAGCATTTAGAATGGTAGCTGTGGCACATAGTACAATGAGTTCCAATAGTTACACCTAATAACCAACAACTATAAAGACAACCATTATTAACACGTCATTTTAAAAAAGCATTCTTTAAACATTTAAGGGACGTGATTTGCAAGAAATACATTTTTAGTTTTCTTGTACTAAATTGAAATGAAAAAATAGTAACTGTATGGAAAAGAAAGCTCCTGACATGCTATGAGACAGAAATTAGATTTATTCACACAACATATACACATAAAAATGTCAAAGAAAGAAATATTTTATTAGAAAATACATTATGCTTCAAATATTACTAATTAAATATACGCTATTGTCATTTTCTACTGTTGGAATACAAATCCATGTCAAACTGAGTAACCCGCAACCCTCTTAAACACCGCTCGCGACCAACTGACTCATTGCCTACTTTGAAATATAGCAAAATGCCTGATTTGTTGACTGAATTCATAGTACACCAACCTCTGAAAATTTTCTCTTACATATTCATTTATTTACAAACAGTCTGACGAGTTTTTGACACTACCCAGTTAACATTAGTGTGCTAAACTGTCACTGCAGCTGTCAAGATGTTCACTTCTGTGGGAGCAACATGTATATATAAAGGGTTAAAATAAGACAGTTATGAGAATGCATAAAACCAACTTTAATAGCCAACCCAATAACAATGTATCCTTTGTTTATCGGGTGCATCATCATCATGTCTTCACAAAATTTATCAGACACTACAGTTATAAAAGATACTGATTCAAAACAAAGTTCTCAATATTATTGGTTCTTAACTCTGAAAAAAGTCTTTACTGGTTTCAAACAGACAGGAGGAAAAGCATGGTTGCTAATTGTTTCCAGTGCTTTTTCACACTTCTTGCCACAAATTTTGAGGCTAAATCGGGACAAAGGACGAAGGTAACCGGATAAAATTCTTAGAACTCGGTCTGGTAGTCTAGTTGTGAAAGCAGAGGAAGAAGTAGCTTTTTTTGTTTCAGTCATTTGCCCAAGCAAAGGAGAGGTGTCAGATATATACTTTCTGTCTGCTGGTGTAAACTTTGGCATTAACAAAAAAGCAAAATATGGCACCTGAAGTTGAGTATAGGATCTTTCAACCAGCTGTTACTCTCAACAGACAACAAATTTTACATCATTTGTTCACAAACTATAAGAAACAGGAAGGTAAAAGCTAGAAAGAAACTGCAAATACCAAGAGAAGAGTGAGATAAAAAGGTTGCTATAAAACACTCTAGTACAATTTCAGCTTTACCAGTATTTCCCATAATTGTGATGCTTTTTCCACACTAAGCTAACCTCAGGTATATAGGTCGACTGTACATATTATCGGTATGGGTTCCAGCCAATAGTAAGCTGTTATCAGACTTTGTTGTGTTAAAACGTATATATGGGGATTTCTGACTGCACTGGGGTTTGGCACCTCTTGCCTTCTATGGTGTTGAATATTTCAACAAATCTGAGTAAATATTCCATTCATGAGTTGTGTGCATGCAAGCATCACAACGGGTTAAAATTCTGATGTCATGATATGCCTAATTAATACATATCCAATTCTTTTACTGGCATAGGAAGCTTTTGAGCTGTTTCTATGTATGTTCTTAGGTCTGTATCTTAAGAAACAGTACCCCACCACCTGAGTCAAATTGTCTCATATTGCCCTAGTTAAGACCACATCATCCCAATACAGAAAGCCAAATTGTACCAGGCCCAAAAGATGAATCACTCGCCAATGACACAAGCAGCTACAGCTTTCTTATAAATAACAGTTGACAGCCATTACAAAAATGGCATACTAGCAGGCGAAGCTATGTAGATACTGTGATGTCACTTCGCTTCTGTCATCTGCTTACTCCAGTTGAACCCTCATTTAACCAATAAAAAAAAAAAAAACTCAAATATTTACATCACCTGGTTCATTAATGGCACACAACTCCACGACTGACTTGTGATGCACTATCGTTACTCCATAAGAAAGTTCTGCCACAGCAGTACAGCTATTTATGCCAAATACCATATAACTTCTTAATTAAGACCTTCCCGATTATGACCCCTCTTAGTTACAACCCAAACCTTTTTAATGGACACTGCTAAATTAATGTCATCTGTTACAACTACCTCCCCAATGCAACTTACAACTGACAGTTTGTGCTCTATAACGACTTTTTGCAAAAGTTGTGTGTTGAAAAAAAAAGTACTTATCCTATATTACGAATTTCTGCAGAAATCACTTAAGTAAATTTTGAAATAAAAATACTTGTTCTTTGAGTCACCTGTCTTTTTGACCTAAACCATATAGCTTCAATCAAAACCACCATATGTCAAATCCTTCCAGACTTAAAAGCTGAATCGATCTCCAATGACAGGAGTAGCTATTAACATCTAATATTTTCAACAGAGCTTTGCATTGTTCGAACAAGTTTAACTAACACAATACAAACTCAAAATACCCATTCTGCAATGTACATTTGGAGAACAAATCACATAATGGCGCATAACATGATTTTCCTTTAAATATTTGAGGGGTTTTTATTGTCATTTTTTAAGTCTGGAGGTTCATATTTAATGTATCTGCAGATGATTTGCCAAGACCCCACAACGGCATATAAACAGGATTTTTTTTAAATCGGCATTTGTCAATAGTCATTAGTTCTTATTAGATAGATAATCAGTTTTTACTCCTTGGATTTCGTTTAGACTGGGCCTGGTTGATTCGACTTTTCATACTGAGACAATAATAATATGCACTTGCAGAGCCAATATAGTTTTTGCTTGAAACAACTGCCCTTCTACCCCTGGATCACTGTTGTCTCTCAACCAGCACACATCAGTCAACTGCGCTTTATAAACGATCTTTCGCACAAGCCACGTTTATAAAAATAAAATTACTGTGGCAGACTGATTTATAGCAATTTTTTTCAGAAATCACAAAAATATGATTAAGAGCATTATTTCAATATTTAAATAATCTTGAATTTATAAGTGTATGAAGTCATGGTTTGTGGAATGAAAGTAAACTGGCTGATCTCCCCTACTAAGACCCATATAAGTTATGACCGGACTGTGGTGAATTTTAATAGGGAGGTTTTACTAAAAGAGCCATACATTGTTTGAACACCATATTCATGAAAGCCCAGCCACCATTTTCAGACTCATTCGAACATTACACGGTATGTACTACTATGACAAAAAAAAATACTGACTTCTCCCTGACCTTTTCCAGGATAAACTTTATTCATCCAGTCTACGCAATCGTACCAGAAGTGTAATTCAGAACTTTCAGTAGCAATCAATGCATCCAAAACCACAAATTATTCAAGAGCACTCCTTAACATCACTATGGACACCACAGGTAATAGTAGAATTGAGAGAAAAGCTACAGCCATTGTCATCGTTGATTTTTTGACAGAAGTCTTTCGTGTTTGCTGCTTTTTGTGTGGTTACATAAAGCATCTACACCCATATTCAAAGTTTCCCTTACTTGCTGCAAAGATTACATTTATATTTGGCTTTGTCATTCTTCACAGCTTTAAATTTTTCATCTGTAGGCCACAGTCTGATTTTTCGATTTTGTAAGAGGATGATGAAGCCAGTGCAAATCGCAACAGTCAAATTAGCAAGGGATGTTATTATGCAGCCATGGGTCAATTTCTGACTTATACAGAAAAATAAACAAGCACTTTCAATCTAATTTTTCTTCTAATTTAATGCTTAGCACAAATAATTTTCAGCAAATATTTTTTACTCTTCCCTGACTTCCCTGATTTCTTCAAATACTGACTTTTCTCAGGTACTGGAAATTATCATTCAAAATATGCTGACTTTTCACGTTTTTCCTGACCTGTACAGACCCTGGAAAGAGTGACGTCTCTGAATATTTTAGACAAACCTAACTAAAGAATGAATCAAGACTTTCATTTGAACTCTGATAGCCAGCCTTAAGTGGAAAGAAGATATCTGTCACCTCACCCTAACCAGTTTTGTGTGAGAGGGTATGGGGGACTTTAGAGGATGAAGCGTTCAGCGCTGGGATGGTGTGTCCTTACTTGGAATGATATGATCATGACTGGGACAACCTGACTCTGGCAGTGGGGCTATATGACTGGGGCAAAATGACTGACCCCCTAGTTAACATTTCAGGTCAAGCAAGTTCAGCAAATTTAGATGCATAATTTCTTAAACCCCAAAACATTTACAGTATGGAGCACTTTTTCTTGTAATAAGAGGTGAGAAGAACTGCAATTTACAATTGTTTGCAAAAGTGGGTCATGAAGCATAGATTTTATTCCACATTTAATTATTTCAACAAACAAAAGACTGAAATAGCAACAGTTCATGACAAAGAAATAGAAAATTATATTGTCAGCTACTTACACATCTTTTTTACTGCTTGTACCATAAATCCATGTGAAAACGAGCAACCTGAGCTTTAGTGCAACACAACACTTTAAACAGATCTTTTTTTACTGTAGACCTCTGTTTACCATTACAAGCAAGTGGATGTAATATCAGAATTTGCTGACAGTTTATAGTATGTGCATGCCTGTGTGTTTAAATTAATCCTAATGGGTTAGTTTTGCACTATGGCACTAATAACCATTGATTAATTGTGATGTCTGTTAAGTACAGTCTTTTGCATGCACAACTCAAGTGGCACCTAATAAAGAAATGTAGATGAGCGAGGCCTTTCCCCCTCTTCTTCCTGTTACTTCAATTCAAAAAGTCAAAACTACAAGTACATAATCTACAGTAAATTTAAGTTTGTGCTAGCCATTAATCTATTAACTGCTAAAAAGCTGTCTATAACCGATGAGGTAAAATGAAGGTTGAATACTGCTAAGTTTATATAAACTTACTGTTGGGTCCTGGAGGAAAACCTTGATGAGGGAAATCACGACCACGCCCTTGAGCGTTTAAGTCCAAAGCAGCAAACTGAAAACAAATTACCATCTTACAACTTATCTGCAGAAATGTAAAAATGTACGAAACTCTATGTCTACTCTTTGGGTTAGTGAAGTAATTTGCAAAAATCATGAAAATGCCACCCTACTTCCTGACCTTGCAGCTAATTTGACAAAAGTTATGCATGTTATTTCAGCGCACCTGCAAATGATTAGAATAAACAGGCAGTCCAAAATAACATTTCAATATCAATGCAACAAGCATCTAATAATTGCATTTTTCACCCAAAGAATCTTCCCTTCTTCTGTAAACGTTACACAATCACATTATGTTGAAAAATGTATAATTTTAAAAAAAACATTACATAATGCACAGCCAATTTTTTAAAATAAGGAAAAAAATGCTTTTGAAACAAACAAAACCTCTACAATATTGGAGATGTTGCAGAGAGTGTATTATAATTATATTACTACTAATATAATTTGCTTTGTCACAAAAAATGTCAGGCACTTGTTCACCATCTTAAAATATGTTGTATGCCGGTTTTTGTTCTTCAAAAGCTCAAGACTGTAAAATTGTCAAACATATATTTTTTAGTACCAACAATGGGTATTTCCTCAAAGTAAAAGTTTCCAAGTTGCATGTGACAATGAAGTAATCCACACCAAACAGAAAGCTCTTGTAAAAAAAATATTCCTCCATTTAAAGAACAGTAACCCCTGGACTATTTCTCTTCCATGACTATAAAAAAACACACACACTAAGGCAGCATTAGCTGTGAATATATCACTTCAAGGTCAGCTCAGCATTTTTTTTTTGCAAACATTGCCTACCAATTGTACCTATTTTTTTCATGATCACTAGAAAAATATTGGAACATATTTGATTTAGAAGAAATATCATATGTACAACTGCTCTTTATCAATGAGCCGTCATGAAGGAACTAATAAAATACCTAAAAATGATCCACAATTGCAAGATTTAACGGTCTTATTGCACTATTCATCCAAAATAAATCTTTCAGGAGGTAACACACCACTCAACAAATTTACTTTCTCCTTGCAACATACAGGTATTGCTCCACTTACGACCATGCGACCACAATTGCTAGCCACGACTGCTCTGTGGCAGCGCAAACATTACCCAGCTGGTTTTGATACGTTTTGCAATTGGGAAAATGTTTCCTATGGTAATTTTTACACCTGTATTTTGTAATTTTGTGTTTTGCAAATATCAAACCAGTTGTACTGGTAATGCAGTCTTTTACTTAAACATGAGGAATGTAAAAATAAGAAACAAAATGGTGTAGAGATGATAAAATAGCATAAAATGAACAAAGAAAATTATGATAAATATGACTTGAAGATTTTTATAACATCATTTCACAGTACTGTGCATATAGCCTACTCCACTTACGACCAAATCAAGTTACGACCGGTCTGTAAGAACCAATTATGGTTGTAGGTCGAGCAATACCTGTACTGCTAAAGCTTCTATGCACGTTATCTTTGAAAAGAGCAGTCGACTGTATTATCTGCCACGAAATAGACCACCACCACTGGGCAAGATCGCACCACCTGTGTTAAACAAATGCTGTCAAACTTATTTTCACAGCCTCACCCAACACATCATTATTATTATCGCAGTGTCAGATGCATCCTCCACTGTTGATCCCCATATCAAATTTGAGCCCCAGAATAATTTTTCTTTTAGAAATCTGGCAGTAACTGAAAAGCTTCATCTGCTTGCCACTATGTAGAACATGTGAGCCTGCGTCAAGTGTACTTTCTCTTGTGATCAAAGCTGATGCGCCTAGCGAACCACATGAATTGTAAAGGGGATCATGATACTTCTGATGGACAAACAGCTGAAGAGTCCTACATTGCTCAATGTTTGCAACAGATCTTTGCTGTCAACAGAAATTAATACACTATCTATGTATGTTCTAACCAAAGAAATGTTGGGGTTCCGACACCCCAACACCTGATGAAGATGTTAATGTAGGAGAGGACATAGAACATGGCTAACACAAGTCCATGTTTGTTAAATTTTGCAAACTGCAGCCAACCATTAAATAAAAAAGACAAAACTTTCTTGAGCAATATCTACACAAATATTGGAAAAAGGAAATAATGCAAAAAAAAAATCAGAGATACATTTTCAGAAAAGCTAAAGAGGTAATCATGATCCATGATTTACCATATTCAATTTACCACTAAACTTCGAGGATAACCGCGAACCCATTAACATCGTGTCACCATCTTACATGATCATTATGTAGTATTACAATTAGAAAACTTAAGTTTCTTACAGATGACTTGTGTAATGTAGCAACACTTGAAAGTAACCATATTCTTCATATGTTCTTTTAGAAGAATTTAGCAATGATGCTGGCAATGCTTCCACACTGAGTTCAAAGAGGAGGAGGGAGCAATTATTCTAGTAATATTTTGCCTGAAGTACTGCATAAAAATAGTTAATTGCTTAGGTGCATTACATTTCTTTACTTATTTAGAATTTTTAAAATATCAATACCTTGCCACAGGCAACATTTAGGCTCACACAGGGAATCATTTACCAGCCTGTACCTCCTACGGAAACTCAAATCTTTCTGTCAGTTCTGTCATCCTCACTCGGTTCTATCAGTCCTTCATTGAAAGTCTCATCACTTTTTCTTTCATCTCCACTATATTTACTGTGACTGGGAGTGTGTGCGCGTGAGAGAGAGATGGATTATTTCAACATGTATACATTATCTTTTTATATCACGTATATGTCTGTATCATCTCTTCCTATATCATGTTTATGTATTATCTCTTTTATATCATGTATATGTATGAATTTTTATATCATGTATGCATTACTGCTAGTGCAAGCACTATTTGGAATTGCCCTTGGGGATAAATAAAGTGGTATTGTATTGTGTATTTGTATGGCATACTTGCACTTCACTTTGTCAGAAATGATCTGAGGCAGGTTACTACAAACACCGCACTTTTTGGAGTGAAATCCACACTGTACATACCACAGAACAAAAATCACTGGTATGACTGTGACAGTAATGATCAAGTGTCTTTAAATGCATGTTTTGATAATGTGTCATTGACCAGCTCTAGAAAACTTACAGGAAATTTATCTAATGATAGGTTTCTCTGGATAATTTTGGTGCTTACATTTTCAAATTAAAAAAAAAATAACAAGAGCTAATCTTGTTTGACAAATTATCTGACTGAGCACTGATTGCAGTATTGGCAATCAAGACATGTACTAAGACCTTATAAAAAATGTCCTTCCATTTATCCATCTTTTGGATGGACTTGCACTAACTACTCCTAACAGTTACTGATTGTTTGTGAATTATGAATGGTCACAAAAAAAACTTAAAAATTATAAAATTTTAAGCAATGCGAGTTTTTTGTCGAGGGGGGGGGGGAATTTTACTGCAACTGTTCTTGTATTTGTCACTTTTTAATAGCGCAATTTTTATTTTGTTTTGTACTACAGAATCAGTCTTTTCTCATTCACACACACTGGTATCTGGTGAGTTCAATACTTGATTGCGAGAGTTAACACGGTCTATCCTACTTAATTGTGGCATGGCAGACGTCAGCCAGACAAGGCAGCGAAACGCGTGAGATAGTGACTCTTATTTACACCATGTCCATAAAAATCATATTAAAAAGTAAGGAAAGCTGCGGCGAAAACCTTTTTATAATAAAAGATGGAAGTCAGTGATAAACACGAAAACCCTCTTAAATTATGATGGCTTGTGTATGTGAATTGCTAGCCAAAATGTTCCCAGACGACAGCCATCTTTAATTCTCAGCGAACGTGGTCCTGCGACCGGCGAGAACCAGAAACTCCCTCAACACATATATTTAATTTGTAACATCTAGATTACATGAAGGAACTAAAATAGATGATCTACCTTATGTATTACCTGCTGCTCTAGACCAGGTCCATTTTGGGCAGAACCATTAGGCATATTATGAAGCTTTGCTGAAACTCTCCCAGCGAAAGAAGAAAGAAAATGGAGGAGGTTGTGACACCCGCGGCCCAATGAGAGGCTGGTCACGTGGTCCCTCAAGTGTTACGCACACAGCCGAAAGGACTGGTTCTCAGTCTTCTTAAAGAGACGTTGGGTTAATGCACCTAAACATTGATGTTACTGATAAATATGGATATTAACTAGGCCCTTACTGTTAATACGTCTTAGAGAGAAGCGGGCACTACAGGCATGCACCTAAACCTTGATGTTAATTACTGGTAAACATCGATATTAATTAGGTTCATAGTGTTTAGAGCGAAGCAAGCACTACGGGCATGGATCTTCATATCCTCCTTGCATTACCTATAAGACACCTGGATATATGTGTTAGTGTCTAAGTATTCCCATAGACATTGTCTATGGTATTCTGCAAGACCCCACAGTCCCCACTCACCGTCTACTCAGTGCTAATTGTAGCAGGCCTGATCCACACTAGAAACTGAACCGCTTCCTCACTCTAACACTGCGACCCTAGTGCCAAATCAGCCCCCTCCTCTTTAGTTCCAGGGAAGAGGACGGAATTAAGTTCCAAAGAATATTTTTTGCTAAACTTCTAGCTCTTGTTCCTCGGGTGTATTAACTAATCTACCTCGCGTTGTTTGTTTTTTGGATCCACAACACACCTGCACTTAGCCGACCTTGGAATCTAGAAAAGACCCGGTTTTTCCCAGACAAAATTGTTTTCTCAGCTGCATTTATTGTTCAACTCCACGGATCTTCATGTGTGTTCTGCTGTGTGACAATTATAATTACGGACAACACAACTGCTTTCACTCTAGTGATACTCGTTCATCTCATTCACATGACGAGGACACACGTACATTACGCTAACATTAGTGCGGACTGATACGCTCACATAGATAAATATAAGTTCAAAGACAGAGATTTTATTTACATTATCAACACATATAACATACAGGGCCGGTTCTACCTATAAGGCGAACCTAGGCAGTTGCCTAGGGCGCAGCCAGGAAAGGGGCGCAAAAATGGCCTGCTGTTTTTTTTTAATTAATAAATTTAGGGAAAATATCATTTTCACAGATTGACATTAGCGGGACACCTTTCCTCTGCTTGTAGACTGACCACCACGCTAGTTTCTCAGTACATGTATTACAGGAAAATCCCATTATCCTGGGCGCACTTGCAGTGACCAGCTAACCAGCAGGGAAGTAGAGGGCGGAGAGGGGGCGGCAGAGGGGCGGGGAAGGGCGGAGGTTTGGGGCGGCGTTGGTGGGTGGGGATGGGGGCTGGTGGCGCAGTCATGGAGAGGGGGCGCAAAAATGGCCTGCTGTTTCGTTTTTTTAAGTGATGAAAAGTGTTAGGGAAAAATATTTTCAAAGAATGACATTAGCAGGACACCTTTCCTCTGCTTGTAGGTTGACTTCACCGCGCGAGTTTCTCAGTTCATGTATTGTAGGAAAACCCATTATTACAGGGCGCTCTTGAAGTGACCAGCTAACCAGTGGGGAGGAGAGAGAAGAGGGCGGATGGGGCGGTGTATAGATAGCGGAGGGGCGGGGGAAAGGCGGCGTTGGTGGATGGGGCCTGGTCAGGGTGGACCCCTACAATGGATGGGACCACATTCCATTGATACCAACCTCACCTTTATTCTTCTATCCTACTTTGGAAGACGTTCCGCACTCACACATTAAAAACGCCGCAGCTGAGATCAGGGACAACAACACTGACTTGAGTTTGCTACACAAGTTTCTTTTTGGTTATGACAACTGTTTTATCCTCAATATTTGTTACGAACTTTGAACCCCAGGGAACTTAGCTAATGTTACGATCGAATTCTTAGTTAATAAGAGTATTAAAGCCTTTAGCAAACAAATATCAGAGTCACTTAATTGAAGTCCAATGGCATATCTATTTTTATTGTCAGATTTCAGATCAGTTTATTTAATTCACTGTCACGAACCTGTTTTCTCCTTAGTGCTGTGTACAGCGGTGACACTGATGGCCTATAGTCTTGTACTTACTGTAGTGACTCATGGTCGTGAATATTTAACTTTCTTATTAATTATTAATTATTTTCGGTTTGATGAGTGTATTACACTTAATTTAGTTGTCAAATTGTAATTTTTGTTTATTTTTATTATCTAAGAGTGCGTCTGTTTGTTTACAGCTTAAACGGATAGCTTGTTGTTATTCTATATTGACAGAATATTTGAAATTGGTTATTAAGAGATTTATGTCTGTTAAACTATAGTCTTTATACTTCTCTAGTTTTCAACAAACCCTATCAGGCCGGAGACCAGCTGCCTTAACACCATGATTTACAACTTTGTATTGTTAGCATCTAGAAGACTTTCCCTTTGTACTGCCCCACCCACCTGTCAGGTATGACTTTGGATTGGAACATGTGATAGCTGCGCGATGAGGGTGGTCTAGAATAGATGCTAGAAGCTGCGATAGCTTGAGTTTAAGACCACACAGCAAAATAAGACCAGAGCAAGGTGCTACAGATTTCGTCTCCATCAGTGAGCAGTCAGTCGTCACTCCATAAAACCTTTTACACGAGTGTTTGAAATCCCCCCACTCATAAGTGTAGGTCTGATTTGGTAGGCATGCAAGTAGCCATGTGTGTATGATGCACGCCTGCAATTGAAAAACAGACGTACTATTTCTTGACAAAAAGTAGTTCTTATTTATAAGTTATTAATCAAATCGGAGAGCAAATTCTCGAAAAAGATTTAATTTTAATAAGCCATTCTTTGACACTTCTGGGTTCTAAGACTTCTGGTCATAATCAGTTCTTGTAGAAAACCACTTTTCCACTATTTTCAAGCAGCAAACATGTAGTCAGTGCGGTTTTACTTGTTAGTTCGTCTGTAAGATGAGAAAGAAGAGAACGATTGAAAGCACTTGCCGAGGTGCTAGGGGGAAAGGCCCAAAGGGTAGCGATAAATCTGTCACAGTTAATGACCAGTCGGATCAGATTACAAGACTGGACAAAGAAGGTGGTGCGATGTTACTTGATAGTTGTCCGCGAGATGAGAAAGAGAGAGGAGAGAAAGACTGATAGGACCTAACTGTGGTGGCTTAGTGAAGAAAGGTAGATATAAATCTCTACCACTTTAAAGGCAGTCAGATCACATTAACAGGGCTGGACAACCAAGATCGGGGGGGGGGGATGGGGGATGGGGGGGAGGGAAAGGTAGTCTTAACTGTAACTTAAAACCCACAGGATGTAAAAACCTCACTTTACTGATCGGCTGCAGACATCTCGTGCTGCTGTTTGCTGTGTAAGGGTCTGTTAGGGCGCTGGGCGCTATCATCCTTCCAAAGCTGAATCAGTAAAAGGTCTAATAGAAGATTTGTGAACTGAACTGTTTTATAAGACTATATCTGTGAACTGAACTGTTTTATAAGACTTTATTTGTGAACTGAACTGTTCTATAAGACTATATTTGTGAACTGGATTTAGCCGTACAAGAGTGAACAGTGCATACTGTCCTACAGCCCCGAAATCATGAGAGTTTGTAAAGATAAGTTCGCATGATTTTTATACACTGTGATAGAGCTGTATATATTTTATTAACACAATTTGTCTCTTTCTTTACCTTCATTTTATTTCCTAATTTCTTATCATGCTTATTTTGATTGTGTGGATGCAAAGGGTTGTGATAGTGGTGGTACAACCTTTTGCAAAACTTCATTGCACAAACGGGTCCCTTACAGCCTTGTGGTCTTTATTGTAAGCCTGGGTTTGTTGTTTAAAATTTCAGTTAAGAAAACAGAGTTAAGCCTAAATGTACAACTTTTTTTTTTGGGGGGGGGGTTAACTGATTTCTTTTTTTTGGGGGGGGGGGCGAGAGGGGGGCGCAGTATTTGTCTTTCGCCTAGGGCGCAACACAGCTGTAATGATAAGAGTTATCCCGGAGGGACATCCGGGGCTTTATGTACATTTAAGTGACGTCCAAGATGGCGAGTTAGCTTATTGCTTTTGTTACGATTAAACACAGTATTCATCAAGATCCACAGTGTCTTGTGTTGGTCGGCTGATAGCACGCAGCACGATACAACAGCCTTGCGCCGGCCCTGATAACATATAGCCGTCACGTGGTCTGTGCTCTGGCTCCCATCAGTCACCCTTCTGTCTCCCTGCAGTGGAAGACACAAATAAGAAGACGTACTGCGCCAGGGCCTTCACAAACACTGCACCTAAGCTGTGGAATGCTCTGCCATCGTCATTGTCCACCATCACCTCAGCAACCACGTTTCGAACAAGACTGAAGACTTAATTATATTTGTTTACTTAAGACGGACTACAAAAACCAAGAAACACGTACTTCTGTCTTTTTTTTTTTTTTTTTACTTTCCTGTTTTTTTTTTCTCTTCTGTTTTTGGTGTGCAATGATCGAGCATTCTTTTGAATGGATACCTGTGCATTACAATTTTACAAATGAACATCATCATCATCATCACCACCACTACTGTACTACTATTTCTATCCTAACTCACCTACACCTAGCCTACTAGCACCTATATATACAAGTCCCCGGAGTGGGTGGGGAAGATCGAAGATAAAGGAGGTTGAGTGACGTGAACCGCTTCTAAGCTGGACTAAAATGACGAAATGGTTCTTCGCCGGTACTCGGAGTGCTTTTGTTGCTTTTCCAAACGGTGCAAGAAGGTTGGTTGGTTTATTTAGTAGGAAAGTGCTTCCACCTTGTGGCGATTTCGCACTATGCGGGGAAAGGAAGTCAGGAAAAAAAAAGAAACCCCGGCGCCCAGCCCTGCGAATTGGTGTCACATACAGAGTGTCACGAGACTAGATCTGAACCCTGAGCCGCTCCCTGCAGTGGTGACAAGCGAGTGTTTACCACTACGCTAACGGCCGGGGTCCCTGTGGTGCAAGACCCAAGGTGTTCCTGCTATTTATACTAAACTATTTGGGTACTACGTCACCCGCTGTATGTGTTGCTTGCCTCGTGATGCTCCGCTTGCGCCACCGAGTGTGGAGGGAACAATTAAGCACTATCAGCGGTACATGTCTTAAACATGCGCTCCCCCTACAGTATTCACAAGAAATGCCAGCTGGATGGTAACTTCCATTAGCTTGAAATAATATTTTTGCCAGTGTTTGCTACCGAATTAGGAAGGAGGAACTTTGTATATAAACCACAATATGCCACATCTCTTGAACACAATAAAGACGCACTGGACTGGTCTAGTACGATCGACATACAATTCTACCTTACTCTTTAGCCACATACTAAAAGGTATGCTAATAAAGCACGCCAGAACTATATACAATTTATTTATTTATGTGCAATACACAAACTTCATTCCCAGATTGATAATACTAGGGACTTGTTAGGCAATGAGGGTCAAGTTAAAAATAATTAAATAATAATAAAAATAATAATAAAACCAGTGGATTGAATATTGTAACCTGTACATCTTGGAACTAACGACAGACGACGTTCTTCAAAACAACACCACACTACAGTCAGTGAGCATGCAGAACTACCAGTCATACGAGAGTAGGTCGTGCAATCTGTAGGCACTGTAGGTAGGTAAGTCACCTGGTGTGATACTGTAGGTAGGCAAGTCACCTGGTGTTAAAGTGATGAGATCTGATGATACTGTAGGTAGGGAAGTCAGCTGGTGTTAACATGGTGAGATCAGTACATACTGTAGGTAGGGAAGTCACCTGGTGTTAACATTGTCAGATCAGTAGGTACTGTCGGTAGGCAAATGTGGTGAGATCAGTAGGTACTGTAGGTAGGCAAGTCAACTGGTGTTAACATGGTGAAATCGGATGATACTGCATGTAGGTAGACAAGTCACCTGGTGTTAACATGGTGAGATATGATGATACTGTAGGTAGGCAAGTCAGCTGGTGTTAACGTTGTGAGATCTGATATAATACTGTAAGTAGCGAAGTCACCTGGTGTTAAGGTGGTGAGATCTGGTGTTTGCGTCTCAGCAGCTCGAGTGGAGTGGGAAGAAACGACAAAGGCCTTTAATTATTGCTTTGTGCTAATGGATCTGAGAGGGCAAATCAAAGGAAACAGTTAATATTGCCCAAGCTACAAAATCATAAACCTAATCAACCATGCAAGCAGTCTCGCTGAAAGTTACCCAGAATCACTAGCAGAAGAACAAGCAAAGGCATAAGCGCAGTTGGACAGATCATTCTAACAGAAAACCATCTACAACAGCAGTGAGATCTCTTCCACAGTTTCATCAAATTTAAAAGGCATTTGACAGAGTCTGGCACCAAGAGGCTGTGGCATGTGATGTCAAAATTCAACATCATAGACAGCCTCATTCAAGTCATGGAAGCGCTGTACAAGAGCTCAATAAGCGCAGTACTACTCAACAACCAACTGGAAGACTTTTCTCAGACAGCATTCGGTCTCTGATTCCTGTGACATGTACTGTTCAAAATCTCGATGAACATCGTGTGAGAAACTAGCTATCATGACCATCACACATCCATTTCCATGTTCAGCCTACATTTTTTCAGACAATATTGACCTGATGGTGGGCACCAACAGCGAACTACAAAACTTTACCAACAAACTGACAGCGCGAGCGCACATGGAAGGTAGACCAGCACTGATAAGAGTAAATCACGATCATCGCAGAGATATACATGAATGCAGATCGAGGAAGTAAACAGCTTTAAATATTTGGGAGTTAAATTTTCCAAAGATAATGGCAGCGATGCAGGAAACATCTGCATTAGGATCATGACAGCAACAATGGCCAGGATCCGGCACAGAAACACCTGCAGGTTCATTACAAAGTACAAACTGCACAAGTTCCTTGCAGTCCATTACAAAGTACAAACTGTACAGATTCTTCGTAGTCTGTTACAAAGTATAAACTCCTCTTAGTTCATTACAAATTACAAACTGTACAAGCTCATCATCTACTTCCATTCCTGCTGTGCCGATTTGAGACGTGAACTCTTGTTTGCCGGCATGGAGACAGCTGAGGAGGCTGCTCTGGGTCTACAGGAAACATAAAATTCATGCACGGAACTCGTTCGCCACACTTGTAGGATACCAGGAACCCCCTTTCGCAACAGCCAAGTGATACAAAATGGTCTGGTTTAGTCATAGGACCCGGCATGACAATTCTTTTAGGTATCTTGAAGTGAGGTGGACAGATGAAGAGCTCGCCAACTCCACCCAAGACAGACGTGAATGGCAAGTCTTGTCAGCTGCTGTATCTATCCAGTTTGTTGTCATCAGCATAATGATTCGTCAACTGGTACCAGCCAAGAGACGAATGAATAAATATCGTATGCACCTTTATTGCCAGTGCCTGTTTTATTTGTTTTGTCCAATTTTTTTTTATATGTGCAAGATGTAGCCATGCATGACAATGTTACCATCAAGCTGCACTCTCCAGTGTATTGCACTCTTGAGATATGTTTAATCCCCTTGATGTTTATATCTTTAACTTGACGTCTCCACTGTAACTTTCTGGGGCGCACACTCACATGCAGTGAGACGCTATCAAGATTAAATTTTTATTATGAAATATTTGTATGCACATTATATAGCGTTTACTGCGTTAGAAGATTTCAGGTCTAGCCCCTGATTCCCATTGTTTTTCTGTGAGCAGCTGTATATCGTACAACCTCTGTTTTAAGATCTTCCTGATTACGATCAAGCCCTTCTAATTAAGTTACAACCCAAACAATTTTCACAAAGGCATTTGTCTACATGCCATCTCTGTTGTTCTGTCTACACGCCATCTCTCTTGTTGTCTGTCTACACACCATCTCTGTTGTCTGTCCACACGCCATCTCTGTTACAATCCTGCCCCTATCGGGCGTACGACCCACAGCTTTAATTGGCTCTCTTATACCACATTTTGCAGAAGTCACGTTTTGAAAAAAATATTAAGTACAATAATAGACTGCTTCTGTCCAACATTTTATCCTATATTACGATTTTCTGCAGAAATCACGTAAAATATCTTTTAACAGCAACCATACTTGTTCATTGTATGCTGTCTTATTTTTAACAAGCGCTTGACGTGCTTCGATTACTATATGATCTTTTGCAGAAGTCACATGCTTATAAAAATAACATTCTTGTGATCACCTGTTTGTGCTCTATTGCGACTTTTAAATCCCATTTTAGTAATAAAAAACAACATAAATCCCACTTTAGGAGAGCTTTTCTTGTCCACCACGGTACACGTATAGACAGAGGGAAGGCAAAGAGAATATGTATTCTCTGGGGGAAGTCAGTCCAGTCACTATTGACGACTGGCTTCGTCGTTTGCTGCATTTGTGTCAAGGTAAAGCCCCTGAGAATGTATTTAATGGTGGTGAAACTAGACTTTTGTACAGAGCACTTCCACCCAAATCAATGGTAAAGACCAAGATGCACCTGGAATAAATATTAGTAAAGAGAGAGTCTCTGTCTTGCTTTGTGTTTGTGCCACTGGCGAAAACCTGAAGCCATTATTCAGGGGGAGGAGTGCAAGTCTTGATATTATCATTACTCAGTGGGAGGAGTGCAAGACTAAGATTGCAAGTCTTGGTGTTGATTTTCATTAGTCAGGGGGAGTAACTGCACGTTAAAAAACATAGATCTGTGAATAAAGAGGAAAGCCAGATATGCAATGATCTCAGTATCCTTTAGTTAAAGCCTATTGACTGGTACACATGCCTAGAACAGCCCAGTTGTTACTGTTGGAAACAGAAGATTGCACTTTTGTTATCAAACTTTGTGGATTAGTGGGTATAATATTATTAACTCGGCATCAGTAATAAATGTGGTGGATTAGAATCCAAGTAGAAGCTAGAAAAGAAAAATCTCGTTTGATGAGAGTAAATGTGCATGGTAGCTTCGAAACCAGTCAAGAGCAACTTTTTATTATACACCTTCCTACAGTCATCTGTATCGTACAATTTATAACTTTATAACAGGGCCCTAAACCTGGTGATTAATATTCTGCATGTCATACTGGCGTGTGGTTATTAGCACAGTCAAATGGTTTGAGGTAAACACGATATTTGCAAATAAATGTAGTAAAGAAACTGTAGATGATGAATGAGAAAAAGTGATGTATTGTGGTGTAAATTTGACGTATGAACAAACAAAAAGAGACTAGGTGTATTGTGATTTACTGTAGTGTTGTCAGGTGAATCAGCAAATGGATGAGCTAGTTTTATTATAGGTAATTGATCAAATTACCAAGGCCACAAAAAACAAGAGATTTACTTTCGGATAAAATCAATAACGGTTAAGCATCTACACACAATTCTTGTGTACATCAACAGTATATGAAGGTGGAAACTGATAACCCACTACACGTTTTTTTCTTTTTAATTGAGAATCTTAACTCTTGTGTTTTTTCCTTGCTGTCATTTAGTTACCCATTCCCTGATGCTCAAAACCTAAACTTCTGTCGTACCTGCCTCTGTACATGGTTCCTGGAATAAAAGCTGATTGATCTATCTCACTAGTTAAGACTTGATTTTAGCAAGTTTTAATAGAGAATTTTTACTGTATTTACATTCAAGTCTTGATTCAACTTTGCGAGTAACCCATGTTCATTAACAGGGGTGTTGATTAGCAAAAAGAGGCCTCTACCTGGGTCATGGCTGTTTACCTTTATGTAATACCTAGTATTGAGTGCATGTTGTCTCTTTCGTTACACTGACATCTTGCCCATACATTTTAAAAAATAATTTTCATTGAACAAGTGTTTACCAACCGCTACAAACATCATTATTGTATCAAGTTTCGTTTTCTTTGTTAACATCCTGTGATTGACTCTTTTGTGAAATGGTCTTTGAAAAGTCTTAGTGGTCAACTTAACAAAAAAACCAAGCCAGACTTTGAAAAGAATATAATAAGAGAAAGTAAAAATAATGCTTTTTATTAGGCAGTAACTTCCAGTAGACTTTCTAGTTGTGGTATAGACAATTTTATTGCAACAAGAAACCCATCTTATAGCTGAACATAGAACATGGCCTTGTTTTCCTTGCATCAATGCTGCAAACTTGTTTTCTAAAACCAATTTCTGGTTTGATGCTGATATAGTGGTAGTTACATACACATGTAGGAGGTCACATTGAGTGTAATTTAATCATTGTAAAAAAATGAACCATTACTATGTACTGGGTTGGGGGTTTTGATACTCATGTTCCATGTAGGTTGGCTAGCATGAACAGATTTTTCTTGACCAGTGAAATGCATATTATGCTGGCTGCAATTTACATTTACACAGTATCACACTGACATAGTCTCTGCAAGTAACAGTGAAACTGGCTTCTCAGTTGTGGTGACCACAAAATAGTCTGACATAAAACAGATTAACAGCCTAACTATATACTAACTATTAATGAAAAAATATAAAGGTTATAAATATACTGATGAAATAACTATTCATTTTAATAAATAAATATGGTCATAATGAAACAACTGGTGCCAACATTAGTAACAAATACTGTAAAAAGAAATGCTGCTGCTATGACAAAGAAAATGCTCACTGAAATTCTACATGTTTATAGTCAAACAAGGTTTAAAAGCGCAGATTTTTGTTAAAGTTTGCATTGCACATTGTTTGCCAATTTCCTATAACAAGTTTGAAAAGACAGCATCCAATGCACTGATGCTTCTTGTTAAGTGTCCTGTTTTAGGGGAGGGGGTAAAATACATTCAGAAAGATCTGTTGCTCGACTTACTCATGAATATCATTTAAGGACCTGCAACAAAATAAAGACACACACTAAACATCAACTGACACACAGAGAGAGTGTGTACATAAAAACTTTCATAGGCATATGCAGAAAAACCAAAAACTTATAAATAAATGTAATGGTCAATAAATGTACATACACATAAAATACAAAAGTGATGCATTTAATTATATTACTGGAGCAAATATGAAGGACAATGAGAAACGTTACCAAGTTTACTACAGTGTTATTTCTATTTTAATAACAAAGCTTGTATTGGATGGAATCACTCTGAATAGCATGGTTTGTTGTAAAGCTGGATGAGCTTTGCCATTCAATCAAGAAGAAAACGAGGGAAAGAAAAACACAGCAGCAAAGCCATCAGGGACAAGAAAACGAGGAATTTTTATGTAACCATGACAATGATCCCATCAAGCTGTACACTCTCCCCTTTCTAACCCTAACCATGACAACGTTCCCATCAAGAATGACTATGTAACCATTGCAATGTTCCCATCAAGCTGCACACCTGTTACAAAAAGCCTCAAGAATGATTAAGTAACCATTACAATGATCCCATCAACCTGCACACTCCCGGTTCTAAGGTTGAGTAAGGGCAATCTGTTAAAAGAGCTTCAAAAAAGTTGGAAAAGATGTTAACTCTCTTGGTTCGAATTAAGCATCAACATCAACAGCCATGTTCATAATAGCACTAGTTTCGGATACTTTCTGAGGAGACAGGACTACCCTTTTCTTCACTATTTTGGTCTCTTCTGGTATTGTCCTTGAAGAGAACAGAAAAGTCATTCATAATTTTTAAACATGAGAAATTAAACTGTAACATATTTTGAATCATGACTTCAGAAAAGCATCTCAGCCAAAGAGGTAAACAATTCAGATGTCTTAATAAGTTTCTGTTTCTTTCAATCTTGCTTGCGAGCGATACAGAAATGTCTGTCCAAAACTAAAAAGTCTACCAATGAAAGCAAGTATTGTCAATGAAATTTGATTTCTAGTCCTTAATTATTATTTCAGTTGTGGCTGATTGAAAGCAAAGTAACTTCACTTTGTTAAAAATCTTCTACCTTCTTCTTTTCTTTGGAAACTTTGAGAGAATGCCTCACATTGTACTCACTGTACATCCTCGGAAGACGGCTGATCAAATTCCATTTTTCTTCGAACTTTCTGCAGCTGCGAGGTCCCTGCCTGTGATTTTCGCTTTAATGCACCTGCTGCTGAAATAGCTGCATTGATACTTCGAAGTTTTTCTGCAGACTATAAATACCCACCCATCCCAGAAAACTTGCATTAGTGAAGAAAACAGAAAATAGTCAAAAGACACTGTGGTGAAGAAATGTGTACATGTAACAAGAAAATGTGTGCACACATGCTCTGGTGTTTACAAGTCATATTCTGTCATCACCTTAAAAGACAATAGAAACAAATACTTTAACTTCTGGTAGCACGGGTTGGTAACTACCAGCTTATCATGCGATGTCCTATAATCTTACAGAGCTAAAATAGCACCTCAATCCTACACTAAGAATGCTATAAAATAGCAGGTTCTAACATTAGATTAAAAAATTTTCGCATTTATATGCATTCATATTGAAAGAAAGTAATTAGATAACTCTGAAATTCACAGCAACAAAAAACATTCAATAATGTCCTTCTGTAGATGGGTCAAGTATAACATCAGAGCTGCTATCTCTACCAGCAAATGATTTTCATGGGCCATATTTATAATATCCATAGAGATTACGAAGAAAATTTCATACTGTATGACAGTTTACATCTATTTCTCTATCACCAGCCTTCTCATAAAAAGATAAATTCTTCACACATCAATACTCATAAACAAAAACCCAAAATAACCCAAACCCTCAATACCCATGCATAAATGTGCACACACAGGCATGAAATATCAACCAAAAAAAGATTTCTGACGCAATGACAGTGACAGGAATTTCCCATTAATGGTAAAACTTTCTTTTGGACTCTACAGAAACACTGTAGTGTATGCAACTATACTGAATCATGCAGCTGAAATTGTCGGGGGGAAATAATCTTTATAGCCATTTAGTGTGCCGTATTTGAATCAAGTATTTGACAAATTCAAGATTTAGTTGCCAACAATTTTCTCTCACATAAATCAAAGTAATGAAAAAAGTGGCTAATCAAGTTGATATCTAAAAGAAGGGTCAGATAGTAATTAAGACTGCATGAATCTGCGATAAACTGACAAGATTCAAAACATCTGTCAAATTTTACAAAATTATTTTTTTAATTCAAATATCCCTACAATACTTACCAGCTGGTGTTGTGTCAAAGATCTACTGTTGGTTGTTATGCATCATTACTTTATTATTATTATATTAAGCATTTTTTCCTGCAGTATGTTTTCTGGCATTTTCTGAAATATTTAACTTTTGATCAATACTGAACTTAATCAATGTGAAAGTAAAATAACATCGACTAACATGGTCACATGATTATCTGATGTTAGGTGTATACATCAGAAAGTGGGTTTAGTCACACTTAAAAAACCTGCCATCTAGAAGTGGGTTTAATAACACTTTAAAAAGCATGTCATCCAGATTCCATGCTGTTTGTTACCTCCACCAGCTGAATGGATCTGACATGCCTAAAGACTACAAAATTAAGAAATTTTGAAATACCATTTTAGAAATGTCTGCTATTTACAAGGACTGGAATATTGATGCTACCTCTAACCATTTCCCCACTAAATCAAGTCACCAAAATCTCATAAAGAAATGTATGGAAAGAAGATAGAAAAACAAAACAAAACAGAATCCTATAAACCCACAAAAACCAAACCAACCAGCCAACTAAAGAAAAAACCCCCAACAGAATACTAAATTAAAAAAGAAAGAACAGTAAGATGAGTCTCACCGCTGGTCTGTCTCCAAAACAGAAGAGCTGACGTGATGAGGGGGTCAGCTGGCTGGGAGACTGGGGTGCTTTGAATGGTGACTCTTTTAGCGGTGATATATAAAAGTTCTTCCTCCCCATCAAACTGTAAGCACATCAGTTAACAATTGCGACCAGATGTTAAATGTTTTTTAAGTACCGCGAAATGCTACAATAGCTTATACAAGAAAATATGAGTAACAAACACACACAAATTAAAATCTTGCACCCTACTAGTCACCCTAACACTTTACAAAATTTTCATGAAAAATTCTGTGGTTTCTGTTTCCTTCATTTTAAACATGATGTTTTGTGGAAAGTTCATTAAGATTAGTATAAAACATAGCCGGCACCAAAGATTCTATGGGCAATGGTGATTTTGGCTGTCAATACAATCTTTGGGTCTCAATACAATCATACTCTGCTAGCTGACATCCTGTTCACTTTTCCACTGCACGTAGTATTTTTCAGTATCTAAACCTCCTATTTGAACCACTAGCTTTAGGTACCACAAATAATGCATTAATAAGTTAATCTGAAAAATCAAATTAAATGCCAAGTGAGTGAAGCTGCATACATATTATGTGTAATGGACTTCAAACATAAATAGAGAAACTGATACAAATACAAAACTTAGTATAAAATACTTGAAAACATTTTTGTTCACAAAAAATTGTGTGCCTCATCTTCAATCATGTTTTGTTTCCAATGAACACAAATAACCAGTTTTTCTTTTTCTGCTGTTGTCTGCCCCACCCACATTTTCACCCCTAAATCAGCAAGGCCCTCTACCCATTTGAAAAAAAAAAAAACCCCAATGGAATTATCACAAGACAGAAATTCTGTCCATGTCCAACTTCATGTTTTCAAAAATGGATTTCCTTCATCAGACAGAGAGGCTACACCCTTGAATTTACCTCATTGTACTTACTTGTAAACAGGAGAGCTGGGCTGCACCGACACAGGGTGTGGGGCAGGTGACAAAGGTGTTACCTAGGAAATGTTATACAAGCATCTTAACGCTCTTGGTTCAAGATAAAAATGAACATTACAATGACTGGCTTATAACTGAAGACTGCGAAGACGACAGTGGTGAAGTTTGTTTTTTTATTATTGCTGCTCTGAGATAAACATTAAACCAAGAAACCTAGACATTTTTGGAAAAGAGAAAATTGAACTTAGCAATAAAAAGTAATGAAAATCGCCTTGCCCGTGCTACCCGGCAAAGCCACTTTCAAACCAAGAGAGTTAAGGCTTTTTGGTTCAATCAATTCATATTTCATTTCACTTCTCAAATATCCGTCAATGTTCTTAATGTGTTGACCATTTGGCATCCTCTCACCTTGCCACCTCCCTCTTATGCACATTTGTATTGGACATTGAACGAACTTGATAAAGTGCACAATGATCAACTAAAAAGTCTTGTATCTCAATGACCTTTTAGCTCCAAAGTTAAGCAATTTAAATCACATTAAGGCAGAGCTTCTTTAAAAGCATGTTCATATAAGACACTTGATTAATCTATCTCAAGTAGCTTGATTAACAGATAAAACTTGATGAATGCTTCTTATTATTACAGATCAGACTAATCAGTATGCTTCTAAGTACAGTATGTTTTACATGGATTATCCTCACCACTGCTAGCATATACACTGCCCCCCAAAATATTTTCAGGATAATTTCTGAGTATATTGTAAGAAAGTTGTATAGAACACTCACTGCCTGCCTGCTGTTGGCAAACTGGAGGATGATGGACTTCATGCTAAACATGAAAATTTGGTTATAGAATATAATAATGGAATCAAAGCGGCCTCCATCCATGGAAACACGTCGAAACACCTGAGAGGATGAAACCACACAAGAACCATTTAACACACAGAACTTTTGAGAATTCAACAAACATGAAAGCTATTGTTGGGACACAGACTCTAGAAGCAAAATGGTACTTATGGTCTTGTGATATGTTACTCTCGCCCCTCTCTATTTACTTCAGTTTTTAAGCAAAATGATTTACGCATGTCTGTTTTTATTCCCCTTTTCCCTACACTTCCTGCTTTTGCTAGATCCTGCAGAGTAAATGATAGGCAATACTTGACTTGTATTTAAACAAACATGCTTTAACTTGCTAATATGACCTGATCAGAAAATATAGACCACCGATACCTACTTCTTCCCTTGCATGAGGTAGATTTTTGTATTCTTGCACAATGGTTTTAAAACGAACTTCTTTGTCAGCCACTTTACACACTCCATACAGTGAACACATCAAAATCTGTCAAAATACAATGATAGCCATTAAATCATGGAATCAATATTAGTAATAACTTTAATTTCATGCTACTTTAAAGTAACTTCATACAAAACTCTCAACCTACTTTCTTTTAGCTCATAATGGAGAACTGTACATTACCGGGTAATACCAAATAATAGAAGATAAATATACACCTGCATATAATTCCATCATTCAATATATTTTTTTCTAAACACACATATACATACTGTGGCCATGGTCTCAACTAGAGAAAATATACATAAACCAAGTGTACTGTATATGATACATGATGAAAAGATCCATCAACTTCAAAGAAACGACTTTGAGTCTTTTACAAGAGTTCCTCCATCAACATATGCACACTGATCTGCTCACAACTTCATCCACACACACACATACAGAGACACAAACCAGTCCAGAGTTCACACAGGTCTGACCACATGGAAAGACCTGTTAAGGACCTGGAAATCCTGAAGGATATAACTCTGAATTTATATATATAGATACTTACTGAGTCAGTTAAACTCAGCATAGTTTCAGCTCTATAAAAAAAATATCCAGCTAGTTACCCATTAGAAGGCTATCTTTGCTTTGGGCAGTGTCTTCAGTTTTTTTGGAAATCGTACAATTATAATGTTTGTCTTGTGGGGTTTTTTTTTTACATATCAAAGAAGCTGTGATTACCTTCCTCATAACATTATCCAACTGTACTACAAAAAATTTTTATGTATCCTTAATTTATCCAGTTCAAGTTCTATCTTTATTTGACACAACCTGTTTCAATGTGATACTGAATTTTCACATCATAAGCTATAGCCCCCTTGTGTCAGTTTCTGTCAAAATTCTTGTTACTTAAAAAGTTGTGATAAAGGTCCCACTGATGCTGAAGATGCTTCTCTTGCAGGATGCAACAGCTGAAGATCTGCTCAAGTGCGCTCCTTCCTAGTCTGAAGCTAGCCTGTTCTGCTAGCAGTTCTGTGGTGTTGCTGATGTGGTTCCAGGCCTGACGAGAGGGGGGGACAGGGGGGTCTGGTGTACCCGGGCCCGCGGCTGTGAAGGGGGCCCGGCCTTGGTCAGTGGATTTTTTTTCCCTCTTCTTCTCCTTTTCTTTTAAAGAAAGGTCTGAGAACAGAACACCCACCCAGGCATTACACATGCAGATGTTGAGTTTCAAGTCTGTAGTATACAAATTCGGGGTAGACGGGTCTGGGGTGAGAAGTGTAGTCAGCGATGTCATATTCTCGCTGGACAAGCCTGGAGGCGGAAGGCTGCTGGTCACTGAAGATTTTATCGTGTGTGAACCGTCTAGAAGAAAGTTCGTGCATTGAGATTGCTGGAGACATGTGCCACTATGGAGGGAGGGGCGGGCCCTGCAAGCAAGTCGGAATTAACAGTGAAGATGTAGGTATGTTACTGATGTGTGGCCACTCTGTGAACCGAGAGGATGGGGGCCTGCATCTGGTGCTGCAGCCTGTAAGCGAGAGATATCAAGGCTGCTTTTTTTCGTAGTTAGTAAACAACACTGAGACTTTCTTTAACCGTTTCTCCATCACCAAACAAACAAATACATTAGTCTACACAGTATCCTTAAATTGCTCTTTGTCTTGACACCCACAATCAAGGTAGAGGCAAATTATGTTGGCCCTGATTTTAGTTTAGAGGCCAGTGACTAAGATGCCAACAAGTTCCACCCATGCCGGCCATCGGCCATGAGCCGGAATGCATTGTTGATGACAACACGACAAGAGAGAAAGGTGGGGGGGGGGGGATAGTCTCCATAGACTCGACGGGACGGACTTTCATGGGAATTAAATGGTCGGTGTTTAGACTGACATTTTTATGAGATAGGTAGACAAGTCAGCAGTAAAGTCGCCGTGTGCTTGACCATCCCTTTCAATCGGCCGGAGTCCTTGGACCAAAGAAAGCTTTGACAGTTGGACCTTTAGAAAGTTATACACACTTAGTTTAACATCTTTTCACACCGAACTCTCCTGCCTGTCGCACGCCCTCTTCTAGACTCGAAAAGCCGAGATACGCTGCACTTTGTTTGGTGAGTACAGTATTTTTTTTTATTTGTGCTTCTATGATTTTCTGTTTATTGGCAAATAGCATTTGACAAGGCAGGAACATCAGTGTCGATATGAGTGACTATAGCAAGCGTCTCAAATTGACTGAGGATAATGAAGTTTGTGAGAAATTTGTTTGTTTGTTTGTTTGTTAGGGTTTAACGCCGTGCCAGCAACTAAGGCTATATCACGGCAATGAAAGACAAATTTATGACAAAAATTCCATCAGAGATCTTCAAAAAGATATAACAGTGCCATTCCAATAAAAACAACACAACCAAGAGAATTTTTAAAAGAGTGATTCTAGTATAAAAGTGGTTGTTGTGGCCAAAAGGCCGTCAACAAACCAAAACCATAAGCCAAAACTAACAGGAATTTAAAACTTAAATTTTATGGAAGAGTCCAATCCCTCTTAAAAATGCAAAAATTGCTGCCGATGGGACGGACCTAAACAAAGCAGACACAGAAACTGCTGTGAAAAAACGCTGACGGGTACTCTGGAGCTCAGGGCAAGTAATTAATACATGTTTAACATTTAAAACTTCTGTACACCACGGGCAAACAGGTGGTGGTTCACCTCGTAAGAGATACGATTGCGTGACATAGGTGTGTCCTAACCTCAGTCTAGTTAAGACTACCTCCTCCCGTCGCACAGGGCGGCACGGAGGTAGGCGGTCAGAAAGATTGGGAAGGGTGGCGTGTAGCTTGTTTTGGCCCAGAGTGTCCCAGTGGCGTTGCCACAGTGACTGAACATAGGCCGTGAAGAGAGATTTGCAGTCAGATGATACAAGCGATTTCAACTGACTAGACAATTTGCAAGCGGCCCTGGCAGCCTGGTCTGCTTGGACGTTGCCAGCAATACCAGCGTGGCCAGGTGCCCAAACGAAAACAATATCTTTGTTTCGGTGAATGAGTATTCCATGGATTTTGTGGATTTGTACCAAGAGAGGGTGGTCAAAACAACTGGAAAGAAGAGCTTGGAGGGCAGAAAGGGAGTCAGAGATGACCAAAAAGTTGTGCTCCGAAGAGCGGTGAACATGCTGCAAGGCTAGCAAGATGGCATGAAGTTCCGCTGTGAAGATAGAGCAGCCATCTGCAAGTCGGGCTGAAGCGGCCCGTTGCGGCTGGCAGGATGGAACTGCTGCCGCAGCAACAGGGCCACCGTTTGGAACTTTGGAACCATCTGTAAAGATACAGCAGAATCCAGGATAGTCAGAAAGAAGTTCCTGAAAGCGTTGAAGAAAGATGAGGTCACTAGTGTCCCCCTTTTTAAAGGCTGTAAGATCAAGACGGATCTCTGGAACAGGAAGAGTCCAAGGAGGAGTTGGCAGTAGAGGGAGAGGCTCTACCTGCTGGATATCTACTCCGGCAGCTTGCAGATGAGGTGCCACACGGAGTGATAATGGTTTTTGTTCCTTGGTACGAATAGCATACAGGGCAGCACGCTGTGGTCCAAAGACGGCACGGTAAGCAGGGTTTTCAGGATGAGACTTCAAGCGACAGACATAGGAGAGCATGAGTTTCAGACGGCGAAGGGACAGTGGAGGCTCACCAGCTTCTGCGTACAAACTATGTACAGGAGTGGTGCGAAAGGCACCCAAACAGATGCGGAGCCCTTGATGGTGAATAGGATCAAGAATTTTGAGATAGGACTCTCGAGCAGAGCCATAGATGATGGATCCATAGTCTAGCTTGGAGCGGACCAGGGCACGATACAGGCGAAGCAGGACCGTGCGGTCCGCCCCCCAGCTGACATGGCCAACTACTCGAAGAACATCCAAGGCTTTCTGACATGAAAGGCGTAGAGATCTGATATGAGGAAGAAAGGATAGTTTACGGTCAAAGATGACCCCAAGAAATTTTACTTCCTGAACTACTTTGAGTACCGTGCCGTTGACAGAAATACAAGGGTCTGGAAACATGCCTCGTAGTTTACAAAAGTGGATGCATACTGACTTTGTGGGAGAAAATTTGAAGCCATTTTCTGTCACCCACTTCTGCACACCGTTTACGCACAGCTGAAGCCGGCGTTCGAGGCATGGCAGCAAACGGCCTCGGATGCAGAGAGCAAAGTCATCTACATACAACGAGGCCTCCAAACCTGGAGAGACAGATTTTAGGATAGCATCTATTTTAATGTTGAAGAGAGTTGGTGAAAGGATGCTGCCCTGTGGGACGCCCATTTCCTGTTCCTGAGGAGCAGACAGAATAGACCCTACACGAACTTGAAAAAGTCGGTGAGATAGAAAGTTTTCAATGAAGATAGGCATACGACCCCGGAAGCCAAGGGCATGAAGGTCCAACAGAATACCTTGCTTCCAGGTTGTGTCATACGCCTTTTCCAAATCAAAAAAGACCCCTAACACATGTTCTTTGCTAACAAATGCATCTCTAAGGAAAGTTTCAAAACGGACCAGATGGTCCGTGGTACTGTGGTGTTTTCTGAAGCCACACTGCAGGTTGGAGAGGAGGCCATGAGACTCAAGATGCCACGTGAGCCGGGCATTCACCATGCGTTCTAAAGTTTTGCACAGACAACTAGTAAGGGCGATAGGACGGTAAGAGTTGGGATCAGAGGGATCCTTACCAGGTTTTGGGATGGGCACCACGACTGCCTCACTCCACGAGGGAGGGAAACAGCCAGACCCCCAGATAAAGTTAAAGATATCTAGGAGGAGGCGTAGAGAGACCTGTGGAAGATGAGTCAGCAGCTGATATGAAATGTTGTCTGGGCCAGGTGCAGAGTCATTGCACTTCTGGAGGGCCTGCTGCAATTCTTCAAGAGAGAAGGGTAGGTTGTACTGTTCAGAGTTGTTAGAAGAGAAGTCACAGCTAGAAGATTCCTGAACAGACTTCAGGTGCTGAAATTCTGGAGAGTAGTGGGAAGAAGAAGAGTTTTGTGCAATGGTGGATGCCAATGAGTTTGCAACATCCTGTGCCTCTGTGAGGATGGAGTCTCCAACCTGCAGGTGGCCTACTGAGCCTGCCTGAAACTTTCCCTTAATCTTTCTTATGGCCGCCCACACTGCCTGGGAGGTGGTGCGGGATGATAACGAGGACACAAACCTCTGCCACGCAAGCTTTCTACTCTGTTTAAAAATGTATCGAGCTCGTGCTCGGCTGCGTTTAAAATTTAGCACATTTTCTGGAGTGGGATGGCGAAAGGCAAGGCGCTGAGCCTTCTTTCGGTCGTGTTGAGCCATCCGACACTCCTCTGTAAACCAAGGGACACGTAGATGTTGATTCCGTGTCCCTTTTTTCGGTATTGTTTTCGAAGCAACCTCGGTTAATATATTTGTAAAAATTCTAACAGGATGCTCTTTATCATTACTGAACTTTTCTAAGTTGATATCTAAAGTAGAAGAAAGGCGGGTGGAGCAGAGGGCTTGGAAAGCAGGCCAGTCTGCCTTAGTCAGGTTCCACCTGCCATTAGAAAAATTTTTGTCCCGTTCCAGAGTACTTAAAAATTTTAAAATTATAGGAAAGTGATCGCTACCGCACAGGTCGTCGTGTACAGCCCAGTTAAAATCTAGTAACAGTGCTGGGCTGACCACTGATAGATCTACTGCTGACACTGTGCTACAGTATGGACGGCAAAAGGTGTTGGAGCCATCGTTCAAAAGGCAGAGATCACTTTCCATAAAAAGTGATCCCAACAACTCTCCCCTAGGGTCACTCGAAGTTCCACCCCAAAGGGGGTGGTGCCCATTAAAGTCCCCTAAAAGAAGGACGGGAGAAGGAAGTTGGGTCAGAAGACCCTCAAGGTCTTGTCGGGAGACCCGAGCAGAAGGAGGAAGATAGATACTGCAGATAGTGATAGTTTTGCCCAAGGTAACCCGGGCAGCAACTGCTTGAAGAGGAGTGGAAAGTGGTATCGGGCTAAACAAGAGGTGGGAACGGAGAAGAAGAGCAGTCCCACCTGAAGGGACGTCAGTCTGTGAGTCCTGACGCAAAACCTGAAAGCCTTTAAAAGAAAAGGTGGTAGAAGGTAGGAGAAGAGTCTCCTGAAGAGCTATAACATCAAGAGAGAAGCTAGATGCTAGGCATCGAAGTTCTTCAAAGTTTGCTCGGATCCCTCGACAGTTCCATTGAAGGATTGTAGACATGCTATCTGTGAGGGAAAGAGGCTGAACGCCTCACAGTAGCAGAGGTAGAAGAGGGGAAAGGTGAAGAAGGCAGGGGACGGCGGGATGGAGAAGGCGACGCAAAACGCCGCTCATCTATATCCATCCCCTGCTCGCCAAGAGTGGCAAAACGATTTGAAACAGGGACTACTGTTGCTGCTGTAGTGGCCCCAGATGTGCTGTGGTGTGTAGTGGGTTTTTCAGGTGATTTAGGTTTTGATTGTGCGTTTTTCTTGTCTGTCTGTTGTGTAGTGTTTTTTCCTTTTGGTGATTTTGTGTTACGTGCTTGTGGGCGTGTAGTTTGTCTGACTGGTGAAGGTTGTTTGGCCTGTGGTGTTTGTGCTTGTGTGGTCTGAGTGGTCTGAGGTGTTTGTGTTGTTTGTGATGACTGGGTGCCACCACTGCATGCAGGAGGAGGAGGAGGAGGCATAACATGTCTGACTGGGACAGGGCCCTCAGAAGAGACCCATGTCATGTCCGTCTGGATAGCAATAGAGTTCGATGGTCTTTTTCCCACGACTGCAGAGTAGGAAATGGAGCCTACAGTGGGAGATGGGCCACCCACAACGCGACGGCGAGCATCGGCGTATGAAACGCCAGATTCCGCGCGTACGCGCTGAATGGCTGCCTCTTCCTTCCACTTTGGGCAGTCTTTGGAAGAAGCCGTGTGGGCACCATCACAGTTGCAGCATTTGGCGCTTGAAGTGCAATCAGCTGCAGCATGGCCAGTCCCACCGCAACGAAAGCAGCGGGCTTGGGACTTGCAAAAGCTTGCCCCATGACCATAACGCTGGCAGTTGAAGCAGCGCAACGGAGAAGGTATGAAAAGAGAGACTTTTACCTTCAAATACCCAACATCAATGGTGTCGGGTATTTTAGGAAGGCAGAAAGTGAGAAAAAGAGTGTTGGTTGGTACAGATTTTCCATCCTTCTTTAGGGTGACCCTCTGTACTGCTGTGACCCCTTGGTATGCCAGTTCGGACCTGATGTCAGGTTCCGACATCCCAGCCAGGTCAGGACAACGAATGACCCCTTTGGAAGAGTTGAGGGATCGATGTGCAGTTACTTTAATAGGACGGTCAATGAACCGTTTTCCGTCCCATCGGCGCAGGGCCTCACTTGCCTTCTGGTCTGCGCACTGTACAAGATACTGTCCAGAGCGCAAACGTTTGATGGATGAGAAATCTGTTGATATATTTTTGAAGCCCTTTGAAATTGCAAATGGTGAAAGGGATGAGAGCGGCTGGGCCGGCTCTGTACCCTCAACCAGAAGAAAGCGGGGCCAGGCCCCCTCAACATTCACTCTTACATTCACTCGAACCTCTTCCTCACTGTCCGAAGACTCATTCTCACGTATGCGTTTCCCCAGATTTGATTTTTTTTTTGCCATAATGAATTTCATTTGTTTCATTCCTTATGCTCCCCACCCACCATGGAGTCCAACAAGGGGATGCGACCGAGCGGTACCACTTAGGGCATTTCCAGCAGGGTCGCACCAGGGATACATAAGGAATATACTCTGGCCTACAGAGTGTGTAGACCAGATTGACCCCGGCCGCAGCCTTCTAGCGAAGCTAGGGCAATGCACGACCAGCCGATTGATTGGTGTGGGCCACACCAACCTCCCGTCTAGGAGAAGTCCGGGCCAAAGAGGTGTGTTGGTATAGTAGGCCGCAGCCCACCAGGGACCTCAACCTCCAGGATCCCATCCTCCCCCGTCACGGGTTGCCCTGCACGGCAAACACAGGGGGCCTAAAGGAGGCCACAGAGAAAAGAGCTGCATTGAAAGAAAGGCATGATTGGAGAAGATGATAGGGAAAGGCCAGTGTAGGCAGAAGATAGAGAAGGCAAAACTGGAGTGTGATAGAGAGATGTTTGTTTAGAAAGGAATGAAGGTGAAAGGGCCAGTGAGGGAGAAAGGAGAAAAGCCTAAGGGAAAGGGGTGGGCCAGCTTGGTCACCCAGCCAGAGAGAGGCTGGGTGTTCACCCCCGGCACGAGAAGCCGGGCCCACGGGGGCAAGTTTGTGAGAAAAGCTCATAAATATAGCCTTACAAATTTTTTAGTCAGCAGGTAAAATGACATATTGGTACTGCATAACTTTTTTTCAGCTAAAATTTGCTAAACATTTCTATTTTATGTCACAAAACCCTCCCCCTTTGATCTACTTAAATATTAAAATTAACAACAGTTACTGGCTTATTAGTCTTTAAAACATTTGCACTCTCTTCTAAAACTGAGCAAGTATTTAACTGATACTGACTGATGGGGGTTGAAGTCGACCGAGTTTGCTTGGTAAAAAGTTGGAGGAATTCAAACTTTCTGAGAGTCTGAAGGCGGCAGTTCAGTTCAGTTATGTGTTTGTGTGTAACAGCATGTGCTGTGTGTGTGTGCGTGTGTGTGCGTGCGTGCGCGCGTGTAGTTTTGCTAAAGGAATAAATGAATTAAATATAGGAAGGGACTTTCGATTGGTGCTGCGTGTTTGCCTCATTTGTTATGTAAGTTGATAACTGATGTGCTCTGCTGTTCGTAGCAGCAAACACTTTTTTTAAATGGGGGTATAACGAATCTGTCGAGTTTTTGACATCGCTGTTGACCTAACAGGCCTTCCTTACCCTGGGGATGTTTTCCATGGAGCAGGGTACTACACGTTTGATCCTTTAACATCATTTTTCTTCATTTACTAACCACTCATGTGTAAACAATTTTATGTCAAGTAGTGATGTAGATAATAGTTCACTTGTCCTGATGTTTGCAGTCTATATTTCGTTACTGAATGAAATGTAGATATTGACAATCGAATTGTAAACATATTATTATATACTCGGAAAATAATTTACAATTACAATTACAAGGGGCCCGGAAAGTCGTCTGTCCCGGGGCCCGTGCTGGCTCTCGGCGGCCCTGTGTGGTTCTGTGTTACTTTCAGAGCTACTTTTCTTGGGAGGCTGATAAGGCTTATGGTTCTGTAGTTTTGCCACTGTTTGCCGTTTTCTTTTCTTTTGGAAGGGGTATGACTAGTGACTGTGTCCATTCTTTGGGCAACGGTTATGTCAGCTGGTACAGCCCAAGAAGGAATGATACGTAAGCACCAATGCTTCATTAGTTGTCAAATGTCACTGTGAAATATGCTTAACCTTGCTGGCCCAAATCACAACGGTGGCTAATCTCCGAAAATCTTTGAAATATAAACAAACATGCATCCACGAAAGGTAGCTGCACTTAAATAAAAAGAATAAGGACTCAACTATAAGATCAGGCATCTACTCCAAAAATTAAAATCTTTGTTTTGAATACATTTAAAAGATTTTTTACTAATGGGTGTTAAAATACCATATTTGTGGCACATAAAAATGTTTTTGGGTACCTACAATGAAAATTTTGACTTTAATCAATGTTTTTCATAAAAAATGTAAAAGTATTTCAAATATGCATATATCAAATACCAGATGTTATATACCAAAACTTTTGGTGTTTTTGTAAATTAGAGACAGTGATCTAAAGGATGTCATATGAACTTTCTTGTTTTCTCAAGAGGTCTAGGAGCTATAACCACTCAAACATAGTACCCACCCGTAAACTCGGCAAATAGATTTTTTTCCTCTCTTCAAATGTTAATTTCAGCCAAATTTATGTTCCTACCACGATATCCAAGGGTTATCCTTTATTTTATGCATTTCTTAAGAAAACAGCAAAACTTGAATGTTGTAGCACAAGCCCATATTGAGATACCATGTTTTGTATTTAAGCCCCCACATCGAAAACGGCAATTGGAGAAATTTAAGTTTAAAGTTTGAAGATATAAATAACTTTTGTTGGATCACTTCAAAAAATAGCTTTTTAGTGTTTATGCTAGACTGGGCATCCTACCATATAACTGAAGTGAATTTTAGTATACCAGGATCATACCTTTCACCCTCACAGCTTTCTTTGTTGGCAACCGTTAGCATTTTTGTTTGCATGTTTTCTTTTCTCTGCCTCTTGGATGCTGTCATCTCCCTTATCATCTATTATTACTACAATTCTTTTTACTAAGTGCTTTTACTGATGTCCCTCAAGGCAGAAGCGAAAGAAGAATGCAGCACATAGCACCATCTGCAAGCTAAACTCTCTGCACATAGCACTCTCCTTTGTATCTGTACACAGCCTGCAAAGAGTTACAGCTCTTTAATGTGAGTAGTCAGTTTACCTGATCTATATGCCTGTTCTTAAGCAAATCCAGTCTGTATGTGACACAATTCTCAAAACAGGTCCATATCTTCTGGAGCTGAAACAAGTTAGACATCCATAAGAATGCATAGTTCAGCAAGAGGTTATGCATTACTTCCTTGCATCTAGCAAGCAGACAGTGTGCATCTATTCAAATACAATGGTTGGCTAGTTTGTTTCTGAGGTAAACTAAACAAACAAACTGGCACGGTGACTAAATATTTTGCAGCATATTCCTGCAAACAGGCATGGAATGAAAATCATTTACGAAGAAAGACAAAGTGAATGAAGTCTTTACATTATATGTTAAAAGTTTGTGATGAAAGGGTTTTCTTTCACAGTGCACAATACAATTCAGTTTTTAATATATAATTAGATACGTGGTTGAAAAATTAAGCTCAAAACCTCACCAAGTCTTTTCCCAAATGCAGCATACTGCATAACCTTTGAAGCCTGTGGTATGCTAACCTGTAGACTGACACAAAAATGTTATTGTTTAGCTGATATGCTAACCTGCATATAAAATGTTATTTCACACTCAAAACTGTATGCTGGAATATTATTGATGTTACGCTGTAATGTTGAACTCACACATATTAAAATTAGCCAATCTGAATAAAGCACAATTCATCAACCTTCTATATTCTGAGGTGCTCAAGCAGGGTGGGGAAGAAACTACAAAGGCCCTGACTGTCCTGTGCCAAAGAGTCTGGGAGCCCAAAGAATGGCCCAAAGAATGGACACAGTGACTAATCATACCCCTGCCAAAGAAAGAAAACAGCAAACAGTGCCAGAACTACAGAACTATAAGCCTCATACAGAACTGCATCAGAACCACTGCAGAAAAGCTGCTAGCAGAAGAACAGGCCGGATTCAGACCACGTAGAAGCAGTTTAGCAGATCTGTTGTCTCCTTACAGAAAAACATCTTCAGCATCAGTGGGACCTTTACCACAACTTCACTGACTTTAAGAGTCTGGCACGAGGGGCTATGGCATGTGATGCGAAAATTCAACATAGAAAAAGGACTCATCCAAGTCGTTGAAGTGCTGTAAAATAGCTCAACAAGTACAGTACTACTGAACAACCAAATAGGAGCTTACTTTCGCACCACAGTAGGGGTACGTCAAGGATGTCCCCTATCACCCGTGCTGTTTAATATCCTCTTGGAGAATATCATGCTTAAAGCACTCCACGGCCATCAAACTTCCATTTTAATTGGTGGAAGACCAATTTGCAACCTACACTTTGCTGATGACAAAGAACGGCAAGACCTCACCAACAGACTGACAGACAGCTCAAATGCATATGGAATGGAGACAAGCACTGAAAAGAGAAAGGTTATGATCAATGGCAACTGCAAAGTAGAGATCTATATGAACGGGGTACAGCTCGAAGAGGTAAACAGCTTCAACTATTGGGAGCCACCCTCTCCAAGGACGGCAGCTCCACGCCAGGATCGCAACAGCAACAGCAGCAATGGCTAGGCTAGATAGTATCTGGCATAGCCACAAGATAAGGTTCAATTATTAAATTATTATTAACGCAGATTTATATAGCGCAATTTTCAACTCGACTCAATGCGCTGTACAGTGTATGGAGTTAGTTTTAAAATCACTGAAAAATAGCAGAATTCTTGTAGTAAGATCATCAGGTTAGTTTTACAATCACTGAGAAATATCCAGATTCTGTTCAAGAATTTCAATAACAAGTACAGGCTGTACAAATCCCTGGTAGTGCCGATCCTCCTCTACGGATGTCACACATGGACTCTGGTCGCCGAAACAGAAAGGAGAATCCAGGCATTCGAGAACAATTGCCTGAGTAGGCTGCTCCGGATCTCATACAAAAAAACATAAAACTAACGACTTTGTACAAAACAAGATGGCCACACTGGCAGGACACCAGGAACCTCTACTATCAACAGTCAAGCGACGTAAGCTGGTCTTCTTTGGGCGTGTGACCCGGCACGACACCTTGTCGAAGACTATCCTTCAAAGCACCTTGAACAGTGGACGACACCGCAGTGGCCAGAAGAACTGGCTTACAAACATCAAAGACTGGATTGGTTGTCTTGTACAGGACCTACTCACTACCACCTAAAATAGGCGTGGCGGGCCATGTTAGCTGCCGTGTCTATCCATGTGCTTCCCCAACGACAGGTGCCGGTCAAGGGACAACTGTCTGACTGATAACAGGCTGACAGCTCAAGAAAAATGGTGTTTGTGATATATTTATTAAAGCATGTGGAGCATGTTGTGCATTGTGAAGAATTAATTCCAGACCATGCTCATCCCTTGCTTCAAAATTTCTTTTGCAAGCTACTTTATGGGCTGAAGATCATTTAGAAAATACTCAATTCAGTTAATCAACTAACAAAACCAGAGGACCTCAAACAACTGCTCTTTTTGTAGGCATGGGCAAGTTTGGAAAGTAGATTTGGAGTCTGGAGTTTGGAGTCAAATCTGCTAATACTGCAAATAACTTCTGAAAGGGAGTCCTGATTCAGAAATGTAAGATTAAACATTTTTTTTATATACTTAAAATCTTCAGATTTTGAGATTTCTTCTGATACCAAAATGTTTTTTCTAGTCCCAAAATTGAGTGAGTTATACATGTTTGAAGTGTGCAATTATATTACTCATTTTGAGAAAAGCAGGTTCAAGTTCTTCAGTAGTCCCACAAGGTTTTTCCTTAGCAACATGTACTTCTAATAGTTCAAACTGCACTATATTTTGCACAACGATAAAACACATCAAGCTACATTATTTCAAATTATAAAAATGTGCAAAGCATCAAATATTTGTAGGTTTTAGTACCTTACACTGTTAGTAAATCAATAGCAGTGGAAGAAAAGTGTTACTGCATTCTGGTCAGCACGCACACTCAGAAAACAACAGAATACTCTAAAAAATTCATGTCCCCTTTCCGTGTTCAAAAGATGAATTAATCAAGTGGTACATTAACATTTTTTCCTCACTCAGATTCATCGAAGTCACTTGCTAAGTCATCTGCAGTGTCATCTTTCCTAAAATAATCTGAAAGTTATCTTCCGAGATTTTACTGTTCTGAATATTGAAGAGTCGAAGATTGATCAGAATTAAGTAAAGGTAATAACTCTTCATCAGTAAGATGCTTTTTTTTTGCCATTTTCTTGTTTTACATAACACTTTGAAAGTGTGAAGAAAGACTTGCAGAAACAAGTTGCCTCCCTGTCAGCCAATTTCTCCGTACATTTCTTCTCTTTACCAAGCAAAAAGTCACCATATGATTATCCCATCGGATAGCGATTGGATTAACGACCTGATTTGCTTACTCATAAACTTCTGCAGACAGATCTAATGACTGAATAATATTTGAATGAGTAATTGAAGACACTGAAAATAAGAGTCTGAGTTCTATAGTAAGGTATAATATGATGGGGTTCTGACAGGGATACAGTAATAAATAGCATTGGAATTTCATCATTTTCCTGCGGAATTCAGGACTGATTGCAGTAGTGTACCTTGATTAAAATGTATTTTAAGATCATTTCTCACTTCTACTTTAACACAATTATTAATTTCCCTGTTAGTTTAATTACCAAGGAATTCATTTTCACAAAAAAGTAAAACTGCACAAGTTGACCCTAATCACCTTCCAGGCCTCTGCTGCCAAACTACTGTGCGAGTTAGGACTCACTTCATGGTGGCAGGTCACATTTAGTACTATATATATATGTGTGTGTGTGTGCAGCTTAGCATTAGTCCTGATAAGAAAAATGTCCTTGATTGTCCTAACATCTGAGTTAACATCAACTCGTAGCACAAATAAAATTATTTAATAAAAGAAAGAAATTAGGGTTGACCCTAACCTCTTCCAACACAAATAACTGCTTACTGATTTGATATCAATGTTGCACAAATGTACTTTACCTTTGTTGAAAAAGGCTGTGAGAGAGGTGGATCGACGAGGAGCTGAAGGTAATCGGGTAATTGAAGTAGATGCAGCAGGAAATACTTGGGAGGATGCTTGGCGGATGGGAACAGGAGAAAGAAACCTTTCAAGAGCAAATTGTTGTGATGAGAAACTTTTGTTGAATGAACATACAAACAAAAGGCAAGAATCAATATATTTATTTCAGCGAATGTTGAAGATTTAAAATTCAACTTTCAATATGTTTCCCTTCTAGTGAACAGTTAATATTTGAGCTTGAGTTAAGGGAAAAATCATATTACATTTCTGGGTTAGGGTTATCCTAAGCATGTCAATTCTATGCCTTACATTTCTGCAGCTGAGGGCATCAGTCCATTACTGCTTGAAGGATGTTCTGTTGGAGAATTTCTAGGAGGTGTACACATTCCTCTGTCACAGTTGTTGATCACATCAAATAAAGATGATCCCTGTAGCCAAGCAGTTTCATTGAAGATATGTGCAGGGATACTAAATATTTAAATGATTATTCCTCCCTCCCTCTCCACTCTGTGAATATTGTTTGTTTACATGTTTTTGGACAGCAGGAAGGTGAATAAAATGACCTGTGAATATTGTTTACATTTGTGAATGGCAGGTAGGTGAAAAAGATGACCTGTGAATATTATTTGTTTACATATTTTTGAACGGCAGGAAGCTGAATAAGATGACCTGTGCATCTGCTGTCACATGTTTCATTCTCTGAGTGAGAAGGGAGATGCCAAATTTTTAACCACGACCTTAATGAGCCTGAAGCTGATGATGCAATGGCAAAGAGGTTAACAGTTTTATGAACTTTGTACGAAGCACGGTCACCACACTTGCAGGACAGCAGCAACATCTATTTGCAATAGTCAAGTGACATAAAGCTGGTCTGGTGTGGCCATGTTATCTGGCATGACACTTTGCTGGAGACTTTCCTTCAAGGCACTTTAGAGGAAGGTTGATACTTCAGTATCTAGAGAAAGAACTGGTTTACAAACATGAATGAGTGAACTGGTTGTCCTGTCCTGCACCTGCTATCGGCCAAGACAAGTAGGAGTGGCGAGGCTTGTCAGCTTGTGGTTCTATCCATGTGCCCCGCAATGACTGGTACCAATCAAGGGATGAAAGACTGATTCTACAATAATTTAGATATTATTGTACACTTTTAAAACAAAGAGGCTCAGGGAACTCTCATCCCTCAGAAGGAAAAAAACAAAAAGAAGGGCCTTTTGAAAAGAAAGATTTTTCCTCAATTTCACTAATTTTTCTTCTTTAAACAGTTGGTGTAAAAAAGAATACTACGCAAAATATTTTAATGTCACAGAAACTGAAAAATGTAGGTTAATCAGATATACAGCTGTTTCTCCTTATTACTGATATGACATCCTTCTTCATTACTACTAACCTCTACTAGCTGTCTTAACCTGGTATATTTAATGTCACAGAAACTGAAAAATGTAGGTTAATCAGATATACAGCTGTTTCTCCTTATTACTGATATGACATCCCTCTTCATTACTACTAACCTCTACTAGCTGTCTTAACCTGGTATATTTAATGTCAAAGAAACTGAAGACATACATTAATCAGATATACAATTTTGTTCTTATTACTGAAACATCCTCTTTCATTACTATTAATCTTCAGCTCTGTTAACCTGGTATATAAAGGTAAATCTTCATGCCAATTAATGTCATTCCATTTTCTTGTCTGACTAACAAAGCCCTTTATGAAATTTACTCTGAATGTTTTTTTTATTTTGTTTTGTTTTGTTTTACTGAGTTCTAATGGGAAAATGACATATTACAAATCTCAGTCTCTGTTGTGGTACATGACAAACCTGTTGAGATTGTTGACAACTCCTGCAGGTATAGGCACTGTTTCTGATTGCAAGCTTAAATGGAAAGTGAACACCAAACAGCACTTTTTAAACGTGGTCAGCAAAGAGTGTACTTTTTCGAAAAAATGAATAGTTTCGCAGTAAACACAGCAATCTTGAGCTGCTTTTATCAGTTATTCACTTTCTTTTAAATCTGTTTTCTGTTTTATCTGTCTGGAAAATAGCTGTGTGTTTTTCCAAAGATCTTCAAGACTTTAGTTAAAAACTTTATAAAAGCCCTGTAAATACATGTGCATATCTTGGATAATGTGCAGGTGCTGTTAGGAAAAGCATGAATGGTGGTGTTTAACTGTAATCATTCACAGAACAGCATTGGGTCAAACACATGCAATGCAACTGGCAAAAAAAAAAAAAAATTACAGCTGAAGGCAAAGAAAGCAACCAGAAAATGTTAACTCCTCATAAAAATGCAAATCATGAGAAATCAATGACAATCTGAGCTGCTTCTTATATCCTGTACAGGAACTAAAAGAGGCTCTGATGAAAAATGCTATATAAAGAATGTATGCTACAGACACCACAACGGGTGAGTAAAGAGTTTCTGCGCAGGTTCCCTGAAAGTATGTGACTGATCATGGCTTATACAAAAAATTTCCTCTGGTGTTGTCTGGGTGCTACACAGCACTACTTAGATCCATGTATGGATCTGTCCTTGTATATTATGCTTCATGTTTAACTAGCCTTCACAAAAACCACCACTAGCTACAAAAACTGTCTAAATGTAAAGCACAAATGGAAGCATTTTTAAAAAAATAAGAAACTGTGGTATTAAATAAGTAACAAAAGTTAATGGAAAGATAAGAAAACAATATAGTAATCTGTACCTCTTGCCAAGCAAAGAACTCCAGGATTTTGTACTCAATGTGCTGTAGATGCTGGAATATACAAACGATATGTATATCAAATACTTTGTTAGCATGGAGTTTACCCAACGTTTCAAGAAGTGGACCAAGATATGGAAAAAATAGGATATTGTGCGGAAAAGTCAAAACAACAGAACTGCTCAATGAATTATGAAAAATACTATTTGAATTTCATGTAAATAAACAAGCTTTCATGTTTCCTCAATACTTCAAATGAAAACAGCAAATGCCAAAAGGAAATTTCTGCTTTGCTCAAAGAAGTATCTCATCTTCTTTGTCATCCAAACACCAGTTCTGATTTTTAGAGAAAAAAAAATCTCTACCTTAACAATATCTGCAGGCAGCTTGGGTTCTGTTTTGACAAAATGTTCAAGTACTTTGGCGAAGTCATATGGCTCGATAGCCAAAACATTCAAAATCCATGGGAATCTAAATGTTGAATGTTCAAGGTTGTTGCCATTTACTCCAAGGCTTCCTTCAAATAAAACAGAAGTAACACTAAAGTAGTTTTCAACAGCATATTTTTTAATGCTGTTTATTTTCCTTTTACATACATTTTTAATGATAAAACACCTACTGCGGTAACTTCAAACTGCTATTTTATCCAATTCCCACTTTACTGTCTGAATTGATATACTTTAATTTCAAACAGTTTGTTCTACAATAAGAATGATGTTTCTATCTGCTGGTACACCAAAGAATGCAAATAAAGCTTCTTGTGTGAGTGTGTGCATGTGCAGAAGCACATATCTATTTAAGTCAGTGCACTTACTGGAGAGACCATATGCCACCAACACAACTTCTAAACAGCAAGCAATCAGAGACCTATGGAAGTCATCTTTGTTGAGAAGTGTGTTCAGTACAGATTGAGACAGACGCTTGCTTTCCTGAAAACAATGATGAGAATGAAAAAAAACCTTTTCTATAAGTAATAAATTGTTTTTATTCTGATTAACAAGTTAAGATAACGTCACTGTATCCTGAATAAACAAAAAGGGGAGACAAATTACTGCAACTGTCCCCACTAAAGTTATGTGTGTGTACTTTGTGAGACTATTCTCAATCTCCTTTCTCCAAAACAATTTACAAACAGGGCAGGTATGCATACACATCAACAGACAGTTGGCTCTTTCCAAAATACACTTCAAGAAATTTAAGTCAATTTAGTTATGGTGGTCATTTAAGTATACTTTAAGGATTTTAAAACTAGGCTTTCACATCTTTGTAAATCCATGTCAGAACAATTAACTTAATGACAATTTTGAATAATGTTACACCTACAACATCCCATAACCTAGACGCTATAGTGCCTTTTAACGAAAGTGAACGTAATCTCAACCCTATTCTGAACAATGTAACCTAGGGGTCATAGGACCCTAAACATAAGTGTAAGCCGGTTCTGATAAATGTTACACCTAACAGGTAAAGGTAAGAGTCCCATAGCCTAGGACCAATTGGAACAGCGAATGTAAATAAGCCTAACTCTGACCCACTTCTGATGAATGTTATACCTAATCCTAATAGTTAAGAGTCCCATGGCATAGAAGCCATAGAAGAAGTTAATGTAAGTGAGTTTTTTGAATAGCAACTGGCAGTGTAAGACTGGGAGAATGGAAGGTTCTATTTTATATATTTTATATCTATGTTGTGGAAGTCCTGTAAGCTGTTTTTTGCTGCTTCAACAGGTTTTATATTTGCCACCCAAGACCACGTCAAACATGGTGGCTCGCGTGGCGGACAATCGCCTTTCTTAAATGAGGATTTGCTTGTGCTTCAACCAAGTGTTTGCACCTCACCGCTAGACTTCCCACGCATTGACTGGACCAAGTACAACATGGCACCCAACAGCGAAGAACATAAACCCGAGACTACACAGGAAGGAGACAACAAAGAAAAAGAGAGGATCTAGAAGAGGGGTAAGGAACAGAGTGTGGCGGAGAGGTTGTCTGCTGCCACTGATTACTTTGACCAACACCTGCTCCAGTGATAACGAAATGACAACTTGCTGGTAAAATACAACAATGACCATCACTTTAAAAGCCTAATTTGTGAAAGGAAGGGTGCTCATCAGCTTCAAAATTTCAACAATTAAGCCTTTTGCTCTATTCTTGGTATTCGACATCAGGACAGATTTAAAACCTGTAGAAGGCAGACTGTACCAGGATCAACACCATACTCCTCAAAGCCCAAGTCCATTGGACAGATCATGACATCAGAATAAAAGGTCACTGAATCTCCCACCAACTGGTGTACAGCAAACTAGAAGATGGCATAAGGAAACTAGGCTGTCCACATATACTACAAGGACACCTTAAAGGAGAACCTCTTATGGTGTAACATCAAGCCGAAGGAACTGAAGGCTTCAGCTAGTGATATAAGCAAATGGTGAAGGCTGATCTATGCAGTTCCTCATAAATTCTGAGGCCAACAGGCAACAGAGACTTGTTGCTGCATCGGAGCCATGTCAAAGAGAATATCCAGCAATCACAACAATGGCGTTTTGGTGCCCATCTGTGCTAGACTCTATACTTCCACAATTTGACTGCAGTCCCCCAAGAAGCCACACCCTTAATGAATTCCACAATCCTTGTCTTCTTCTGACACAAAGGAAAACCAACATGCAGTCAACATGTATATGTGTGTACTTAGCTGTATACTTCTAGCACATGATCACTATGTCTTACCTGTAATCGTCCTTGCGGATTAGAAAAGTTGTATTAAACAGGTCATGAAAGGTGGAAGGTCAAGCCCGACCTTTGTACACCTTAACATTCTCTAAAAGCAGATACCCATTTCAATGGAAAGCTGCTGAATATCTGCTCCACCCGCAAGTGCACAAAATACCAGGTAATCAAGTCATCCCAATAATACAGTAACAATAACTTAAATCTTCAAATGTACTACAATACTTAGTTTCACCAGTTTAAACACCTGAAATATGCTTGAAGAATACAACTTCCTGCTCAATAAAGCCCAGTCATCTCTTAAGTAACAGCCATCTTCTGGCTTGACATATTGTGACATATGCATATACTACATCAATCAGGGCTTCTAATGCAAACAAATTGTGTACAGTACACATTTGTCTAGGGTGGCTTGTTGACAAACCTGAGGCCCCTTATGCAAGAAAGGGGGGCCGTATCTGCTGGCATAGAAGTGTTGTTTGGGGTAGATGCGTGGAGGTGTTGCATGGGGCAGACAGCCCTAAGTAGTTTCTGCAAGCCAAGCATGACCAGCTGGCCGCCAGAGGCATCAATGACGTCTGGGAAGAATGACACCTCAGGGGTCCCGCACACCTGTCTGCCAGAACCAAGTAAGTAGGACATGAGGAGGGAGGATTAGGCACTTGTCCATCGCGCCACCTGTAGGTGGGGCCGAGGGACAATAGGAGTGGAATCTCCTCGATGTTGCCTACTGTTGATGACTGGATGATGAGTAAGTGGCCAATGGCATGCCTCGTTGTATGTGTCTGTATGAATGTGGAGAGTAAAATAGGGAAACGAAGACATTGCAAAGGACACTTCTCGGCACGACGCCAACGTGGACAGAGCAACTGGTCAGCAGACGAAGCGACTTCAGCTTCTAACGCCAGCTTCACTGCTACCTCCAGACCAAGTCTTAGGCCAAGAGGGCAAGACTTGATCGGGAGGAAAGACGTTGGGTTAGAGAACCTTGAGGCAAGGGGGCGAGTCAGTGGAAATTAAAGGGTATGTGACCAGGACTTGCACTACCTACAAGAGGTAGACGTTTGATGCTAAGGCAGTCAGAAGTCGTCGTTTCTCAAGGCAGGAAAAAGTCTATTGGCGGACGTTTGTTCGGCGGCTGTATGTGGCATTACCGTCGTCGAAGAAACCACATGCGTGCCCTGGAGTGGGACAAAGCTCAAATCTGCGTCGTCAGGAGAGTAGTCATCGCTGTCTGACGTGGTTGGCAGATCGAGCGAGGAGGATGACAGACAGTTGGACAACACCAAGTGTCGTGACAGTCGGCAGGAGTATTGGTCTCCACCTAATCACCAGCGTAGACTCACAAGAAACAGCTGTAACAGAGCTAAGTTGGTGCACTTGCGAGAGTGAATGGTAGTTTTAGAGAGAGGTAAAAACTGTAACACTGGAAGTACGTTTGAGCACGGATAATACTGGGGTCCCCCTAGACGAGTTTTTTTTATTGTACGCATTGTTTATATGTTTTTGTGTTAATTAAATCTTTCATTATTGTTTTATGTTAAATCACGTCATTTGGGGAACAGCAGGGGTTGGGGGCTCGTGAGCCAAGTAGTGAAACTGAGAGATCGACCTGTGATTATCACGTGTATGGTTCCCCTGCAAGTTTGTGTTGACATGGGCAGCTAGAGGTGACCTAACTATTGCCCATGCGCCCGGTTCCCTGGGCGCCAGTATTCACGTTCTGGCTAAGAAACCAGAAATACTGTAACACTGTAATATCTGGTTAATCAACCCAAAATTTATCTTATTAAAAATTTTTTTTAAGAAGGTATAGTTCTACTAAAGGAAAGAAGAAAGATGAAAACAACAAATGGTTAAAAATCAATGTACTCCCTGCCATCCTTGTTCCAGGAAATATATTTAGAATGCTAGTTCTTTCACAAAACAAGCAGAACTGTTACACATTTCTGATTTACTAAAGCATCAGCTGCCAACACTGGTCCGTTCCAGTCAGCAGTGATGTCAATCCTAATTTGCACATGTACAACCATAAAAATAGTATTAAAAAAACATTTCCTACATTCCGCACAGATGATGATGATGATGTCTATTTATAATGAGCAGGTATCCATTCAGAAAAATGCTCATTGCGCAGCAAAAACAGAAGAGAAGAAAAAAATAAAACAACAGGAAAGTAAAAAAAAAAAAAAAGACAGACACAGATAAGGAAAAGTGTAAACAACTTTGAAATGCAATCAAGAACATTTAGAAATGTAAGACAATTTGCAATCTACTTTTTTCTGGTTTCAACTTACATAGTTGAGCATAAGTTCCAGCATTCGATAGTACAGCTTGATGCCCAGTGTATACCTGGGATCTGCCACAGACTGAAAAGAGGAGGTTACTTCTTCAAATTTTCTCACAAACAAATCCCTCATCTGTCTTACTCGCTCTGCAATTTGTGAAGAAGGGTCATTAGAGCATGCCTGAAACAGACAGCATAAATGTATCAGAATGGTACATGAGCTAGGTTTAGAGTTGTAAATGTATGATGGTGGGTTGGAGTTAAAAAAAATATGATGGTGTCAGAGGCAAATACATTTCAACGTCTGTCAACAAAATATATAAATATATTTGTGAAGCACATTCCACACCTGAAAATAACACTGCCACACTTTGGAAATTAAAAATTATTCTTTCATATATTTTTAGGCCTTTGCAGAGGATCTTGAGTGGTAATAGTGTTTCTCCTTTCTGTATATAAATTTTAAAGGCCAAAAGAATGCAGGACTATTATTATGCTTTCTAGGTCTGCATCTTAAACTAGAAATGCATGACAATTTGATGGCTATGAGATTTTCACTTGGTAGTCTGATATCAACAGAAATGTAACTTATACTTGGCAGTCTAATGCAGAAATAAAGCAGCTGCTATAGAATTCCTCACCCCCATGTCCATGTTTTAAAAAAGACTGATGTGGGTTGGTTGGCTGGTATTTAAAACTGTCCAGCAACAAAGGCTACATCAGGCAAGAGACTCAAATTTATCAAAACAGTGGAAACAAGACTCTCTGATAATGTGTTACAAACCACCGAATAAATAACTTAAAAAAATAATGATGACACAAAAGGCAAAGTAGATTTAAGAGGTGTGGCTATGAAAGACACCACTATTAAAATAGAGGCTGTAAATTAAATTAAAACCTTATATCTGCAAGTAGGGTTTTAGTATTTATAAAAATGAAAAAAATAAGCTCCACTGGAGTGGACTTGAACAGGAAGACAATGATCTCTAGCTGAAAACTGCTAGCAAACACTCCAGATGCCAGGATGAATAATTACAAGGCGTACAAAAGGAAAGTTTCTCAAATACCAAGGACAAACAGGAAGGGGACTTGCCTCGTAAAAGGAAGGAATGTATGGCATAGATGTGGCATTCCAGGGCAAATACGCAGCAGGCATAGGTTAAGGGTGGCCCTTATCACTTGCCCTGATCAACATCTTGGAAAATATCATGTAGGAAGCATTCCATGACCATCACACTTCCATTTCCATGGGTGGTAGGTCGATCTGCAGTCTACACTCTTCAAACGTCCTGCTTTACAGATGTGAAATAAGGACTCTGCTTGCTGATACAGAAAGGGGAAATTCCAGGCATTCAAGAACAGTTGCCTGAGGAGGTTTTTCCGGATCTTCTACATAAGACCAATGATCTTGTGTGAAGCATTGCTCACACTCATTGGACACCAGGAACCTCTACTTGCAACAGTAAAGCAGCACTGGCTGGTTTGACCATGTGACCTGGCACAATGTCTTGTTGAAGACTGTCTTTCAAGGTAACTTGGAGAGTGGTCAATGCCACAGTGCCCAGAGGAAGAACTGGTTTATGAATGTGAAGGAGCGGACTGGTCCTGTGCAGGACCCACTCACTATCACCCAAAAGAGGTCTAACTGGTGGGGCTTGTCAGCTGCTGTCTCTATCCATGTAAAATCCTCAATGACCCCAGCCAAAGGATGAATAATAATAATAAAGTTGATTTGTATAGCACTTTTCCCCACCATTAAAGGTGGACTCGAAGTGCTTTAGTAAAAAGAAAAAAACACAAACATAATAATAATGGATGCTGGTCTCAAAAACAATAAGTTTCAGCATTCTTATCATTATGTATGCTCACTCTCTTCCCGCCAGCACTGGACTTTGAAGTTGACCTTGGCAAAGCAAGGATCGGTATAAGCAATGTCTTGAATTTCAAGTGAAGGCCAGTAAAAAGAAAGATTTGTTGGAACATTGAATTTGAAGTTTTAGGGAAAAACAGCTGAGAACAGACCACAGTCCTGGCACTGAAGAAGTGAAGGCAACAGCAGTCCAGTTACATGGATGGAGCAAAATGCAGGATGGCACAAAGGCATCTCATCACAAGATAACATCGCTGAAGCCCAGAGATCCAAAACCTAATCTACAGAACATGTAGCAACGTACATGGTTCGTAAATCAAAAATGGAAAACGCCATGCTCCACAATGACAGAACAGTTACAAGTGTCAGACAAGGAGGCGCTGAATCATGTACAGTCGAAAATCAAAGAAAGATGGAAAAACAAAGAACAGGAGACAAAAGCTGTTAGTGGAAGATGTCTATTGTAAGAAATGACACAGCACAAGCACTGAAGAACAATTCATAACAGAGATGAACGGTGCAACAAACATCCCAGATGAGTAGGAGAAACCAAAGCTCAATGTAGATCCATAGACGAGACAAAACAACAGAGAGCTAGTCCCCTCCAGCCAGTTATGCCAAGGGACAGCACTATCTGATATGAGTGAGTGGCGATCATCAAGATATGTTCTTCATGCAATGTCACATAGGAAAGAAATGAATTCTTTGTCCTCATTGTGTTTCTAGCTTCTGAAATAGGAAACTTCACATGCTTCAATAATAATAAAAAAACTAAAAGACAAATAAACTCTAACCCTTTATCCTAACCTTAAACCTTCTCCTAACTCACAGTCTATCCATAGCCTGAGAAAGGATTAAGAGCAGCAAATGCCAAACCTGAAAGTATTCTTTCAGTCTGGCACTTGGTTCATCTGTGGCTGTAGCGAGGGTACTCTTCAGCTGTTGTATAGAGTACAAGGTGGCTCTGAAACACAGCATCACAAGTCAAACACATGCTTATAAGGAAATGCATATAAGAAAATTTGATTACAATGCCTCCATGCAAAACAGGAGACAACAAAATGATTTCTAGTAAACCATGAAATTTTCCAGGGAGCTCATGTAAGAAAATACCATTTTTGGTGGCAAAATTTCTTTTCTTTGAGTGCTTGCATGACTATGTTGAGATCACCCTCTAGTTACCTCAAATCCAGCTGTCCAAACCTGTTCTGGTCAAATGACAGAACGGTAGGGCATGAAAACAGTTCAGTCCCCTTTGATACCCATCTATCATGCCAGTGAGCACTCAACTCCAGTTTTTCGCCTGGACTGAGTTTGGAACCCACTGCAGGGAGGCAGGAGGGAATTAGATGTCATGTCATCTGCTAAGTGCTCGAAGAAAAAAATTTTACCACCCAAAATGGTATTTCTTCTTCGTACTGTACCATGACATGCCTATGTGGAAACTAACAGGTGGAGGGAGGGGTAACCCACCCTGGCAGCAAACCTAATAATACACTAGGAGAAACAAACAAATTAACAAATTAGCCAGGCTGTAGGCTGTGAAGCCGCCTTAACTGTGCAAATAAAGACTGCCTCTGGATCAGCCAAACAGGCCATCGCACCTGCTAAATGCTGTGCTGCCGAGCCAACACCCATCTTTCTAGCAGCATCAATAGGGGTGCCAGCTCCCACAGGTAGAACCTGAAGAACGTCGAATAACACACCTTCCTATCACCTGAGTGACAACTTACAGTGTTACCTTACTCTAACAGCTTAAACTAGTGGCAGCAACACTACTTCATGTGGTCTAGCAGCACAAGAGAGGCCCGTGTTGAAATAGCACTACATAGACAGCCTTACTGACTGCTTAGAACCTGGCCATGACCAATTGCGTTGAAAATCTCTGAACTCCAGCTGGAAGGCTATGACACACAAAAAACAAAACAACAACAACAAAAAACAACAGATATTCTATGTTAAAACTGAAGAAGCCCTAGAAGGGGTCCAGGTTGCTGAGTTCAAGCAAGGTTGGAACCCAGCACCATTCCAAGATGTGGAGAGGATGTGATCTACAGTGTGAGGCAACGAAATGGCTAGCAATCCAGAATATCACTATTGGTCCTCATATCCCACAAAAGATGGAGGGTATATCTAAAATCTTTAACAGTAAAGGGCGCCAGTAGTCTCTGAAAGAACAGTCACAAAAACAATCTGCTAGGGACATAACTTCAGTCCATTACCAATTGGACACCTCTCCAAAACCCTCCCCTGTTTTTCCTTATTATAGTAGTACATGGACAGCCTTAAAATCCTTCAAATCTGCACTAAAAACGCACCTCTTCCTTGAGCATTACTCCTAACACAGTCCACACAATGCTCGTCCTTCTTACCCTCCCCCCTTCTGCTCTTGCTACTTTTCTACCCATTTTTCTCTGCAGAATCACTATATTCTCTGTTCCTGTTACTTGGTGCCTTTGTGTGTTTTCTATCTGTTATCTGTTTGTCGTCAGTACTGTCATTTATTCTTCCGTCCCTCATGTTCTATTCATTTAGTCCATGTCTCTTTCCAATTTTAAGTGCTAAAAGTATGCTCTCTATGAGTGTAAATATGCGCTATAAAAATCTTCATTATTATTATTAAAGCAGAAGCAGAAGCAAAACACTCCATGAGAGAAAGCTTTTTTACTTCTGATGACATCCCTGATAAGACCCCGGCATGAAGGTTCAGAATTCTGGCGCTGGATGAAGAGCTGATTGTGTGGTACCACCATTGATATTTCTGCTAACACCGAGCTCCAAAGCCAACTCCTGGTTAGTAGACTACTATGTGAACCCTGACATGGCTCCCCTGCATGAAAAGGACTGAGGGTGAAAAAGGCATATGTAACAGGTGCCAAGCATGTATTGCACCAACCAACCAATATGGGACTAGTTAAAACGATGGGAACAGAGCTACCATGGTGCGAAGTTTGGAATTAGGGCCCACCCAAAGTGAATGATCTGTCCCTTCCTGCACCAGGCATCTGCAAGCCATAGATCCTTCCAGAAAGTGGCAAGGTAGCAGCGATATTCTGAGATCGTGGCACCACCAAGGCAAATTCCCCACAAGGAGGCACAGCTGTAGCGCTCTCCACCTGCCAGAAGCTCCAATAAGTTAATGTGCTAAGACTTATCTTCCTAGGAACTACTGGCCCTGCTGTACCCAGAAACCAGGGAGCAGAAGAGCCCCCTCCCCTACCCCAGGCAGACTTCTGGGTCTAGTGTACAAGGAAACTCTGGTGCAGAAGCTTAGAGGAGACACCGCTGGCTAACCCCCTGATGTTGTAGCAAGCAATAAGGGACTCTTGGCATTCTTCGATCCAAGTATCCAAATGTCCAACTACCCTTGCTGGTCTGTAGCATGTCATAAAGATCATCTGAAAGAGGCGCATGTGCATCTGTCCCAACAGCAGTATCTGTGCCGCCACATTAAATCGACCTGAAAGTGTTAACCACGGACTTGATAGGTATCCAGTAAGCCTCTGTCAGGGAGACTCGATGATCTGTGAGTAATCTCATATTCAGCTGGATAAAATCCTACTTTGGCACCAGATCTGACCTGTCTGAGTGAACGAACCACCCCAACTCTGTAAGTAAGGTTATCAGGACAATAAGGTTCAACTGTCTTGACCGTGTAAAAGAATGTCCAGACAAGCAGACACTGCAGTCTGAGCCTTCATATGGACCAGGCAAATAACTGCTTCCATGATCTGGGTAAACACCCAAGATGTCAGGCATAGTTCAACAGACCTCATCACAACTGACAAACTCTGCCTTTGAACACCAAACATCGAAGGTGGGCTGCTGACAGTTGGCTCAGGCCTTGCAAATAGGTGACTGCCATGTTTATGTTGGCTGCAAAGACTGCTACAGCGACACCCGCTCACTGGTCTAGCGGTTTCCATAGAGAAATGAGGCAGACGGCGAAAATGTTAAGCCTGGTTAGATCCAGAATGTGTCTCCAGTGCCCTCCTGGCTTTTGGAACCAAGAAAGAACGTAGAAAGCCAGCAGTGGCAAAACCACCTTCTCTTGCAAATCCGAATTGGGCAGACTTTTGAGCAAATGAGGCTGAAGGTCCTCTCCCCACACTCTGCCTCCTAGCTGAGGATGCCCCCCTTGGAGCACAGAGTCCTGCCTAGTTGCATCCCTGGCCTCACTGTGTGAGCTAAAAAGATGCGAAGATTTCAGGAAGTACACCCTCCCACTGGCAGACGTTGTCTGGAACGCTGTGTCCAGCTGTGTTGTTTCCTTCTTCATGAATCACCAGTAGAAAATGTTTGGCAGCCAACAGCCGCATACCATCCCTCGGCGGACTGGAGAGCATGTTCTCAACGGTCTGTTCTTGGTAAAAAGAAGAAAAAGCACTTGCCTTTAGTGCCAGTATGGTCAGACTGGAGCTGGGGCTGACCAAGTCTTGGGATCGCAACCCCCAGGGTAGAACCAGTGGGGGGTGAGGGGGTGCTCCTGCTTTTAGTTTGGTGACTTGAAAGCCCTCCCCCTGTCCTCCCTGAGCCACAGCGTCAGTGGCGCCGTTTTTTTTTTGTTGTTCATCCTAGAACCAGCGCCGTACAGGTGGAAACACCTCGCAGTCTTGTTGTGTAACTCTACGTTTGCCCTGGCCTGGTTCACGTTTCTGACGTGTCTAGGCAAGGGTGACAGGTCTCTCCCAGGAGGCTGTCTACTAACAGAAACCAAATGCAGCTGATCTCACTTTGTCTATGCTTGTAATAGTACTGCAGCAAAGAAAAACAGACTGTGAGAACAAATCTCGTCACTTATAAGTGATGAGTCATTTGTATTCAGACATACTTAACACAGATGCAGGTAACTTGTCTCTGTTTTGCACACACTATACACTTATCCAACATTGACCCCTTCACCATATTAATTAATAATAGCTGCAGTAAGCAGTGAAAAATTAACAACGGAATCCTATTCATCCAACGCATCTGTCAGTAAAAGTCATGTAGGCATCCGTGCCCCAAGACGCTTAACCACAGTCACATTTTGAGGTGAAACGAGTGCGCATCTTTCCAACCTTTACTGCTAAATGTGAATGCAGAATCCAAATTCAGGTATGCTTGGCTGAACAATGGCGAATGTCTTCAAGCACGTGGTGGCAAAGCTGCCAGATTTTCATTTACAGGACACATGACCAAACAACTAGCAGCAAGATTTGAATCACTCTGCCACCAAGACACTTTCTACACAGCTGACATTGCTAGTGGGTAGTTTAGATAGGTGGCTTTCACAGGCAGCACTGGCATATCCAAGAGACCGCAGAAACGAGGTATTTGACACACCTCTTACCAGCGTGCAGCCGGACGAAAAACTGGAGTTGAGTGCCTATTGGCGTGACAGGTGGGGATTCTTCTTATTCCTGTTCGCTCTCAGTGGAGCATAGGGCCACAACCACACCCCGCCAACAGACCCGGTTCTGGGCATTCCTTTCTAGCTGGGACCATATCATGCCAGCTGTCTCTGCCTCTCTGTGGACTGATCTCCTCCACATCTCTCTGGGTCTCCCAACCCTGCACCTCCCCTGTGGGTTCCAGCCCAGAGCTTGTCTCGTTAAGTTGTCCGCTGGCTTTCTACAGGTGGGGATTGGAGGGGGCAGAACTGTTTTTTACGTCCTACCGTTTTGTGGTTGTTTGACCGGAACAGGTTTGGACAGCTGGATTTGAGGTAGCTAGAGGGATTTTTCCACAAAGTCATGTCATCTGGTACAGTATGAAGAAGAAAAAAAAAATCAGACACAATAACAGGGTAAATCTTAGTGAGTGACACAAAAGACAGCCTAAACTTACACTAACTTACTGAGCACAAAATACGGGAGATTTAAACAAAATAAGCTGTTACCTGACAGGGGTTAAAATCTGACCAGACTGGATGTTTCCCTCTGATGTTGTGCTGTTGCTGCTGTTAAATTAGAAAGAAAGACTGATTAAAAAAATGTAGAAGTATGCTTCTAATTTTTCAAAAAGATACACCATCAAGTAACATTTAAATATAATTCTTATTATGTGCTTAAAAACATGTAATTAATTAGTCTCAAAGAATACTAAGAATTTATGAAAACAGGAGAAAAAAATTTATTAAAAAAATTTGAAATCTCCTTCTCAGAACTTTAAACACTTTAAACAAAAGAATAGTCTGAAACTTTATTCTTAAAATCCTCCAGCAAAATATGACTGGAAGTTTTTTTGAAGCTGTTAATTTTAAAACATTTCTGAACATGTTTCTGTTACCTTTGTGGACTGGAGGGACATATAAGAGGATCTTTAATAAGAAACAACATTTCGTTGAGGTCTCCTTCTTGGGTATGCTGTTTGAGATACATCATTTCTAACTTGTCCATCTACACACACATACATATATATGAAATTTTTATGAATTTCTTAATATTTTAAAGCCACAGTTCATGATACAATAACTCAGAATTATGACAACACTTTTATTCAAACTATTTATAATTCACCAAAATTGTTAGTGTTGGGCCTCATGCATAATATAGGCATGCATGCATTCAAAGCTCTTGTGGGTGGTGCAAATGTTAAGTCAGCAACAGGGTTATCAACATTGTCTCAGTCATGTATTGCACCTACCACTAAGTCTTCTAATCTGACACTGATAAGACAGCCTGTAGTCATATTACCATAGTGGAAAGGAAGATGCTGTTAAGGTAGAGTGCATGGAAATATCTAAGCAAGCAAATTTTATAAAAATAAAATATGTCTCAAGTATCAGTTAAAGATGTAGACTGATGCCATCAGGGATTTGTCAAGGTTATTATGAACTACTATTATTAAATTCTCTGCCCCTCTAAGTGTTCATCTTTCCACATGCCTACTTGTCAAATATTAAATACACTGTACAAAAAACAAACAAACAAACAAAAAAACAAACCAACCCATATACACACACATCCGACTTACATCAAGTTCTCCATCTCTGTTAAGTAGCTCTTGAAAAAATGGCTCCATGCAACTTGTATGCAATTCTTTAACCTGCACAGACACAGGTCATAATATGTTTGTCAGTGTCATTTACTGGGCCTGTAAAAAAATCTGACATTTGCTGTTTATACTTATCAAGTTAAATGAATACAATTTTTTTATAAAGTTGTTTCCTTGCAAGCATGATTCAATTATCTTTCTAGGCTTATGTTTCATGACCACAGGCAAGAATAGCACAACACCAACATACACAGGCAAGAATAGCACAACACCAACATACACAGGCAAGAATAGCACAACACCAACATACACAGGCAAGAATAGCACAACACCAACATCCACAGGCAAGAATAGCACAACACCAACATCCACAGGCAAGAATAGCACAACACCAACATCCACAGGCAACAATAGCACAACACCAACATACACAGGCAACAATACTGCAACACCAACATACACAGGCAACAATAGCACAACCCCATCATACACAGGCAACAATAACACTACACCATCATACACAGGCAACAATACCACAACACTAACATACACAGGCAACAATACAACACCATTATACACTGGCAACAATAATATAACACCAACATACACATAATAATAATTATTTATATAGCACCTTTCCAAAGATTTGCTCAGACTGCTTTACATAAATCGTACACAGACTAAATCATCAACAACCATGTACCATATTCACATATAACAGACTCGCTCACTTCTACAACATTCACTCATACACAAAGTAAACTACAGACACAAATTGTGCACGCTCATGTCAGGACAGGGTCATGGTGAAGTCGTTCTGAAAAGATGCATCTTAAGTTTAGACAACATACAACAGTTGCACAACACAATCATACACAGACAACAATATCACAACACCAACATACACATCCTGAATTTTGCACACAAAGGGAGCTAATTTGTATCTCACCTCATCTTCACTGGCTGAGAAATTCTCAGCAAGTTTTGTCAGCAATGAAATATTGCCATTCTCTAGCACACGATGACAGCCAATCCTGATAGCATCTATAGATAAGATAAAGAAAAGAAACTCTTTCTCTTCATTGCCTTAATACATTTATCCATAGAAGATAAGAGAAAGCCATGAAATAGTAAACACTTTCTACAGAAATCCCCAACATCAAGCATGTTGACATTATACTATACTAATGGCATAATGCAGATAAGTAATTAATACTCTACATACATTATTATGGAATTGATGTCATTTATTAGACAGCTTCTGATCCCTTAAGCCAAAGCATCACCTCTACTTCAGGCAAAATATTTACTTCATCTCACTGTATACTGCTGATTTTTAGTTGCAATCAAGTAGTTAGCAGTGGTAAACCTGATAAAGATGACAGCTGCCATCAAGCAATTAGTGCTAATACACCAAATAAAGGTGACAGCAGCCATAAAGCAATGCAGCAGTGCTGGTGCACCAGATACAGATGTCAGCTGCCATCAAGCAATGTAGATTTGGTATCTGACAAAGATAGTTAATCTTCAGTGTTTGGTGAAAGTTGCTACCAAGAATAGTAATTGTATTGATACACCTAATAAAGGCAGTTACTTAAATGGCAAGAATGGTGAAAAGTGTGGGCGAGAAGACCACAAAATATGCATCAACTGTTCAGTACACTGGGGCTTTCTTCCCTTACACATAAAGAGAAAAAGGGCACCTTACATAAACATAAAAAACGCAAAATAAAAGCAAAAAACCCACACACATTCATCATGAAAAAGTCCTAGCATCTTACCATAAGGTGGACTCAGCAGAAATGATGGTGTTGTTCGCATTACGTATTCCAAACAACACAACAGTACAGAAAATCCATGAACAAGTTCAAGACCGTCACCCAGGAAACGTTCTGTGGATATTTATAAACAGAATTTTTTTATATTGCCATATTTAGAATCCCAATGACACAATGTTCCAGAGAAACTTGTTATCAGAATATTGCTTAATTACTGAAGTTTATTTAAAAAATTTCTCGTGCATTAATATGCCAAATTTAACAAGCCTATAATTTTTAAGATGAGCTTCAAAATCATAAACTTTTAAATCATTGGTTTTTAAAAAAAAAACACTTTCTCATCCTTATTCTTAAGTTTGAAGGTTTGTATTAAATGTATTTGATTAAATCTCACAATGGTGCATAAACACAATTTTCACGTTCAGAACTATAAATAGTGCATTGATTGATTGCTCTTAACTGGAGAGTTAGTTCCCCCATGACCAAATGAAAGTGAAAACAAAGAAAAGGTTTATGATATGGTTTTACAGAACTTTAAGTTAATTTAAATAAAAGAACTTAAAGGTGTTTGAGGTCAAGGTTTCTTGCATGAAAGCAGACTAGTTGATTTCCCTACTCTGACTCTAACCCTCTCAGTTATGACCTGAGTTTGGTGAATTTTAGTGAGTGTTAATAGGGAGGCTTCACTGTATTTACATAATAACTTGCATATTCCCCTTCTCAGTGACGGGCAATGCCTAATTCATAGTGTGACCTGATCAGTCAGCCATACTGACCTCTAAACAAACACTACATCATCTGCTAAAGCTAACTCCTATTAAAGCTAAATAAAAAGGTAATAGTCCCTAGATAAATCCTGATTCTCTTTGACATAAGTGATAGATCATATCTGGTTTTGCAGTTGCAAACTTGATGAAGATCTGGTTTTAACTGCTACAGTGTCTTTTCTATATGAATACATATAGCATTATTGCATGAATTGCACTAAAGTAATCTGCCATGGGATTCTGCAAAAAATTAAAAACAAAAAATCCTGAATTATTTTTTTTAAAAACCCAAACAGCATTCTCCTGAACTTGTAGCAAGCCTTAAACCCAAGCAAATGACGTTGCAGCAAATCAATAAATAATACTTGCAAACCCCAACTCACGTTTTGCAAGCAGGAACAGCAACCAGCAAAGTTTCTTCCTAAAAGTCACGCCCTCTGTCTCTGGAATAGGTGGACCTATGTTCTCTCTAGAGACAATGGAAATTTCTTATTGAAGCACAACAGTCATTTCAAAAAGAGAATTAGGAAGCAACCACAAAAACAATCCTTTAACTCCCTCAAAAATGGAAGTGACTAATCCAGTGTCTGAATTACTTTTTCCTTTGTGATTGAGACTTTCCCTAGTTTCTAAAAATATCTATGCTGTTTTAAATTCTCTGCAAAAAGGTATGTAATTTCTACTGTAATTGGATCAACCTGAAAAAAATATGAGTTTTTTTCTAATTTTTTTAAAAGTTGAATAGGGGAATAGAAAGACACCAAGCAATAGCGCATACTCCATTTATATAATTCATAAAGATGACTTGATCCATGCGATATGTCTAGCCTCACAAGTAGATTATAAGGATTGTTAGTTTATGTCCATGTACCACATTCAGAACCATCTGAGTTTATGCCATTTACATGCTTTTTAGTTCAATTTATAGGCAGGAATCAGCAAACCCTGGCTAAATCTTCTTATCTCTGGTCTCTCTAATGTATTGCCTCTGCCTGTAAGCCCTGACCCTGGCACTTGATAGTGAAGGAATACCCAATGACAGTGAAAAACTGAAATGCCCGTGATACTATACCCTTTACAGTTACCACCCTCCCACTTGCTCAACACCTCTTACACAGCTATAGCCTGTCGACCTTACCTTGGTACATGCCATTCATCTACTGAAGAAGTGCATGCTTCAGTAATAACTACAGTACAACATAAGCCCATAACAATAATCTACAGGCTGTGTTACAATCTTTCTATTACATTTACTAATTAAGCAAAACTTCTAACATTTCAGAAAAGTTTCAACAAATTAATTATCTAAGGATAAAGCCTAATAATGGTTGCATTCTTATGGATAAAATAAAATCATGTACTTACTCATTTGCTTCTATATCAGTTGTGTAATCATCTCTAAAAACAGTGGCAGACAACCTGTGCACATTGAGATAGGATGACCTTCACTCAAGGGACAAGATGTTAGCTAGTTACAAGAACTGCACTAAATGCACATAACACATAGCAGGACTCACGTGCACTAACCAACACTAAGTGGACAGAAACAATGTTCCATGTATTTTACAACCATCCGTTTCAGCCTTCATTTTTAACACAGAAATGGTGAAAATGGCTGCCTTGATAAACAACTCATGAAACATTTCAAATGCATTTTCATTAGAAATTTAAGTTCAAAACACTAAACATCTCTTAAGAAAAGACATAAAGGATTCCCCTCCTCAAGATTTATTAACAGACCTTGTGGCTATGTAGATTTATTAATGGGGCTATGACTATGTAGTTTTATTAACAAACCTATGGCCTATGTAAGTTTTATTAACTAGCCTATTTAATTTTACTGATGGGCCAACGACGATATAGATTTAACAGTCCAATGGCAATGTAGATTTATTAACAGGCCTGTGGTTATGTAGTTTTGTTAACGGGCCTATGGCTATGTAGTTTTATTGATGGGCTGATGGTTATGTAGATTTATTAACAGGCCTATGGCTATGTAGATTTGAGTAGTTAAAACAGTAAGTCTTTATATATTAATTTCTATATTTTTAAGAACATACATGTCACGTCTGACACATTTTGTGTATTTATGATGGATACTTTCTTCTGATCTTACAGTGTAGTACAATTTTGTGTAATTTTTTTTTCCAGAAGTTCTGAATTTTTATATTAGGAAATTTTTTCCTTTTTAACACAGAATTTGATATTCTAAGATGACAACGTAGCTTAACATTACTTTAGATCTGTTTCTCCATCACAAAGCCCCTTGCAATACTGTCTGTTTAACTATGTTACATTTCCTGCAAATAGCCACATGCTCTGATGGTTGAGTGGTCTAGACCTAGAGCTACTCAAGCTTGCATGCACTCACTGGCATCACCACAGTCACGAATTAACGCCCCTACTGTCTTGTAGGTAATCTTAGGAAGGATAAAGGCTAAGGATGTAAACCCCTGTAAGCAACTGATATGAACACTGCATCACAGGGTAAAGACTTCCCATGATAAAAATATGGGCCAGGGCTGAGGGACCACTTGTTTTATGACCACGACCACCTGTTGGTTGAAGGTTCGTGGCTGTGGTCTCACTTGTGTGCCACCATATATACCCAGAGATGAACATGGAGAGGCAGCGGAAATGAAAAAATATCATGCTGGATTGGATGAGCATTGGATTAACCATTACTGCATGCCTCACCAGCAAGCTATAGGGAGGGGAGAGTGAAGTGTGCTAATAGAGCCAAGCCCTAACCTTAAACCTAACCACCAAGAAAGCTGAGAAAATGGACATTACACCAGTGTAGCTATGTGAAAGAACTCATTAAGGAGCTAGTATGATACCAGGAGGTATCAGGCATACTAAATCTGATTTTTAAAACACTTTGGGTGGAGAACATTACTTTCAGACTTCTAACATTTATGAAAGAATAATATATACAGAAGGGATATGAGAAACAGTTACCACGTTTTCATTCAGCTTAACTGGGCAGTATAAAGAAAAGAGAGTTTTTGCTTTCCAAATCCAAATATGATCTAAAAGGTCTCAAAAGCTAAAAGCCAACATAATGGCTGGTACCTGTCAAATGTGTGAGACAAATAAGAAATAATGCAGAAATTTTTCTCCATGATTGCCAGATGATCTGCCACAGCATCAGACAACACTAGCAGATCCTTTACAATATGCATCTGTTGCAGAAGATGTTTCATGCTGCACATATCAAAAGTCATCCCATTTACATCATAGCAATCTTCATTACAATAAAAAAAAATGGATACAGAAATGTTCTTTACATATTCTTGATTCAAGAGTATTATTATAAGCAGCTTTTGAAAATTCTTAAAAGATGATTTTGCTCCAAGACTAGAGTGAAAATTCAAGCATTCTGTGATGCATCTGCACTGATTCAATAGACATGACAAATGCTAAATTACAAAGAGCAAATCCTTCATATGAAGAATTTTTATGAGCATTAAGTGTTTATTATTTTCTTGAGTAGATTTACATAAATTAAAATAGGCTCAAATGAATAGACAAAAAAAAAATCCAGGAATAGCCCAAGGGGAGAAAAGAGTTACAACGCACACAATTGTTACAAAAATTCTTCTCACACTCTTAATACTCAATACACAAAAAGTAAATATTTTATAACACATGTCAAATTTAAATAGTACTTTCTTGAATTTTTTCTGTTTGTTGGGAGAAAGCTTAATACAGTCATACCCTACATTTGAACAACAAAGTGTATATATAACTGTGCATGTAGTTCCCATACTATTACTTAGAGTAAGTTTTTACCACATGTAAGATAGCTACATAGTTAAAAAGAATAGATTTTAATTAGAAAAATAATCTTTGAATATGAGTTATTAAGAATGCATTTAACTGCTGAGAGATTTATTATCCTTTCAGAAAAATGAAATGACACTGTCAGCAAATTCAAAACAGTGGTTCAAAGAAAAATATCTTTACCTTGTGTCAGTCTTTTGCAGAAGCTGGGTAATTGTGATTGGTGGGACAGCTAGATACCCATGTTTCAGCTGGGGATCATTGGGTCCATAAGGCATTCTGTAATTGGAATATGGAGATCTCCAAAATACTTAGTTATATACATGAACTAACAAATTTTTCTTTTAATTTAAAAAGATCAACGATTACCATAAATTTTGGACTATAAACCCAACATTTTTCCCCAGCTTTAAACCCCATGGCTTAAACAGTGATGCCGTTTGTTTGCGGATTTTTCAGATTACAATTAATTTTTCAATAATCTCCATGTTAAAGTGTTAACTGTTCACATTTTAAAATCATAGCTGAATGCAACTGAAGCATTCAGATCAGTTGATGAAGCACACATCCTCATCATGCCAAAAAAACATGATGAAATGCCTACTATGCAGCTTTCATGTTGTATACATTTGCAGCTTATTTGTAAAAAAAAATTAAGATTTTTAAACAATCTAGTGGGTGCGGCTTATAAATAGGTGCGCTCAATAGACCAAAATTTACAGTACATGTCCTGATCAGTATTAGTCTTTTATCTTAATAGATTTTAAAGCTTCATTCTCCACAAAATCTGCCCAACATCAACCATGAATAAACAAAGAATCACATTTCTTAGGCTTGAACATTTATTGTGAGTGTTGCTTTACAAAGATTGAGCTATCATGGCGAAAACAAACATTCAATAAATGAAAAATACACATATTTTCTTTTACCTTGCATCAATCAGCGCCATGTAAAGAACACAGACAAACATATCTTTAAGGTGCATCTGCAACATACCAGAAAGTCATTAGGAAGCAGAATCAACAAGAAATGATAACACATTGACAGCACTGGTAAGATCCACCCACGTAAACTTAAGTTTCAAATGACTGGATTAGATTTATTATTGGACACTATATTCCAAAATCTGAGTCAATAAGACTTCTGTGGACAAGGCACAAACTTTCAAACATTGACACTTGCAGAGAAGGAGGGAGGTAAGTTACAACAGTGAAGTCATGCTGAACAATAACATTTGCAGAAATAGAAGGAGGGGGGTAATTTACTACAGTGATGTTATGCCATCGCTCCAGCATAAAAATGTCAAAGTTTACATTCCATGTCAAGGACGAGGGTAAGACCTTTAGATCATGGAAATTAGTATCATGCAATGCTTCCATTTTACTTACTTGGAACCTGGATGGGATTTTAAAAATGCAAACTGATTGACCTTATTTAAAAAGACTGCAATGCCTCTCACTGACAAGTAGTTTTGTACACAACAGTCTTTAACCAAATGTGCATCCAGTGGACATTTATTAACAAAGAAATTGTAAGACCTAGTTTAAGTTTGCTAATGACTTGGATTTTTCATCATACTTCTTGTAACACACAAAGTATTGGTTTGAAAAAACTGCAAGGAGTGGAACTGAGATTACCAGTGACTAATCCAAGACTAATGCTTACACCCCTGGAGAAGTTAAAAAGACGAGTTGCTGATCTTGTTAAGATAATCATGGCTTGATTTACTAAAATAATTTTTGCCAAAATTTTGCAAAATAGCCGACATTTCTAACTACTAAACAGCATATACATTTAACTGTAATCATACATGTGCAAAAATAAACATCTGATCTGACTTAGTCTTTAACACTAACACATAATTGGTGGTTATTCAGATGATCTAGATGCTGTGGCTGACAGTCTGACAAACAGCTTAAGGATTCCTTTGTCATGAGGTTATAAATTACAATGGACTTCCCCAGAGACAATTTTAAATTCTAGTTTTAGAAATCAAAAGTAAGAAAGAAAAACAGGTATAAAGTTCTGTTGTATGAAAGCTGCTACTTTATTATCTGCTGATGTCTTCTTTGGTATAAAGAAATGATGTCAAAAAGTTGGTGTTAAAACAACCTCTATATCTTCCTGTTGGTCAAGTTCTGTCCAGAGTGTCTCAAGTATTCCTTCTGCTTTTCTCTGGATGTCTACTGGCACAGACTGGGATGTACAAAGGGTTGAAAACTCTTGATTATGCTGAAATAATGGCATTCCTGCTCTTCCTTCTGAACTTCTGAAAAAAGTGATTGGCACATTTTTGCACATTATAACAAGGTTAATTGGCCTCAGCACAGAAGGTTTAACAATCAAAAAAGTATATTTATAAACTACTCATGATTGCATGAACCCTGACCTGAAGTCTGATAAGGAACAGGTGCAAGATGACTTTCTTAGCCACAATGACATCGTGTAAATCTCATTTCCAATAAAGCAAAGGCAGTTTTATCATTCATTAAGATAATACTTTATTTGTCCCAGAGGGCAATTGGGTGGCAGCTCGATACAATTTAACAAAGAAAACAACAACACACACATATACACACAGAACACACACATACACACAACCGACCCACAACATACAACACACACCACACAACACCCACCCCCACACACACATTCATATGCACCAGACAGGCTTCCCCATTCATGTTTCATTCATTCGCACAGCACCATTCAAGAGACGCATGTTATTAAAATATTCAACTGGAAGAGAATGACAACTGAGTTATCGTTCTACCACATTTCCATAAAACACTTGCCTGACAAGAGTATGCATAACCTTTATTCCGCTGGTTCTTAAATAAAAATATAAATGTTCTGAATTGTGACCCAATTGTTAGGCCTACTAATAACACAAATATCCTTGTTCTTGTTGCCTAACATGTTGTAAAATATAAATATCTACCAGTGATACTCCTGTCTATGAAAAGGTCGCTGCTTCTTAGCTGTGGTGAGGGAGCGTCTGACTTTTTTTCTAGGATTTTTTTTATTTTGAGGAAAGGGCTTCTGCTATTTCATTAATGATTTTATGTGCAAACGACATCCAAAGGCCAAAAGATTTAGATTTTACTGCGAGCCATCCATGTATGTTTCAATTGGACACTCTGTCCTCACTGGTGTTTATTTGTGATTGTTTTTTTGTTTTTGTGCTCTCTCTATCGCTTAGCGAAGAGCACTGGCTTAGGATGTCGACCGGTACCCCGTATGGTACTGTTACTAGTGTTAGTCGTACTGCCAGTACTGCAGTTATTTACACATTTTACTCACGATCTTTCCATTGACTGCATCAAGGAAGATCCAAGATCCGTTATCTCATTAGCCATTCAACTGATATTGTATATTTATTGATAATGAAAAAATCTTGCTGGTATAGTTTGACAGACACAGAGGAAGAATGAGTGCTAGGACTGTGTTGCCTTCTCTTTGCTGACGACGCGCGCCATGTTCCCGCGAAAGCCCGCGATGCGCAGAAAACGGACTCATTTGATTGGTCAAATGTGGAAAAGCCCAAATAAGATCAGAGGTCAAAGGTGTACTGTTTCCCGCCATGTGTGTAAACTGCAATTTGTGCAGAGGCGACGAAACTTGAAATAAATTCCGTAAATGTAGTTATAGCTTTATAAAATATACACAATCATAAAATAAATGATAGTGAATTTTTTTCACGCAATATCGGACATTCCTAGCATTTTAGGTAGGTTCGACCAGACGAACGTTTTTGCAACTTTGAGGCGCATGCGCGAACTTTAACGTGGACTCATGTGTTGATTACAAGTTCGAGTGTCATAACTGACGCAGGTTGGTACTGTCACCACGTTTAGGTGGTGCTGTCACCACGGACACAATTTAGTTGGTAATGTAACCAAATCCAACTAAATATACAATTTACATACACCAAGACACACCAATAATTGTTATTGCTAGCTATTATGTTAGTGCTGTCAGTCTGCAAGGGTCAGGGGCGATGAGGCTGTACCTTTCTGAATTAATATGCTGTCTCCCAATAATTACAGTCTTCAATGCAAGAAGAAAACAATTAGGAGAGAGGGTGGGGGATATTGATTAGACGCTCATATGGATGGGGTAGAGAGAAGGAGAGCTGTAGCAATTAAGCCACCAGCAGGATCAAACGCCTGCTCTACGATCTACCATAATAAATGTCTCCTTTTCTTGTTCGCAATTTTCCTCCTCTTCTGTCAGTCGATCTTACGAGTACGAGACGCATGATGCCGTAGCTTTTGGGTCTGCAGCCATGAAGCTTTATAATTGGTGTGCCATAAAGCAGTTACTGCTGGCCACACCGTGTCTCTGGATACTTTCAGATATAATAGTTTAATTGCAAAATGGAGGCCTAATAAAAAAATAAATCATTTATAAAAGGGGTTTCGTGACCCCGTGACTGCGAGGTCAACGAATGTCGCTCTGCTTTCTGTCTGCTCAGCCTTCATTTTTGGGAACTATTTTTGTGGATTTCTAAGAACCCCAACTCCGTAGTTTTGCCAAGAGTTACCGCCCGTAAGGCGCCCACTCATGCTAAAAGCTGTCCCTTAGTAGATTGGTTGATGGGGTTTTTCTTGATATCTTTTTGCTTTCTCGTAGTCGTAGTGTAGTGAGGGCGGTCCACATCTCCTCTCTCTTTCCTTACCTTCCCCAGTCTACTCTAAGAAGCCTGGTATCTACCTAACAGCGGGGTCAAAGTAAGGGGAGCGGGGGAGCATGTGCTGCATCGAACCTCCGGTGCACGCATCCGAGCGCTGTTACTGAACTATTAGGCTTTTGTGCCCCTCCTCACCTCCCGTCAGCTATTCGCTGATTAAGATTATTTGTTACTTTATCACTACATATCTTTTGTCATTTATCAGAGTCATATTGTGACAAACATATTTTTGAAAGTGACGAAACATTGATTTGAAAAATATGCACAGGGAAAGTGCCCTTGTTGCAGGTACTACTGTATGAAGAAAATCATGAGTGGGCCCAGCAGAAACAACTTCAACCAGTTTTCTTTTCCACTTGTCTCAAGATGGTTATTGTCACGCAGTGGCCATGCTCTGTTGGCTGTTGGAATGGTAGGGGTCATCATAGTTCTTGTCAATCTGATGTTTAGTGACTTTTTCCTCAGTCGACCTCGAGACAGCAATCAGCCACGAATCATCATGCCATACCCTCCTCACAACAGACAGCTAGTGCACTCATATCCAAAAGAAAGCCATCTTCAGCAAAGGACAGCATTATTGTCAAAATTTTTTAAAAAGTCAAGACACAAAAAACATAGCACTTCCCTAATGTGCATTCATCCTAAACTTAATCTGAAACATGATGTAAACCAGTTTGCATATCATGATATGCAACCACTTAATTGCACAGGAAGAAATTTATTTCATGTCTTCAATAACACCTTTCTTGTGAATAGGACTGTTGCAGACCAATCCAAGCTGGGTTTCTGTTCTATATATTCAATAAAAAGACTGAATGACAACTCTTTTTTGTACAAAGATATTATCAATAAGGAAAAAGCTCCTTTTGAAACACCTGTAAGAAATGACTTTGTCCGTATCCGATGCATACTACAATCCACTATAGAAGAAGAGAGAAGAGTAGATGAAGAGGAGACAAAAGAAATGGCTTTACAGATGCATGATAAAGAAGACAGAGATGGAGCAGATGAAGCTGAATATGAGAATGAAGATAAGGTAATTAAATTAGAAAATAGAAACACTCAATCCAATAGATCAAACAGTGAGAGAAAACGCACAAAGGTATTATTTGGCTCTGAGGAAAATGAACTGGAAGATTATGATGACCAGGCGCTGAATGATCCGAGTTATTACAACCTGCTGGATGGAGGAATATTTGACCACAAGGATATCAGTCTTTCAGAAAATATATTTGAATATGAAGCTGACTTTGATCAGTTTATAGTCCAAGTGCATCCCAAGACAGAAGTGTTTGAAAGAATATCCAAACTGAATGCAGAACCTGGTGAACAGAACATGAAACTCAATGTGCTGATGTTTGGATTAGATTCCATCTCCCACCTTTGCTTTCAAAGGAAGCTTCCCTTGACCTACAGACTTTTGAAAGACGAGCTGAATGCTGCTGTCTTAGAAAATTATAACATTGTGGGCGATGCAACTACTGCAGCATTGATTCCTATATTAACAGGTATGACAATGGGTAAAGAAAGGATTCTTCACCATTTTGACATGCTATTTTACTTATGTGGTCTCTACTTACTAATTCTTATACACGATCCAAGCTAAACAAAAAAATAACCTTTACTATCAGAAAAGGATGATTAACTACATGTTGGTGTTATTTCTTCTACTTTTGTAGGCTGTCCTTTTCTTTCATACATCTTTACAGTACCAGTCATAGATCGATGTTGCTTGATTTTCACTCCTTGTAGAAATATTAAGACATGGGACAAGGGAGATGATTGTGTGAGATGGCTAATAGGAGGAAAGGCTGCAGCTCTGTAGTCACTAGGGTTAGTCTGTTAAAAGCATCTATTATTTTTCTGAATTATAATGTAGATATTTTTGTTGAAGGTAAAACAGAGATGGAACTGCCAGAAGCTAGAACATCAGTCTTTGAGTCCGGCACTGTTGATGCTTACCCATTTATATGGAACCATTTTCGGGACCAAGGCTACGTCACTCTTTTTGCTGAGGATGAGCCGAGCATCAGCACCTTCAACCTGCGGTTAAATGGGTTTGAAAATCAACCCACAGATCATTATATGCGGCACTTCTGGCTTGCTCTTTGGGATTCTTCTCTGAGGTCTAATAGTCAGAAGCACTGTACTGGACCTACACCTCACCACCACTTCTTGTTGCAGTATTTGGAGGACTTCTTTGTTGAGTATCACAATGTTTCCAAGTTTGCTTTTGGTTTTCATGTAGAATTCACACACTCAGATAACAACCCAGCACAATATATTGACGCAGACTTGGCCAATTTCATACGCCGCTTAAAAAATAGCAACATCCTGGATGACACAGTGTTGATTATCATGGCTGACCATGGTGCAAGGTACAGCAAAGTGCGGTCCACAGTACAGGGAAAACTTGAAGAGAGACTGCCTATGATGTCATTTGTTTTCCCTAAAAAATTCCAGAAACATTTTCCAGCTCTTTGGAAGAACCTGATGGACAACAGGCAGAGATTGTCCACTCCTTTTGATATTCATGAAACATTGCTTGACATTCTCAACCTCTCTCGGGCACGTACCTCACATCCTGCTCTCTCACGGGGCATCAGCCTGCTACAGCAGATCCCAGCTAATAGAACATGCAGGTCTGCTGGTATCCTGGCGCACTGGTGTAGCTGCATGCAGCAGATTGCACTGGGCACACATGAAGAGTTTGTGAGAGCTGCAGCTCTAACCCTTACAAAGCACATCAACACATTGACTGCACCACACAGGAACCAGTGTGCAGAGCTGCATTTAACACAGATTGACAGTGCATTTCTTTTGATTCCAAATGAACAGGTATGTAGCTTAAACACCCTACTCTAACCATTTTTTTGTACTGATGATTATGTAAGTTTGTTATAAAATGATGATTCCCATAATCGGTGTAAATAAATCTGTACCTGTTAAAAATCACAACATATCAAATACTGACCGTCTCACTCATTTACAGACAAAGGTCAGATTCATGAGACCATGTAGAAGCATGAATACCTCAATTAACATGTACTTTCAGCTTTCCTGTGGATGTAACTTTTATAACATAGTTTGGTGTGCTGAAAAAATATATTCAGCTATCAGGAAATCATTAGAGGTATAGAAGTCGTATCAAATTTTGTTACTTATTGTTTCTTTTCCAACTTTTTGAAAGGTACTAAAGTTTCAGCATTCTAAAGATAGCGATCACCGTCTGGCCAATTTCAGTGGCATTGTGGACCCAGATTTTGTGCATCAGCAGCTTCAGATCAAGACACAACCATGTGGTGCCCTTTTTGAAGCTACCATTGCTGTCAGCTTCCGCACATCAGAAATCATCTATAGTGTAACACCAGGGATTAGCAGGATTAACAAGTATGGTGATCAGCCAGCATGCCTGCAGACTTCATTCCCTAATATGAGGGAGTTCTGCTGCTGCAACTCTTTTCTCAAATAATATGAATAATAATAGTGAAGATTTTTATAGCGCATATTCACACTCATAGAGAGCATGCTCTTAGCGCTTAAAACGAGGAAGAGACGTGGACTAAGTAGATGCAGAACAAAGGGGACGAACGAAAACGACAGTACTGACGAAACAGAAAACAAAAGGCATCAAGTAACAGGAACAGAGAAATATAGTGATTCTGCAAGAAAGATGGGTAAAGTAGCAAGAGGGAAGGGGGGAGGGTAAGAAGGACTAGCATTGTGTGGACTGTGTTAGGAGTAATGCTCAAGGAAGAGGTGCGTTTTCAGTGCAGATTTGAAAGATTCAGTTGTAGGAAGGTGGCGGATATGGAAAGGAAGAGAGTTCCATTGTTTTGCAGCACAGTAGCCAAAAGTCCTGTGACCATATGTTGGTGTTCTGGTGACAGGAACAGTTAGAATACGGTCGTCAGACGAAGAGCGTAGTTGTCTGGACGGAGAGTAAGGGATGAGAAGTTCAGAGAAATAGGACAGGAGCCAGCAAAGAAATTAAAACACAGCACAGACAGTTTGTACTGAATGCGAGAACGGATGGGTAGCCAGTGTAGAAAACGAAGGAGAGGAGTGACATGGTCCCGTTTCCTTGCTCTAAGCACCAGACGCGCAGCAGAGTTCTGTACTCTCTGGAGTCTCTGAATGAGGTTGTCAGGGCAGCCTGCCAGCAAGGAGTTGCAGTAGTCAAGTCGAGAAAGAACAAACGCACAGACCAGAGTGTTGGTAGCGCGTGTAGAGAGAAAGTGACGGATAGCACTGATCTTACAAATCTCATAATAGGCAGATCGACAGACAGATGCTACATGTCTATCGAGTGTCATGTCATCAGTGACATTAAAATAAATCCCAGATTCCTAACGGATGAAGTAAATCTCATTAAGCTAATGAAAAGAATCATCAGTCATCAATGTACCATGCCAAGAGTGAACTTTCACCTCTTGCCATGAAGAGTGGAGCTCTACAAAGAAACATTAAAATGATGTGATGTATTGGGGAGAGATCCAATGAAACACTTTAAATACAATGCACTCCTCTTAGCCTGTCCTCCAAACTTTGTGCAATGTGCTTGCCTTCTTGTCTCTAATTTAATTTATATATATATATATAAGTTGCATACACAATGAACTACGCACATAGTTTTGTTATGTAGCATGCAGCATATTTTTCCAAATGGACCCAACTGTTAAATGGGTACCTGAGTATCCCTCAATTCCCCATAGAAGGTTGGGAAAGGAAAAGACAGCAAAGGAAAGGATACTGATTTTCCCTTCACAGACAGCTGCCTCAAAAAATTTTGCAGGACTACCTTCTACTTTTTCTTTAATGTATAAGAGAATATTTGTTAAGAAACCTGGATAAAAAACAAACTTTCATGATTTTTCTAGTGTAAATAAGGTGGTGGCATGGTCCTAGGTTGGTGACAGAGATTTATTATCATATATCAGAGAGTCCCACTTCCTAAGAGATGTGTTTTCTTGTCACACTCATTTCAGTGTATTAACTTTTTATTAGAAACCATGTTCTCAGTGAAATTTTCAGAGATAAATCAAATTAAAAAGTTTATAATACAAGTTATGGGTTTTTGGCCTCGAAAAATTCCAAGAAAAATAAAAATATCACATGTTATACTTAACAGACCTACACTTGTTCCCTAGTTCTTAAAAATGCTCATGTTGTTGGACCTTTCAAAACCTTTCACCTCATTTCATGTTGCAGTTTTAGGTGTTCACTGTGATGGATAGGACACAATGCATCAGATCATGAGTTATTTTTCTCTGTGAAGTTCAGATTCTAAAGGAATTTTTGGATGATTGGACTATCCTTTGTTTTTAAAATACAGAGGTAGAATTCTTCATTAATCACCAAATCTGTGGTTAATTGTGCAATTTGGGACTTCAAAGACTGAAATTTGTGGTTTAAGCATTTGATGAGGAAAAGATAATCTTGCATGCAAATCTTTTGTATTCATGCAGAATGTTTAAAAATATAAAATGGTAGTTAATAGCAATTTTTTTACATTCTTATTGGCAGAGGTGAATTGTAAAATATAGGTTTAAATTTTACATTTTTGTTTAAAGAAGTGTGATTAGGCTTTGTTTACTGTTGTGGTAATGTGTATATAATGAAATGCATTTGTATTACCGTGTAGAAATTTTGATAGCACGTACTGTTTTAAACACAAAATGTATTTGTTGTACTATTATAACAGGAATGGTTATGACATAATTAGTTATACAATTCTGTTTAGTTGTGAAACACGTATCCTTCATCATTGGACATCGTGTACCCATAGCATCATCCCCCTGTACTTACATTTATAGAAGATGACACAAGATAAAACTGGGTATGTTTGTAAATATTTTTTTTAATTTCTTGAAAATATCACAGATATTGAATTTAGTGGAAGATTATGTCATCAAAGTGCAGTTTATATATAATATGTAAAAGATTGATTCTTTTATTATAACTTTATAATGGCAACAAACTATGCTAATATTACCTCTTTTACTGTGAACAGTCTGTTTTTTTTTAATTTAATCAACGGGGATGGATATATCTTTGAGGTTATAGAGCATTCCAGTTACCTTTATGTAACTGGAGTTACAACTTTAAAAAAAAAAACTTGTTTCTAAAAATAGTATCTGAAAAGAACTGTAAAATAAATGTTCCAGATGAGAGAATTTTTAGTGTAAAAACAGTTTAAAGTATCTGTATATGTTAAGTGTCCATGTAGTTCCAAAGACTCAGTGATGTGACAGAAGTTACTGAGTTACATGCCTTATTTTAAGTTCTTTGTTCATACTCTCCTTTGCCTCTTAAAGGTGCTTTGAAAGTTCAGAAAAAAAATCATAAAGAAAAATTATGAAAGTCCCCTTCATGAACAATCACATGTTTCAGTTACTGAGTCCACGTACGTGCTTGGCACTACATGGTAAATCAACAAATACTAAGTCTTTGTTGATTATACTAATTTTCTCCACACCACACTCTTACAGGAACCTAGAGTATAGTGTCCAGATCATGTGGCATGATGTCACAGTTTGTGTGATTATTCTTAAACGATATTTTCATAACAAGCAGGAGGCCCACTGTGTGTGTGTGTGTGTGTGTGTGTGTCAGAGATGATAGCTTTGTTACAAAACCGGTTTTGGTTGTTTTAAATATTTCAGCAATAACAGATAAAATTACTGCTGGCATTTCCTCAGAAATAGAACTTGCTGAGTTTTGTTTTTGATACTTCATTTTTGCTGTAACAGGTGTCTATTGGATTTTACAAAGTATTGAATCATTTCCTTGGAATTCTTCAAAGATTTGTTTCAGCTTTTTTTTCTAAACATTTAATCTCTAATGAAAACATAGTATTTTCTTTCACTTTAAAATCCAAAATATAACCATGGCTACATTCCTGTTTGTTTACACTGTGACAGCCGTTTTATATTTTATTTACTTTGTGACAATAAAGTTTTTGGAAGTACATATATCTGTGTATATTGTCTAATTATGCATATTCATTGGTTGTTGGTTTTAGTAGTTGTTGTCATATGACATGGAGATGACTTTACTTGATGTACTTTTTAATTTTATTTATTTAAAAGGGAAATATCAATTAATTTACCTTGACCATGGCATTAATGTGAAGTGATATGGTGAACAGCTGTATAACACAAGACTTCAGTCCCAGACTAGTGCTGTGCAAGACGTTTTATAAGAGGTCCTCATTATAACCGCATTTGTTTGGTTGCTATGTAAATTGTCTCTCAATACATTAATTCACTTGCTTCCTAAAATATTTTGAGTATTATATAACCTGCTATGTTATTTATGCCTTTATATTCTATCCAAAGCTCAGTTTTGACATCAGGAGTGATGATAAATAAATAAAGCATGATTGAAAAAGTATGTATACAAGACAAAAAGCAAATATGACCCTGTTGTTTTTGACCTTTTTTAAAATTATTTAGCAGGTTTTGTTGTTGGTTAAATGCTCAATTTTTTATTATCACTGCTACTTTACCACAGATATGCTAACGTTTTTATGCTTTTGCAGTGGAATATTCCTGGTTGTTAGGTTTGTGTCCATAATTGTATTCATGAATGGTGCAAATTGGTAAAATCCTACATTATAAAACCAAAAAATAGTTTGATGGAAATGGTAATAAATGCATATCTTGTGGCAATTTTTGTATCATACATGTTAAATAATGAAAGGAAGAGTGATGTTTAAAACAAGCGTATATTTATGTTGGTTCCTTTTGTACTTGCCAAAACCATGACATCGACAACTTTCCAGTACATAAATTCTGTACTGTTTTAGTATTTAGGCCAGACATCCAGTGTCCCATGACCATCACACATCCACATACAGGTACAATCTCGATATAACTAGTTTTTTAATCTAATGAAATAAAAGTCTGAAGCGAAAAGTACCTTTATGATTATCTTTTATGCCTGAATAACAGTGGAAAGGGAGATGAAAGGAAAGGGCTGGACATGGGGTCGCCTGGAGCGGGTTTCAGCCGATCGACATCAGTGGAGGGCTCTGGTTGAGGCCTTATGTGCAAATAGCACGAAGAGGATTGATTGATTGATTGATTTATGCGTGAATGAATGTGAGGAAAAGTGTGGTCTGTTGCGGAAGGGCATTTTGTCTGCTGGTAAAATTGTCAACAACATATGAAAGGACAATTTTAAAGTGGAATGGTTTCAAGCAAGTGGCATCAGCTCAGAATGTTGCAACTGATGTGAGAAGGAAGAGGAAAGATGTTGTTATATCATGAACTCTTCTTCCTTCCTGCGATCTCTAAAAAATGCAGGTTGAATTTGTGGTGCGGTCTGTCTGATGATTCATGAAAGGACCTCAGCATTATCTTCAAAGTTGCTACAAGCAGGTGGTGGTCTGAGGCTGCATCTGCATCACGCCTTACCCTGACATCCAGCAGACTCCTTCTAAACTGTCGATTAATGGTGATGTGATCGATCTGGTTTTCTGTATTTCCATCTGGTGAAGTCCAGGTGGTCTTGTGAATGGTATTTATGAGGAAAGACTGTGCCTCCAACTACAAGGTCATTGAACAAACAGAAGTCTGTGAACAGCTCACCAGTGTCATTGCAGTTGCCCACACCGTGCTTTCCCATTGTGTGTTCTTTGTTCGTGTTGTCATCTCCAACTTTGGCATTCATGTCGCCCATGATGATCTTCAGGTCTCTTCTTGGAGTACGATCAACCAGCGCTTGTAGGGAGTGGTAAAAGTCCTCCTTCTCCTCTTCTTTTGGTGCGTTGGTAGGGGCATAGCACTGGATGATGGTGATCTTTCTTCCTATGGAGTTGAAATGAGCTGACCCGAGTCGTGGGGAAACTGGTTCCCATGCTATTAGTGCCCTTGCAGCCTCCTGTGTCATTAGTACTGCTACTCCTTGTGAATGGTCATGGTCAGGGTCTTCATGTCCAGAGTAGATGATAGTCTCCCCTGACAAGAGTCTGGTCTGACCGCTGCCACAACACCTGGTCTAGCACAGGCCTAGGAGCTTGGTGCCATAACTCTTCATCTCCTGTGCTACCTGAGCTGATTTCCCTCTCTCATATAGGGTTCTGATGTTCCAGGTCCCTATCCTGGTTTTTGCCTTGGCCGTGAGAAGATAGGTCGGCAAGTTGACTTCCTGAAGGCTTTCGCAAAAACATGTCATAGGCCCCTTCAAAGAGGGATCTTCCCGTCCAGGCTCTCGTTGTGGTAATGTTGTAGTTGCAGTTTCTGTAGCAAGGGTTGTTTTATGGGGTGGGGTTGCTAGCCCCACGCCCAACCCTCCTCCTTCATCTGGACTTAGGACCCGCAGGTTACCCGGGGGGTTTCCAGGCGGAGTTGTTTTGGGTGATAGTTTACTTACATATTTTTTTCCCTAAAATAAAAGTGCTAAAAGAAACACATTACTAGTTAGTAATCAACTGACAGTAGCCACCCCAACTAGGTAGTAATCAACTGACAGTAGCCACCCCAACTAGTTAGTAATCAACTGACAGTAGACACTGCAACTAGTTAGTAATCAACTGACAGTAGACACTGCAACTAGTTAGTAATCAACTGACAGTAGCCACCCCAACTAATTATAGTAATGAACTGACAGTAGCCACCACAACTAGTTTAGTAATCAACTGACCTTGCCGTGATATAGCCCTAGTTGCTGACATGGCGTTAAACACAAACAAACAAACAATAATCAACTGACAGTAGCCAACTCAACTAGTTAGTAATCAACTGACAGTAGACACTGCAACCAGTTAGTAATTAACTGACAGTAGACATCTCAACTAGTTTATAGTTATTAACTGACAGTAGGCCCCACAGTTACTTAATATTAAATGACAGTAGATACTCCAACTAGCTAGTAATTAACTGACAGGCACCACTACTAGTTAGTAATTACTTTACAATAGACACCCTTACTAGTCAGTAATTAACTGACAGAAGACACAACTACTGGTAGTAATTAGCTTACAGTAGTTACCCTAACTAGGCAGTAATTAACTGGCAACAGAAACCCCATCTAGTTAGTAATTAATTGAAAGTATGCGCTGCAACTAGTTAATAATGTAACTGACAGTAGAAACCCCCAACTAGATTAATTAATTGACAGTAGGCAACACAGTTACTTAATGTTGAATGACAGTAGACACTCCAACTAGTTAGTAATTTACTGACAGTATGAACCCCAACTAGTTGGTAATTAACTGACAGTAACTAATTGACAGTAATTAACTGACAACTGATTAAATTTTGGATGATTGATCTGCACAAAAAGTGTTGAGACTAAAAGTGTTACACATTATGTCATTAATTGTTACAAAAATGTTCTCATTCTCTTACTTCTCAAGTCAGTCACACACACACACACAAAATAAGGGACTCCATTTAAACAACCACATGTACCCAGCATCTTTCACACAATCAACAATTAGCCAGCACAGACAAGAGGAAGACTACCACCCTCTTGACCACTAACCCCACCTACAGATTGGCAAGGGGAGATAGGTGACTAATCCCTCTCCCTATCCCCCATGTCATGATGTGGGAGCAGGTGTCCCTCTCTGACATGGTTGGCAGACCAAGTGAAGATGGATAGGGAACTATGAGAGAAGAGTCACTGGTGTGGCATGCTGCAGCTGTTGGCTGGAGACCTGTTACAAATCTCATCACCTGTGGACTTGCAACATACAGAGACAAAGAATTTGCAGCATGAGAGCAGCATTAACAAAAGCCAGAGTTAAGTTAATGTACATATGCATGTGAGAGTGGATAGTGATTTAACAAGAGTTAACAGCGCTGTAACAATGGTAGTATGGCTAACACGGATAGTTCTGGGACCCCTTTTTGTTGTTGGAACACATCTGCTATTTTTAAAAAAATCATTTGGATGAAAAAAATTGGAAAAGGTGGGCGGATGGTAAGGGATTAGCACCAGAGTGCTTGGGTGCATAAATGTGGGTGTGAGCATCTCATGATGGCCGCTTTTGCAACAGCATTATTGAGAGGGACCACTAGTATAAATTGAAAAGATTAGGGAGGAGGGAAAACAAAGTCGATTTTTGCAGACATTTTGTGTCCTTGCGATGTGGGAAACTAAAAATTTCCCTTCGAGCTTTGCTGAGAAGACCTGATCAGTAATTTATTAATGGGGATATCTGATTAGTGATGTAAATTTAAGCTCAATGATTATTAGATTTTAAGAACTGTATTTTTGTTTAGTTTAGTTTCCTTGTTACTCCTCGAGGAGCAGCATAGGACCGAAACGGTATTTTTGTGTCAGGGTTATTTTCTTTCCTTTATGCGTGTGTTCTGTATAGTCTGCATGGTGATATTTGTAGTTTTGTTCACCTAACAGCAATAATCACCCCTAAAACATATTTTGGAAATGGTGATGTTCCCTACAGTGTATAACAATGAATTCTAAGACAGTATGGTTTCATGTTGGGATAACTGGTTCCCTGACTGTAAACAGGCCTTTTTTTAAACATTAAAGTGAGTAAAAACAAAGCAAATAAAATTTTTTAGGAAAAAACAGGATTCTGGGATAAACTTTTCATTAACAGGATTTTTAATGATAATTTGACTTAATTTTTTTAATTCTTTTATTTCAAGTTAAGTTAATGTTTAACATACATTAGGCTGATGATACTTGTCAAAATTCAATAAACATTACAGCAATGAATGAAATCAATGTTATATATAATATTGACCAACAAAATCAACTATAAAAATAGATTACATTAATAAACAGAATCACAATTAAATATACACTGAACAATACACTTCAAATGTACCCACTCTCCCTATTGAGAAGGAAAGTCATTTATATATTTCTCTTGTCTTCAACATGGCATAAATCAGAAACCTGGAGGAAGATTATTACAATCAATATAGTATTTAAATACTCTATTTAACATGGATTACAACATTAGCAGTAAATGATAACAATCACTATATATGTCTTATGTTTGCAGCAACCACCTTAAGAATTTCAGAACCAGGTAAGAAAAACTGATCCTTATAAATATAATAAATATAACTGCCACCAGGAGCACAGAATACTGCTTTCTTGAAATAAGTCTTTCTGCTTCCAAATGCTATCTTCTAAGTGACAACTTATACATGGTATAGGTTGCAATGCCAGCTAAGAGGTTTGTGGCATAGTGTATGGAATTGAAATGGATATTCCAAGCTGGTGTCAAACATTTTGTTGCATAAAAAGCAATCTAAAAGAAAGAAACATTTCAAGAGTTAAATTGTATTTGTATAAAGCCATCTTTTCTCCCCCGCACCTTACAGTTCTGAGTCATATTCATTCATAAGTTCAGCTATTAAAGTAGTTATTATACCAGCTATTATGGCAGCTGTTATATCAGTTATTATAGCAGCTATTACATCAGCTATTACGACAGCTGTCATATCAGTTATTATATCAGTTATTAGATATAAATTGCTATATCAGCTGTCATAACAGACAAAAGAGTGCACCAGCCTCTCTTGTTCTCGCGAGACATCACACGAGACTAAGAGGCCATCTTGGCTATTGACTTCCTGAAGCTGCATCGCCACTCAAACAAACGTCTCACCTTCAACTTCTGCGGAAGGTATGTCCATGGATGTTTTGTAGATTTTTGAGTAAATTTGAATAACAACACTCGCATGTCTGGCGTTAACGAGTTAGACGTGTACTGCACCGACAGTGTGATGCCGGTTTTCTTCCGAAGTTAAAAAAAAAACCAACTTGTCTGGTGTTGAAGTGCTAGACGCTCCTATCAGCCAGTCAATAATGAGTCATCAGGCGCTTCTCTTAGTCTTTCCAGAAGCTCCAATTGAAAAAAAGCGGTTATAGTTCTTAATTCATATTTTTAATAACAATTTGTAGTTGCAAATGCAAACTATCTCGATTATGAAACTGAATACGGTGTGACCGGTCTTTGACTCAGGTCGGGGAGGTATTTTATTTACATGATCTCGTTTTGAGGCAGCATGCTTTGAAGTTAATAACTCGGTAAGTAGCGAACATTCTAAGGCCGAAATTGTGTTTGCTGGTATTTGATTTCAAAGCATTTAAAAGTTAAAGTAGTCATATCACATGGCAGAGACTGTATACAGAAGGAGGTGCGGTGGTTAAACGCCTACACCAATTCCATAGACCATCACCATTCTAGACCTGTCGGATGACTTCATTTTGTTTTTATTTTTCCCATTTCCCGTGCCCAGTATTTTAGCAGTCAACCGATCATATAGTCAGTTAATAAAAAATGGAAGTATATGACATAATCATTAAGTCAATGAACTATTATTGTATATTGTATGTTTGTGTAAAAATGACATAGGATGAATAGTATATCCGCTTCTGACCACATAAGTAATTATTCCAAGTAAGTCAAAGAGTAAACACATGGTATTCCTACTGGCTTGTGTGAACTTGTTGGTTTACACCAGGATTCACTTAAAATCACCCTATGATTTATTTCACTGTATTTTTGAGACTTAGTACCACATGCAGCAACATCAAGTTCCCATGAGTCAGGTTTTCCAGCATATTGATTAAAGCAGATTCTATCATCTTTTACTACTGTAGGATTACTTAACTTGTACTATCTGTTACACAACACATTGCTCATGAAATTACTAAGTTCTTATTTCAAAGAGATGTACACACTTAGAAATCTCAATGATCAGTTTTGTGTCTAATGATTAACAAAGGTTTCAAATTAAGCATATGGCCTACATTTATCTTGCTAGGTGTCAGCCAGTGCCAACATGCTTATAGTTTTCAAACTAGGAAGTTCATATTATGTTCATTGTCTGAGTATGTCATATATTAACAGTTAATTAAACGTTTAGATCATAGTTTGTGAGATGTGATGATATAGCTGGGAACTGGTTCTGAAGCACTTTGAGAAATGTATGGGAGGAAACAGAGGAGACATCAGCTTTAACCAGCGTAATAAATATTTGTCATTCCATTTGTATATTACCAAAGGGCAGTTTGTCAGTGATCATTAGTGAGATATTCATGTATGTTGTGGAAGAGGTGTTAGAATTGGCCATGCTGCTGATATATCTTTGTTGCCAGCTTGCAAATTGTTGTAAACTACCAACAGTCTGTTCTGAATTTTATATATAGAAGTATAGATATCAGCATGCCCAACCTATAAGTAGGACATAATATTTTCTTCTTTATTGAGCTGTACAATTTTCTTTGTAATGCATTTTATGTTTGGTGTTTTTTTTTTATTCAGACAATGCCAATTGCCATTTAAATTTTAATATAAGATTTTAGAAAATGTTGCCCACAAGGTGAACAAACTTAATCTTTTTTTCTGGCTGGCATTAGCAGTGGAAATAGTATGCCAATAAACACAACCCTCCCCATTTCAGCAGAAGAACATCTTTGAGGATAGCCACTCACCAGAGCAGTAGTCTTTACTGTTGGCTGCAAGCTTCCAGGGAGACAAGTTCTCCAGGAGATAACTAGACATGTCTCAGCTACTAGAGGAGGGGGAAAAGCCACCAGCTCCACCTGTGAGACATGAGAGCACCAGGTAAGAGTTTGAAGCCTTGGGTTATTTATCAACTTGGTAACATTTAGATTCTCTATATGTCCTGTCTTGCTGTCATATTTAATAAAGTGTTTCCTGATTTTTAAATCATAACATAAAGAAAATTTGCCTAAGGTCCTCTTAATGCAGTTTGGCAATATGATTTTGAAAACGGAGAATAGTTTAGGATAGCAACCTCAGCATAAAACTATTTCTAATAAACCACAAATGAAAATGTGATATTTTATCATTTTCTTGTTACCAAATGTCAACGACATACTTTACAGTGCATAAAACATGAATAATAGGAATAATAGTCACAATAATATTAGCATAAGTACATTAGTGTGTGTGTGTGTTTTTTTTTCGGCTATTGGTCAGTAAGATCTCCAACATTTTTTCTTGAGGGTGGGAACCTTAACAAATTTAACTTAGGGTATGAAAACTTCTTGCATTTTATGAATGGGAAACCCTGGAATATCTCAACTGTGACTGTGCAGTGAAAGTCTATGGTTCTCCACTTTCTTTATGCTGCAAAAGTGTAACATCCAGTTTGTTTTCTTTGTATTTAGTGGTGCAGAATCTAGTTTTTTTTAATTCTCTTGACGCCATACAGTTGTGTCATGTGTTAGCTATCACTGCTATATGACCATTATTATTCTCAAGCTGGCCATGTTAGCTCTGGAGGATTCAAGCATCATAGATGACAGATTTTTCTTTTCCTTCGCACTCATATCTATTGATATACATACGCAGGGGAGGACATATAAGTAGCACATTGTCACAACATAGACACAACACAGTAGCACATTGTCACAACATAGACACAACACAGTAGCACATTGTCAAGATATAGTTCAACACAACATAGTAGCACATTGTCAACACATAGTTTGACACAACAAAGTAGCACATTGTCAAGAAATAGACGCAACACAGTAGATAATGATCCCCTACCCTTGCTGTCCTCACACAAGAAATCAGATATCCTTTTCCTTCTCTAGCCCAACTGTTTGCAGTTCTCTCATTGTGCCTACTTCTGAAGCCTTCAAATCTGACCTCAAAACTTTTCTCTTTAAAGAAATGTCTTGCATAATCAAGAATACAGTTCTGGCCACTTCTTAGTTCTTTACTCAGTCTTGGTATTATCAGTTTGCTGATGCTTGTGTTTCTGGTTTGACTGGTTTGTTTCTTGTCTTTAGTGTACAGCACATTGAGCTGGTGTCCACGTGGGAAAATGGGCTTTACAAATTCCATTATTATTATGGTATTCAAAATATTAAATATGAAATAAATTTAATGACTGCTACTCTGGAATGTCCAGGTCATCCTTTACAGACTAGTCAGGTAGTTTAATCAACTAATACAGTGTGGAAATCTCATCATTCGATTCATTTATGCACACCTCTCACAGTTGTTGCCTTGATGACAACTTCATCACACACCAGCTTGGTGAATGTTTTTGGGTATCTTTCTTTCTCTGGTGTTGATGCCTGGCTGTCCTGGGTTCAGCTCTCATCTTGGGCACGATGTTTTTTTTTCTGCATGTGGCATCTGTTTACAGGGTTGGCTGCCTTGCCAGGATATAGCCTTAGTTGCTGACTCAGCATTAAACACTCCTGCTGGTGTTGAAGCAAATGTATTAAGTGACATCAACTTGGTAGGAATCACTCTGTCATCAAGCTTCTGGCCCTTCAGAAAAACTAAAACTAAGAATTCACAGTACCTGGAGAATCTTCCATGCTGGTTGGCATTGTCCAGGCTGGCGTTGCACAAATCCAGATACATCTCCTCACCTCTGTAAATTGAAACTTCCTTTCAATCTAGAAAGCAAGTGACTCAATTTTTGTTATCTGTGACAAAGAGACACTATATCTTGTGCATTGTGCAAATGTTTAAATAATTTGAAAATGGAAAGTGCTTGGTGTATCAAAATAATTGCATTTGGGATGTAAAAATTTAACTGTTTTCTGATTCTGTTTCTTGTCCTGCAAGAAACCAGGAATAATGGTGCAATTGAAATTTATGTGAGATGTTTTTAACATCATCAATATTAGATGACATTTGAAGTTGACGGATGTTGACTGTACTTTTAAATGTAAAGTTACTTACAATAGTGAGTGTATGATATACTGTCTTTATGACTTGCACCATTTAATCATGCTTTGAAGAGATGTGACTGGTTCTGCATGTTTTAACCACCATCACCACCACTACTTTAAAGATTCTTTTGAGGTGGGAAAACATATTCAATGAGTCCAATAAAGACAGCACCAGAAGGGAAGTAGATAAAATAAGAAGAATAGATGGTGGATGCATATAGTGTGAAATACAGATTACTGTTAAGTATTTTTTGTGTATGCCATGGTTCTTGCCTGATATAGTTGTGGAGTGAAATACCCTATACAGTTTAATGATTTATATTTTTGGGTGCACAGGTTGTTGAGGGTTGGACATAGTTGTAGAGTAAAACACAGAAATTCAAGCTTTTTGAGCCATGATTCTTGTATGGTAAATGTAGTTGTATAGTGAAATACAGCTTAAAGATTTGTCTTTTGTGCACAGAATGAAAATACCCACAAATTTGTTTTCTGGAGCAAGTGAATCATATTTTGGAAATCTTGTGTAGGTGACTTTTGAGCTAAGAAAGGCTAAGCATAGAGGAAAGTGCAGATAAAATATGACAATGCAATGCTGCTGTGGCTGGCGAATACGGTACATTGAAAGCTTGAGAAAAGGAATGATGGCTTATCATCTCTTAAACTGTTAAGGAATTGTGTGCATGTGATAGTGAGAACAGGTGCAAAGGTATATATATATATATTTGAAAGAGAAGCAGAAAAGTTTGTGTGTACACTGAGCAGAAAAGGAGAGTTACAGTGTTTATGCACAAATCTCTGTATGTGTGTGTGTATACTGTATTTTCAATACAAGAAAGAAAAGGTTATAATAAGTCTATGGGTCTGTAGCTGCACTGTGCTGAGCAGTTCTATGGGATGAAAGTAAAATGTAAATGATTTGCCTTTCAGGCTGTAAGAACTATGTTCCTTAGTTGCCATTCTTTTTTTTACAAACTTTATTTAAACACTTCTGACAAATTCATCATGATAGTTTTTGCTTGCAGTCAACTGGAGTGTGTCAAAATGTAGAACAATTTTATGATTAAATCATTTAGATCACATTTGTGTTAATCAAATCCCCAAGCTTAACAAATAGGCATTTAAGATTGTGATATTTTAAATCAATTCTTTTCTCAGGAATCGTTTATTTCTTATATTGATCTCTTTGAATTAATTCAGTATCACACCCAGCATTCAACTTCGATGCTGGTAGATTTAGTAATCATGTCATTTATCATGTTTTAGGGTTAGTGGTCTGTCCGTGGTAAAAAGCCTGAAGAAAATTATAAAGTGTGCCATAGCATTGATGCAAAATAGTATGCTGAAGAGACGTTTTAGACTTGTACAAGTTGCTTCAAACATTGTTTTTGGCTGATGAGAGCAGTTAGCCTATGGTCACCACTATCCTTTGATATGAAATAAAAGAAACAAATATTAATTTCAGTGCAGGGTGGGTTAGGCTGATTTTGTAAAGAATTTTCTGTTTTTAGAAAGTTTATATACATGAGTAGCTCTCATGGCCCCTCTCCTTCTCTGTCCGCTCAAAAAATAAAATCCTGGTTCTTATTCTTGCATTACATCGGAAATTCAACAACACCAACAAACTAAAAGCAGACTAAGTCCTTTCCCAGCTGACAATTTGTGTGTGTGCTAATTTTTATTCTTCCAGGTTGAAGGTGACAGGACAAGATAAGAACAGCAATGTTAATCATGGCAACCCAAGATTTTACCCTGGCACTTCACCCAGGTTATAACAAAATTCATCTGCCTTACTTGCTTTGCAGTAATCATTTACTCCTTATCAGCACTGCCTTTGCTAGCAATTTCTCTATACATAAAGCAGTATCAGTACATGATGCTTAGAGAGAAATACAGCTGCTTACCCTCCATATTTATCACCTTATTAGATCTTAATTATTTTCTTGGTATTTATCTTCATTGTCTGTTTCAAGCCTAAGTGGATAATTTTGTAGTGTTCGCATCGCATCAGTTAAATTGTGTATTACCTTTGTAGGTAACTTTTAGCAAGGCCTTCACATTGTCTTCCCCCTCTGTCCACTAGTTATGACTAACAGCAGAGATAATAGTGGGTGCGCAGCTATTTTATGGTGCACCACACACTGAGGAAAATACTGGCTTTCTGACCAAATTGTAGAATCATATTAATGTAGATGCTATGAAGGGTTTTCCTTTTTCATGTTGCTTTATTTTTGCTTAACATTTTACACCTGGGTACCTCCAGGCATTACTGCTTGCTTTGTATTGCTGCTTTATGGTAACAACTTTTGGTATCTTCACAAAGCAGTTTTTCAACTGTGACATTGTTTAATACAGAATGCCACCTTGTTATTGAAGTGTGCAAGCAAACATGTAATCAGTGTAAGACTTAAGAAAGCAAGCTGTTGGAATTTTGTTTTGTTCAAGAATTTTTTTTTAGTTTGTAAATAGCTTGTATGTTGACAGTTAGGATATGTTCCAAGAATGTATGCTAAGTAGGCTTTTTAAAAGAATGGGTTCTAGCAACTGGTAGAGGGTTTTCATTGTGCTTTATGGTGGATTTGCTCATCACTTTTTAAGGAAAGATTTTGGTATCTTTATTAACATATGACTGTAGGTCAAAACATCAATACCTAATATTTATGGTATCCCTTCCACTGCAGGGCAAATAGTTAGATCCTCTTAAAGAATCACTTGGAACTTTTTTTCTATATCTTTGCAAATACTTGACAGAAATGCTTTACATTTATACATAGTACATGTACTAGGCAATAGTTCAAGCAAGTTTGAATTGCGACTGTACTATACTTTCAGGATGAATGCTGTCTACTCCACATCTCATCTTGCTCCCTTAGAGCTTTCTTTTGGTGCTTTTCTGAGTGAAATTATTTGACTTCGAAAAAAATATGACCTAAATAAATTTGACTGCTAAAAAACCGGAACTTATAAGCACAAATAAGATATGTAGACTTCCATTTTAATGGTGTATATATTGTACAATACAATATAAATTTAGTATATTTAATTTAACCAATCCACAGCAAGCAATATGTCACACATAGACATTTGCTGACTACATTATAGTACTTGAGGATGACTTTGTTGTGCAGTATCACTACTGGATAACACACATTTTGAGAAACATAAGTTTAATAATTAAACAGTAAATTTATCATAGTTGATTTTCTTTCACTTTAAATGTTTTATAAAAAAATCAAAACAGTGTCATTGCTTTTAGCTTTTCCAGTTTTAGGTGTCCTCTGCAAGGAAGAGGAATTTTAACATTAGATCATAAATTTAGAATAATTTATTTTTGTGAAAATGCAAACATCCAAAAGCCAATTTATTTGATAATTTTATATGTACTAAACTAACTAAAGCATACAAAAAAATCACCATGCACAGGAGTGACAATCTCGATTTTGCAAATGTCCATAAATACAATTATGTAATCAAGTGTTCCGTTTGTGACAGACCTCAGGGAGTATGTTATGTTGGTGTAGCCTGCCAATCTAAAACTAATGGACAGACCCTGTGCACTGTAACAGAATTTGCTGGACCCACCAGACATCCATTTTACTACTTGTATTGTCATATCAACCAGATAGAACAAAAACAGACTCCACTTTCTGTGTTTTAAAATCAACTCAAGCAGTTAAAGGAGACAAAAAGCAAGCGATGTTTACAGCTGAAGAAAAATTTTAAAATAATGCCAAGATAGCATTGCCTTACCAGTAGTGAGATGATGTCTAGCCAGCTGTAAAATAGCATTGCCTTACCAGTAGTGAGATGATGTCTAGCCAGCTGTAAAATCGCATTGCCTTATGAGTGTTGAGATTGTGTCTAGGCAGCTGTAAGATAGCACGAATGATGATATAATAATAATAATGATAATGAACACAAGATTTGTATAGTGCAAACTCACACTCGTAAGGAGTATGTTGTAGCGCTTAAGAACAAGTCTAGAGACGAGACATAGACAATGAGCAAACAAATAACAGAATGATGGAAGGATAAACAACAGTAATGATGATGAATAAAAAATGATAAACACAAAGGGGAACAAAGATGTCATTCATGTGTATATGGTGTCTAGCCAGCTGTAAGATAGCATTGGCTTACCAGTGGTGAGATGGTGTTTAGCCAGCTGTAAGATAGCATTACCTTACCAGTAGTGAGATGGTGTTTAGCCAGCTGTAAAATAGCATTACCTTACCAGTGGTGAGGATGGCATATAGCCAGCTGTAAGATATCATTACCTTACCAGTGGTGAAATGGTGTCTAGCCAGCTGTAAGATAGCATTACCTTACCAGTGGTGAGGATGGTGTCTAGCCAGCTGTAAGATATCATTACCTTATCAGTGGTGAGATGGTGTCTAGCCAGCTGTAAGCAGAGGCAGCCAGGGTCTGTTCATTAGTTTCAGGTCACTGGGTTTATCCATGGACTTCAGGCAGATGGTTTAGCCTCTTACAGATGTTTTCTGACCTATTTTCTTGTCAGCCCTCAACATTATTTTCCAATCATTTTTCTTGGTTTGTTTCGGAAAATGTTACTATAAGATAATGAAAGGCTTAACTGCTGTATAGTTTTGAATGCCTTACTGAATGAGCTTAATGTGAATTGCCATTGTTCTGAGATGTACAATATATGGTGTAAAATTATGTTTGTCCTTGTTGTCCTGAGATGTACAACATATCTTGTAAAATCATGTATGTCTTTGTTGTTCTGAGATGTACATCTTGTAAAATGGTGTTTGTCTTTGTTGTTCTGAAATGTATATCTTGTAAAATTGTGCCACCCATGTAGCATGCTTATGTTTTTGAGACAATCATGTATCATGGTGACGTTGTGTAGGCACAACACTAGGTAATCTCATTCCCTCAATGCTGTTAATAGTCATGTGTCTAAAGGTTTGATTAGTCATTTTTGTATGAAAAAGTTAATCATAACTATATAAAAGATTGGTGCTTTAATTGTGAAAAAAGAAACTTCAAAAGAAATCTTAGATTTCTCATTAATTCATAGTATAGGCCATTCTTAGTGGCACTTCAAAAGTGTTTGGCACCAAGGGATGGAAAATCAAAATGCACACATGGTTGCTATCAGCTAAAATGATTATTCAAATGTAGAATAGAAATCAAAGGGAATTTTAGAGGAATAAACCAATAATGTTTATTTAAAAGTATGTCAACATCAAAAGTAGGGAATCCATGCAAAAATCTTGAATTTGAGAATAATCAGGTATTATAAACTAGAAATATATTTTAATGTGTATCTTAATTATCCTAAAGCAGTGTTTCTGGGTGCTCCTCTTGGAGCACTCTGGGCACTTACCAGTGTCTGTCCCCACAGTGCACATATTGTCAGGTAAGGTTGTTAATTAGCCACAAACCTGAATCCAGACCCCTGGAACCTGAATCCAGATCACTGGATCTGAAGACAACCAGTCAAGCCATAAAACATTGTGTCACATTTGTCCTGCAGAGAAATCACTGGTTTTTGAGGGAAAAAGAGAAGAAAGAAAATATTGATTACATGTTACACCATTCTCTGTTGGAACGGTTCCAGGCTGAGGCAATGGCTATTAGTGCTGTCAAAGCATTGGTTTCCATGGACAAAAATGCATTAACTGTATTGTTAAAAATAAAGTGGATTGATATGGTCTTAAAATCGTCAGTATTTGGAAATGAAATTAGAAAAGGTATTAATTGTGAATTATCAATGAATGGCAAATGAGCAACAATTTTGACTATTTTTGGTGAGTTTTAAAAATTTTTTTTAGGTGTGAACAATGAGTATGTCCATGCATTTTGTGTGAGTTTGTTCAAAAGAAAAAAATAGAGATCATTTTGAGCAACATAAACATTTTATGGCTCAAAATGACAAAATTTGCAGTGAATGAAAGTGATAACAGATTTCATGCATTAAAACATCCAGAAAAAGTTTGCCTTTCTAAGTTGATTAATCTTCTGGAGAAATATCTTAAATAACCAGTGAGAAGTCTGCTGAAGCATATTTTTATTACATTTTTGCAGAGAGACTTCATTGTCTCAAGAATATAAACCACTTCCAAGAGAACCCGATGAGAGAAAGAAGTCAAAAACCCCAAAAGGTTGGTAATTTTTCTCTGTATGGGTGTGGGTGTGATAAAATCATCTAGGAAAAGCATACTTTCTTTGTGTGAGGGATGATTATCTTCTTTAGTCTTGATTGAGTGTGTAGGCAAGGACTCGGCTTCTCGTTCTTGCTGTCTCGACACCAGAACTCCAACTCTTTGGAAGTAGAGGGGACTTCTTGGCTCTTTTTTTTTGGTGTGTATTGCTGTTTATAAATGGCAGTTATGAACAACAAATTATTGTGTGAGATTTGACTACCCCAGTGAAAAACAAAATAAACCAACCAACCTATGTGCAAGGAGTTTTTTAACTCATGCATTGTTCTAGATTGAATACAATAGACCTTTATTGGCTTGTGAAAGAGGCCTTTATGAGAAAAATAAGATTATTACAAGAAAGAGTTGATGCTGACTTTTCATATTTATTTTTGCTGCAAGGTCATTAAAAGCTTATGTTAACATATAGGGATTATCAAATCGTGTTCTGGCATGTTACATAAATACATAAAATCTGTAACCATGGTGTCATCCTTCTCAGTGCTGATTGCAGGAAATGAGCCATTTCCGGCAGTGTTAACAAAAACCATGGTGCTTAGATCCTATCTCTGAATAATAGTTGTGGTTGCTATCTGTGGATAGCAGTTTTGACTGGCTGTACTTGGTTGCTATCTGTGGATGACAGTTGTGATAGATGCAAGTGATGTATTTTCCAGGGGGTAAGCAGGTTAAAGTGCCAAATGACAAACCAGTCATTTCACCTCCCTCCAACTTCGAGCACACAGTCCATGTTGGCTTTGATCCTCACACTGGAGAGTTCACAGTAAGCTGCTTAAGTGGAGTGTGGCTAATATAAACTGAGTGATTGTAGAAGTCTTAAGAATTTTATATTGATTTTTTTTTTTTAGAAATGACTGAGAGAAAAAATACCTGAAGGAAGAGAAATAATAAAATGTTTGACTCTGTCTTGTGTACCAGCTTCATCATCAGTTGTACCCTCATTATTTTCCTTCTAATTATGAATTTTCATGCAGTGACGGCTTTCAAAGGGCTAAATTAATACATTTCTGTTTTTTTATTGCCAGCACAGATTTGTGTTAAAGCTATGAGTTAGAGAGCTTGTTGCTTGAACTTAGGATGGTTTACTTTTCACACCTTAATGCCACCATTCACAGATATTTGCAGCTAATAATAATAATAACAACAATGCATTTATTTGGTGCCATTTCCTTAAACAATCCTGTTCCTTTTCACACAGCATCAGCAAAGCATGTGAACTTTTCTTATCTTCTTACAAAAACATGCATGCAGGCACACACATATACAGAGGGAAGAGGGTAGGCTTAGGAGTACCCAGAGAAAAACAACAACAGTCAGCTCATATAAAATACAGAGAGAGAGAAAGATGTCAGAGCTGAGATTTGAACCCATGACACAATTTACCTATTGTGATGGATGCTTTAGCCACTATGCTACTTACTGCCTCAGTTATTTGCTTCATTTAATGTGCATGCATTCAGGTGTGAAGAAATAAGTAACTTGTAACATGCAGCTTAAAGAGTGATGTATATCATTCTGCAGTTAGGTCTCATTCTGGGCTCACAATTATGAAGTAGGAAGCACACAGATTGTACAACACTTTTTTTTTTCAACAGGGTATGCCAGAATCATGGGCAAAACTGCTGCAGTCTGCCAACATCTCCAAGTCTGAGCAAAAGCAGAACCCTCAGGCTGTGTTGGATGTTCTCAATTATTATGACACATCTTCCAAGGAGCGGCGCGAGTCCAAGTACATGCTGAACCTCAAGCCATCAAGTGTGTACCCTATCATCCCTTCTCTTAGACATACTGTGGTTTTCTGTGATTTCTTGAATTTTATTATGCTAGTGCATGTTTAAGATGTTGTGTTAAGTATTTTTTTGTCCTATGATGTTAATTCTTCTGACACTGTGTAGATAAGAGTGATTCTAAAAACATGCATCGAGTCCCAGAACACCTTGCTTCATGAATTCTAGGCTGAAATGTTCATTCAAATCTATAACTTGCTATGGTTGTGCTGCTTTCTTGCAGGTGGCAATTCCTCCAAGTCTAATATCTCTGATAAAGTGTCACCAACAGTCATTCTTAACCAGGTAAATCATGTGAATGAGCTTTTACATAGCAAATTGAGTTGTAGAGTTTAGTCAGGAAATAGATTTGCAAGTTATTTTTATTTTATTTTGGTCTTCCATTGATACGCATTGTTTAAATGTGATCTATATGGCTTTTGCTTAAAAAAAGAATTGATGGAGGAGAGTCTGGCTGCAAAAGGTCTTCACCTAAATCCATTCCTTGTTTACTCCTTCAGCGACGGTAGGCTAAGCAACGGTTTGACCCCCTTGGATGGATATATTTACCCCTTTTTAAAAAAAATCATAAAAAATTAACTAAAAGAGGTAGAAGAACAATTAAAATTGATAATGATAGATCAAAATGTAAAGAAAAGGAACAGCCTTACCTTAAGGTAAGGTAAACGTCATCCCATAACTTTTTCAGGTTGTTGGGGAGTGAGGTGTTAGAGACCCCACTTTTCTTGGGGCAAGCTTTTACATGAGGGTGGTGCCCATCTCCTCTCCCTCGCTGCCTTACCTTCCCCAACCCTCTATGGAGTCAGATACCCATTCCCGTCAGCTGGGTTGACTGGGGGAAGTTTGCTGCGCTGCTCCAGAATTGAACCAGTGCGCTCTCGGTTCAGACGCCAGCGCTCTAACCACTCGGCCATCCTCACCTTGTGTTTGCTTGAAAACACACTTTTATAGTATTCCCAACAGAAAATGCCATGATAATGAGCCCATACACAACGCGTGCAGTGAAACATTAGCTGCTTTCACATGCGTAAATGAATGAACACATAAGGGAGGAAACTACTGAAACCGTTAGGAAACAGTCCACCATGATTCCCTCCCATTAACTGGTTCAGCCAATCAAAAAATGTCGTATTGTAACAAACAGAGAATGTAAACATTGGTCGAGCGCCATTTTGAAGTATTGAAGTACCATGCAGGTCACTCAATTTGACATGGATTTGTACTTCAACAACCGCAGAGGAGAAGAAAATAGTAAGTAATATTTAAATTCTAATGTATATTCTAATAAGACATATGTTTGTTTGGTACTTTATGTCTGTATATATTGTGTAAATAATTTTTTGTTGATTTTGATACTGACCTTCAAGAGTTCTAAAACGTGCACAGTTCATTTGATTTTAGTACTTGAAGACTTGTATCTTAAAATTTACACCAAGTGAATGTTTTAAAAATGCTCTTTAAAACAGTGTATTACAATTGGTTGTCTTTACTGTAGGTTAATAAATATAAATTTTCAAAGCTGCCGGTCAAAATTTCAATACCGGGAATTTGCTAGCCATTTTCCAAACAGAAAGACAGGTACCGTGGGAAAACGCAGAAAATTACTGTCAAATGTTAAAACTACGTCATAAAAAGATCACTTGATAGAAAAATGAATCAACTATTGAATTCATTAATATTGTTATCCGAAACAACTCATTTTAAAACGTAAAAAAAAAAATAGAAAAAAGCCACTGGCGAATTCGCCAGGTGTCCGCGCTCGCTGGCGAATTCACCTGTGTCTTTGCGATTCGATTAATGATAATATTGTCTTATTAGATGTGCAGTGACTGTAATCAGAAGTGCTTCGTTATCATCTAGAACAACCAAGAGTGTTTAATGATAATATAGTCTTATTAGATTTGCAGTGACTATAATCAGAAATGCTTTGTTACCAACTAGAACAACCAAGAGCAGAAGGCAGTAGCGGCATCAGGAGAAGAGGAGGATGAAGAAGAGCCTCCACCTCCACCAATAGCAGCCAGGCCTGATAAAACAAAATCCATTGTGAGTAAAACAAACTAGAGCATGTGCAACCAGACAAGACAATGATGAGACAGATCACTATCAGTTTTGACATTTTAAAACTATTTGTTCAGGAAGCAGGCTGCAGAAGAGATGTGTCATATTTATAGTAGCTGCAGTAACAAGCAGTTCAGTAGACTTTACCTTCTAGTTCTAGACATCAATTTCTGTTGCTGCTGTCCTTTGTATGTACACACCAGGAAATAAGATCAGTTTGAAATCCAGTGTTTTCACAAACAGCACAGTTAAGAAAAGTAGTGTTTTGGGTGTCATTTGTTAATACAATGATTTTCTGCTGCCTGATGTCACCTGTTTATTAAATGACCAGACCTATTGATCTGTGAAGTAGTGGCAGGTAGAGAAATGAAGCCATTTGACACTATATTGTTGAGCAGTATACCAAGCCTATTGACCAAGAAGACAAGAGTGGTGAGGGCGGCCCAGACAATAAGACTGAAAAGCCAAAGAAGAAGAAGATGACAGATGAAGAAATCATGGAGAAACTGCGCACTATTGTGTCTATAGGTGATCCAAACAGAAAATACACCAAGATGGAGAAAATTGGACAGGGGTTAGTCAAGATGTGGCTGTTTTCCTCTTTCTTTTTTCATAAATTTGTTCCTTCATCCTGACTGTTCAGTCAGCTTGTTTCTCTTTCTGCCTGACATCCAGGGCAGTGCTGCATTTATGTTGACCAGTAGAGCTTTCAAGATGTCCGATCATTTTTGTGTTGTCAGCAAATGCATATCCCAATAAACTATGGTTGATCAAATTTTATTGAGAAGAGGTAAAAAGTTGCAGGGCTTAGTTCTTTTTTAATCCCTATTTTTGTGCTGTTAACAGAGCGTCAGGAACAGTCTTTATTGCAATTGAGGTTGCAACTGGCCGAGAGGTGGCCATCAAGACTATGAACCTGTCTCAGCAACCTAAAAAGGAGCTTATCATCAATGAGATCCTAGTCATGCGGGAAAACCAGAACCCCAATATTGTCAATTACCTTGACAGTTATCTTGTTGGCGAGGAGTTGTGGGTGAGCTGTTGATAACGTTTCACAAGGTCTGCCTGTGAGTGAGCTGTTGATAATGTTTCACAAGGTCTGCCTGTGAGTGAGCTTTCAGTAAATATTTATGTACAATTAGTGTATGCATGATAACCATTGTCCATGTGTGCTTTAATAGAGATGTGCATTCATATAGGCTGTTCCAAAGAAGCACATCCATGCTGGCTATAACGGATGCATACAGACAACATTTTAGTATCCTGTGCCTGTATTCTGTCTCTTGTACAGGTAATTTAGTACCATATGCCTGTATTCTGTTTGTGTAAGGTTATTTAGTATCCTATGCCTGTGTTGTGTCTCTTGTGTACAGGTAATTTAGACCTAAGGTAATTGTTACTAACAGGTAGTGATGGAGTTTTTAGCTGGTGGCTCCCTCACAGATGTGGTGACAGAGACTTGTATGGATGAAGGACAAATAGCAGCCGTGTGCAGAGAGGTATAGGAACATTTGAAATGTTTCTCTTGTCTTGACTTGTCTTCTCACTACATGTCTTAAAAGAGCCCAAGACAATCAGTTTGTCCATTTTGCCATTTTATGCCATCTTACCATGGTATGTGTGGGTGAGGGAGAAAAAGGAATAACATTGTGTATAATAATAAAATCTTAACATATGCAATTTCTGTAACTCCTTAAAGTAAAAGGGGTTCATGGGCAAGTACAATTAACTCTTATACTTTTGGCATGTAGTAAAATGGTTTACTTGCACGTACAGCTAACTCTAACCCTCAGGGTTAACTTTTTATACTTTGTCATATAGGCAAGACAAATGTTTGTGCAGTTTTTGACACACTGTTCAGTTACTTCTTTTTTAAATTTGAAATCTATTGACTTACTGGATATTCTCATTTTGTAAACATGTGTACAGCAGAGAAATGTATTGAGGGCTTAGAGAATGTTGTATTTCTAAATATGACCATGCATGTTCTTATTGTGTGACTTTGTTGTGTACTCAGTGTTTGCAGGCCCTGGAGTTCTTGCATGAAAACCAAGTTATTCACAGAGACATTAAGAGTGACAATATCTTGCTGGGCATGGATGGCAGTGTTAAACTAAGTGAGTCATTCTTCAATTAGCATTTCTTTGTTTGAAAACAGAATGCAAACATGTCTCAGAGATATCTGTTGGAATTTCATGTACCTCCTTCCTGGCCATCTCTTGTTTAGTTTGATTTGTATTCCTATCTTTCTATTGTTTATTCCATTTTTTTCAAATTAATGGCTTTCAGTAATACAGCAAGATGTGTTTTGACCTAGAATGCTTCTAAAGTGCCTGAACCTCTGTAAACATGTCAATCTCTGGTGGTTACAGCTGACTTCGGGTTCTGTGCCCAGCTGTCTCCAGAGCAGTCCAAGCGATCCACAATGGTAGGCACACCATACTGGATGGCACCTGAAGTAGTAACCAGGTAAGTGCAAGTTAAGGCTAACATACCTTTCTTCTTCGTAGTGTACGAGATGACATGACTATATGGAGATCAGCCTATAGTTACCTGAAATCCAGCTGTCCAAACCCGTGCAGCACAGTAGGACCTGAATTCAGCTCAGCCCTCTCCCATCCCCACCCACCATGGGAGGGAGCACCCCACTCCAGTTTTTCATCCGGCTCTGGCCGCGATGGTCGTGTTGGTTGCCACCTTGTCCTTTGTGGTAGAAAGTGATATGGATTTACTGTGTATGGCGTGTGGCCCTGTGTTGTGCTCTACATTCTTAGAACTGTGTGTAAAGTATGCTGTGACGCTGAGACATTTATCATATGATTACAGAAAGCAGTATGGCCCAAGTGTTGGAGCTTAGATGTGATGTGTATGCTGTGATATTAAGACATATATTATTTTTCATATGATTACAGAAAGCAGTATGGCCCAACTGTTGATATCTGGAGCTTGGGTGTGATGTGTATTGAAATGATTGAAGGGGAGCCACCATATCTAAATGAAAATCCTCTAAGGGTGAGCTAAATGGTCACCTTCCTTGCACATTTTCTAATATCAGTGCCAGCCACAATTATCTCTTGTCCTAGACCATATACTTGTTGGAAAACAAACATAATTTGCTGATAGTCACAAACTTTCTAGCTTCAGACAGTACTTGACTAATGAAACCAACATTACTGTTGGAAGAGAAGATATATTATGCACATATTCTTTCTGGCTCTTTTATTTGACAAGTGCCATGTACTTGCAATTTTTCTCAGAGCTTAGCATCATAGTTCAGAAACATTATATAAAGAATTGTTTCAAAATATAATTTATCTTTGAGAGAAGTATAACCAGATATAGAATACCAATGGGATGCGTCACATAAATCTTGATGTAACTGTTGAGGACATGCCTATATATCCATTATGACTATGTATCTCACCATGTATCTGCAAGGTGCTACACTGCTTTTTCACAGGCCCTGTACCTAATTGCAACTAATGGGAAACCGGAGATCAAAGAGAAGCACAAATTATCACCTGTCTTCCAGGACTTTCTGGATAAGTGCCTTGAGGTGGATGTGGAGAAACGAGCAAGTGCATCAGAACTTCTCAAGGTGGACAGTCATTGCTTGTTGATATTTGATCATCTTGTTGAATCTTGGTCATCTGGTTTTGTGCTACATGAAAGTCAGGGTGTAGGGGACACAGCTTGTATGTACGTAACTGTAGATAAAATTAAGTGGGTGGGAGGTGTGTGTGTGAGAAATATCTTCCTGCTTGTGTTTGTGTGTATGTATGTGTGTTCCTGCTCATGTTTGTATATGTATGTGTGTGTGTGTTTCTTCTTGTTTGTATGTATGTTTGTGTTACTGGTTGTGTTTGTGTGTATGTATGTGTGTGCATATATGTGTGTATGTGTGTTCCTGCTTGTGTATGTATGTGTTCCTGCTTGTGTTTGTGTGTATGTATGTGTGTTCCTGCTTGTATTTGTGTGTATGTGTGTTCCTGATTTTGTTTGTGTGTATGTATGTTTGTATGTGCGTGTTCCTTCTGTTTGTGTGGATGTATGTTTGTGTTCCTGCTTGTGTTTGTGTGTGTTCCTGCTTGTGTTTGTGTGTTCCTGCTTGTATTTGTGTGCATATATATATATATATGTGTGTTTCTTCTTGTGTTTGTGTGTATGTATGTGTGTTCCTTCTTGTGCATTTGTGTATGTATGTGTTCCTGCTTGTGTTTGGTGTATGTATGTTTGTGTTCCTGCTTGTGTTTTTTGGTGTATGTATTTTTGTGTTCCTGATTGTGTTTTCATGTATGTATGTGTGTGTTCCTGCTTGTGTGTATGTGTGTGTGTGGTCCATCTTGTGTGTTTTGTCTATGTCTGTGTGGATTCCTGCTTGTGTTTGCTTGAGAGGGAGAGCAAAATGAAATGAAGACTTATACTATACATATCAAGTTCTATGAAGGAATCATAACAAATCAAGATAGGTAATGTTTTCTTTCACAAAGCAACTGTGCTTTAAAGTAATTAATTTTAGAAATATTGTTTAATATATATTACAGCGATACCCCACAAAGTCCTTACCTAACAACAGTGAAATTAACCTACTTTGGATGCACACATTTATTTTATAATTGTGTCAAGAGTTTAGTTTTTTTTTAAATTCTTTGCAGCATCCATTCTTGAGACTAGCAAAGCCCCTGGCCAGTCTTGTGCCACTCATCCTTGCTGCAAAAGAAGCACAAAAAGGTCACTGAATGCAGTCCAAGTTCAAACCAGTTACAGAAAGGTCACTTGCTGCAATCTTTCAAGACTGACAATATGATGGAGACTAATGGAGGGTCTGGAAGGGCGAGACCATATACTTGGAGGAGCAGAGAGAAATCTGCACGAGACCAGATGTGATGTGAGCAGAGACCAGATGTGATGTCATGCATGCATTTTGTCCTTCATTCTTCTTCATCTTCTTCAATCAATCAATCAATCCTCTTTGTGCTAGTTGCACATAAGGCCTCAACCAGAGCCCGCCACTGAGTCGATCGGCTGAAACTCGCTCCAGGCGACCCTCTTCATCTTCTTACCTCTTCAGTTACTTCCTGGCCCACCATTTCTGCAAGGTGGCATTTCTGTTTGGTTGTGACTGAATTCTGGAATACTTATCTGTAGAGGATATCACCAGGTAATGTGACGTTGAGAACCTGCATTGCTGTCCTCCAGGGTATCACCAAGTGATGTGGAGTTGAAGAACTTGCTTTGCCTTTCCCCATGTTATTGTCATGGAATGGGGAGTTGTACAACTTGCATCGGCATTATCTAGGAAGAACAAAGAGTTCTTAGTCTCAGGCCTGTATGTTGCATGTGATGATGATGGACTGAGAGGTGAAATCGGATCAAGGTGATGTTTTGTTAGCTTCCCTTTGCTCTTCCAGTTACAGCTGCCTGGAGATGCTGTACGTTTTGGAGGACCTTTTTTTTTATTTCTGTCTGAGACATCAGTGATCTGCATTTGTCAGCCTGAAATAATGGATACATGCAGCTGTTTGTTTCATCCTTAGCCCACTGTGTCCAAGTATAGGCAAGATTGACTGGGTATGCAAAATGGTACTTTTTATGTTGGTGATAAGATTTTTTCCTAATGTACACAAGCAAAGCTGCTAGAGGTTTTCATGTTAAATGAATAGGGAAATAGTTGTTATTGTCTGAATTATGACACTTTATGAACATGTTCAGACCCTCATCTAGTACCTTCTGCAGGGCATTGTGGTCTCATCTGAAGGAGACAGGCACTACAGGCTAAAGCCAATGTGAGTGACTGAGACATCTTGCAGGACTGTGTGAGTGACTATGAGTGACTGACATCTTGCAGGACTGCACTATCCACAAGCTCCAGGAGGTTTGGTTGAAGAGGGTGGACCAACTCTGGGGGGTGGGAAACATCCTTGGCAGCTTTGTCGAATCCTTAAGTAAGATGCGATTTAACTGCTCATATGTGAAACACAGAAGTGTAATTTGCTTAATTTTAAAGTTTACAAAGTTTTGGAAGGACTAAACCACACTTTTCATTTAGGCAACATCAAGCATTTTATGGGTGGGTGTGGGGTGTGAGAGTGAGAGAGAAAAAGCACAAGGTTGGGGTTGGTTACTATAAAGGAATTCTAGTTTAAAATGTAATACTTTGAAGACTTCAACATTTTTTTAAGTCAACTGTTTCTTTTGTACAGAAAAGTGAGTTTTTTTATATGAAGGATTTTTTGGGGTTGTTGTTACATTGGGGGAAGTAAGTTCACTTGCCAGGCAAGGGCCTTGGGATGAATCAGGCAAGTGATGAAGTTTCTGTGGATGACCTGCATGCATTAGCCATTCATATACTGCAGATTTGTGATTGAGTTTGGAGTACATGTGGCATTACCATTTGTGAAGACCAGAGTCATGTTGCAGAAGCCAAAAATAGAGGTAAGGCCAGTTACTGCTGCTGTGCTGCTGATAGACTGCTATTTAAGCAGCAGTCAGGGGATATTACTCTTACTTGCATGTCAGCATTTGAACTGGTGATTGCTTTAGGAGTCACGTTGGTGCTTTCTTTTTTTCTTTTTTTTTTTTTAATTTTTGAAATGTCTATGGCGGAATCACCTTTTTGTGGTTTGTGTATCTCTAGGTAGCCAATGATGCTTTGGGTATGGTGAGTTGGTGTGATACCAGTTATGTTGAGACCAGTGTTCTCAAAATGTCATGGTGTTATGGAGTACATGTTACAGAAGGGGTGGGGGAGAGTTGGATGCTGTTATGTGTATGTGTTCTGTTGTTTTGAAATAATGTACATAAGCATGCTGATTAGTTAGCAACTGTGTATTTAAACAGTGAAACACTATGCATCTTCCTCTTTCTCAATATCTCATTGTGCTCATGCAGAAACACCTGCATTTCAGGCATATATGTTTTTCTGTTTGTATCCATATTTCATTGCAAAATATTGCCATTCATGCAGTCATATTTTAGAGTAATGAGACTTTCTTACTGCCAGATTTATAAAAAAATAACAGTTCAGAAGGATATGGAGAATTTTTTGACAGAACAGCACTGCATGTACTTGCATAATTGGCTCTATGTCTATGTGCTTTGGGGTTTTTTTTTCATTTTGTGGGAAGGAGTTAAATATTTCAACATTTACAAAGAATTCTAACATCTCAAAGCATAGATATTTTAATAGTTGAATATTTGCCTAATTTGAATAATTTAGATATTTTAATGATTGAACGTTTGCTAAATGAAAACAAAGACAAGAGGAAAGATGATCAGAGAAATTAAGTAGGTGAAAATGCACTTCATGTTGTTTATGGAAACTCTGGCATGGTTTGTGGGCAGGGTTTAGCATTTTTGGCCTTGATAGGGTTCCTGTTTGGCCTTGATAGGGTTCCTGTTTGGCCCAGCTGCCATCTTTGTTTTCCTATTATAGAAAAGAAGAATTTATTTCTTTGCCATGTGACATAGCACTAGGAACATATCTTGATAATGACTACCACTTTACTCAACAAACACCAATCACACACAGTTGACACTACATGGACTTTTATTTGTGCACCCCAAAAATGACTCCACATACACATGCAAATATGTGTGCATGCATGCACACACACACACACACTCTTTCACATACATTATACATTTCAGAATTGCCAAAGATAACCAAAACATATATGCAAACATGGATGCTCACTCTTCCCACTTGCATTATACATATCCCTGTCAGACTACCAAGAGACACATTCAACTTTTAGTCTTGTCCCACCACAGAGCTCAGGAGGGCTACTGTTTTGGCAAAGAAACGTTCTTAGTATGGGAAGTTCTGGCCTGAGCATGTCTATATCTGACCCAATGGTTGTAGATTGTGCCCACAACATGCCCTACACAGACTGTGTTGGTTGTAAATTGTGCCTGCAGCTGCACACACCACCCAGTCAAGTCCGACTTTCTGTTTCTGGGTGGTGTTGCCATACTAGATGGTGATTGAGAATGTCAGTACACTCTCGATCATCGCCTGGTAAAACTGGCTAGAATGTCACTCCTCTGGCTGAACTTTTTTAGCACAGAAAGTTATTGTTGAGCCTTGATAACCGTTATCATATTGTTTTCCCAGCTGAGATCATTTGAGATGGTGGGTCCCAGAAATCTGAAATGGTCAACCTTCTTAATGGCCTCATCGTTGATAATGAGAGGCTCCAGATGGCCTCTTTTTCTGCAGGTCAACTTTCATCTACTTGGAATTAAAAACATTCAGCCGTAGACCATTTTTGGTTGGTCCAGTGGTGCAATAAGGATTGGCTGTTGTGGGTGTAGATCTCATTTCGGATATGCTATTTTTTTCTCGACATGTGGCATCTGTTTACAGTGCTGGCTGCTTTGCCATGATATTGCCTTATTTGCTGGATTAGTGTAAAACACCAGTCCCCCTCCTCAACCCTTGTAGACCATTTGCCACTAGATGATCCACTTCCTTGCAGTAGACAGACTCATCATTAATAGCGATGAGACCTTCTACCGTGGTTTTATTGACAAACATCACCATCTGAATGGATTTGTGAGAGGAGACAGCAGTAGGTGACAAGACAGTGCAGAAAGGGAGAGAGGATGCAGCCTTGTAGTGAATCTGTGCTGAGCACCAGGGTGTTGGACAGGAAGTCAGGGATCCAAAAGCAGATTAGGAGAGACCAAGCAGAGAGGAAGTATAGCTAGCAGTGTAAGTGGGCTCTAGGTCATGTTGACACAGTGATGTATAGTTAGCAGTATACGTGGGCACTAGGTCACACAACATGGTGAAAATGTCTAGCTAGCAGTGAAGGTGGGCACTAAGGCACAGCAGCAAGTAATCATGATGTATACTTTGCAATGAAAGCTGGCACCAAGGCACATGTCAGCACCTTGATGATAATGTCTGGTTAGCAGTGTAAGGAAGCACTAGGACACATGTTAGCAATCATGTCTGGTTAGCAGTGTAAGGGGGCACTAGGGTATATATATATATATGTTAGCAATCATGTCTGGTTAGCAGTGTAAGGGAGCACTAGGACACATGTTAGCAATCATGTCTGGTTAGCAGTGTAAGGGGGCACTAGGGTGTATATATATATATGTTAGCAATCATGTCTGGTTAGCAGTGTAAGGGAGCACTAGGACACATGTTAGCAATCATGTCTGGTTAGCAGTGTAAGGGGGCACTAGGGTGTATATATATATATGTTAGCAATCATGTCTGGTTAGCAGTGTAAGGGAGCACTAGGACACATGTTAGCAATCATGTCTGGTTAGCAGTGTAAGGGGGCACTAGGGTGTATATATATATATGTTAGCAATCATGTCTGGTTAGCAGTGTAAGGGGGCACTCGGACACATGTTAGCAATCATGTCTGGTTAGCAGTGTAAGGGAGCACTAGGACACATGTTAGCAATCATGTCTGGTTAGCTGTATAAGGGCCACTAGGCCACATATTAGCAGAGTAATCACTTTGTGGTGGAGCACATGTGTAGAATGATGGGATGTGGAGAAGTGTCTGGCATGTTTGGTGTGTTTGCATTTTCTAGTAATAAATATTTCATAGTGTCAAACGTGTACAGAACTATACACACACATATATAAAACATTTTCTACAGGAAAAATGTTTTGGCTTTTGTAGTCTTGATTTTTTTCTTCTTATAATGTTCATATAATATAAAACCTTTGAGATTCTCAGGTCAGCAGATGACTGGCAGCCAAAATTCAAGCTGAAGAATTATCTCCACTTGCTTTACCTTCTCATTATAGCCGGATTTGATTTGCTTGAAATATGTGAAGATAAAAGTGTCTAAAAGGATGCATGTGGCTTTGTTTATACAGCATGTGTTCTGGAGCCTGGTCTGCATGTAGATATGTCAACAATTTCTGTTCTGCATGTGAGCAAACTGACGATGTTTTCTGGCATGTCTTTATAAGAGCAGCCATTGCTTGTCAGCACTGGCATTCTGAGAACTAGAAGAAGTGTTGTTCCTAAATACATGCATACATTTTTATTTTATTATGGTACATATGGTTGAGTATTAGGCTGTGGAAGGAATACTAAGATGCAAGTGGGTGAACATGTGTGAATGTGTATGTACGTGAACATTCATGTGCATGCATGAAGATGTCTGCATGTGTGAATGTGTGTGCATGCTGCGTATGCGTAAGATGGGCATGAGCTTGATGTTTATGTTCAAGGTTAGAACTTGTCTCTGCTTCATCTGTTGCTAAAATGTTTTTACAAGGTCGTGTTTGGAACTCTATCAATAAACATTTTCAGAAATCCATTAAGGTAGGTGATATTACAATAATTATGACCAACTTCCATTCCAGGCAGAAGTCATCAGTGCAGCAATTGTGTCAGAATAGGTTTTCCCCCTTTTGGAGGAAAAAGTAAGTTATGTGAGAAAATGTTTTTTAAGTAGAGCATACATAAAGTGTGTGTATGTGTGTGTCTATGTATGACCTCTCTCCTGTGTGCTTTGTGATGGGCACATACAGCAATACCCTTGACACTAGTAGTGCTAACATACTGTACTGGTACATGCACATCTCTATCCAACTGACCCCAGGACTAGCAGAGACCAACTTGGATGATTTGATTGTATTTTCTGTGTATACTTACATGTTATGTGTGCAAGACAAACACATGTGATGTGCACAGGAGTGTGAATTCCTATGTACACATGCTTTTGCATGGGAACATCTGACCATGAATGTTGTGAATGTGATGTGATGAAAGAGGCATGTAGAGTTGTGTTCACTGATCTCCGCTCAACCTGAAATAAATGACCTAACAGGGTTTGACAAGTATCAGATTTGGCCATTGTTATGAAACGCTTGCTCCTTTTTTAAAGAGTTTTTCTGTTTTATTCAGCAGTAGTATTTGCAACTGTTTATGTAAAATGCATATGGAATGTAAGTTTTTTTGTTTTGTTTTTTAGCCCAAACTGTCTTTTTAACATGCGTCTGCTTGCTATGGTATAAACATTGCAGAAACCTCCCTTTGATCTTTGTGTGTTACGTTTATAATGTTGATCCTAAGGACTAATTTAAAAAAATATAAAAAAACCCATGAAGCTGCATGTTTGATAAAAGTGTTCAGATCAAAATACAACACCCATCATGCTTTTGATGTTGGATATTTCTTGAACTAAAAGAATGCATGCTAAAGGTGGTGAGTGTAAGCTCTGTGTGTATGTCTGTCTGTTTTAGGGGGAGTGGATAGCCATTAGAGCAATGATGGTGAATGTATGCTCTGTGTGTGTTTTAGGGGGAGAGTGGTAGGTGTGTATGCCAGCTTACTCCCCTAGTTGACCAAGCTGTGGGTAACTGCCTCTGTAGCAGAATGGGAAAGGTTTATGCCACGAGGGAGATGTAGGCACCACCTCATAAAAGCTGGCCCCTCAGTAATACCTCACTCCCCTACAACAGTCAGTCATGGGACTGTGTGTGTGTGTGTGAAATGGGTGTGTAGAAAGACATGCCTTAAACAGTGCAGGTGACCCCAGTGCTTGTGTTTCTAGAGAGATGTGTGCTACATTTGTTGCTGCTATCTTTTTTTTATATAAATATGACTCAAAAAGTTGATAGAGAGGGAACTCAGGACCACATTCTTACTGATCCCAAACCAAAGTCTCATGCAGCCCAGTTGTCCTGCTGGATATACCCATTTTAAAACCGACAGTTCCGAACATTACAATTAAACCAAGAACTCTTTTTATTCTTCTCATCCTTTTAATGGTGCTGGAGGTACCGGTCGCAGGAGAGGTGAAAACGTGCTAGTGGGGCCGGTCTTGCATCCACGTGAGAAGGTCCTGCAGTGAACAGCCCGTCCACTCCTTCACCGTAGTCACCCAGCTTTTGCTTGCTATGACCTCTACCGCCTTCAAAGTATTCGCCGTGATGTAGCCTTAGTTGCTGGGACAGCGTAAAATACAAATCTTTTAACGTTTTCTTGGAAAATCGGCTTCTGCAAGGTGTCATGTCAGCCCTTTGAGATGGTTGCGCCCAGGTATTTGAATGACTGCACTTCCTTCAACTGCATTCCTCTCATTTGGATCTCTGCTTTGCTAGAGCCGAGGGTGTTCACCATGCCCTTGTTCTTGTCCTTGTTCACCATACCCTTGTTCTTTTCTGTTGACCATGACCTAGCTCTTGTCTATGTTTACCCTGACCTTCCTCTTGTCAACGCTGATTTTTATGACTACGCCCTCGCACTGAGGGCAGTTTGTCGGCGAGGGGCGGTAACTCGCTGTTGCTGCCCACCATAACATTGAAGTGGTCGGCATGATTTTCTTCAGGTCGGTCAGGTAGATGTTCAACAGCACTGGAGACACACTTCCTATGTTCTCTGCACCCCAGCCACGTCCCGTGCAACAAAGCGGAGTAACTACCTTGCACACCGATGAGTAAAAACACCTGTTAATTCCAAACAAATCTTTCACGTAAAGATCGCCTTTAATTTAAAAGGAAAGCAATTCTTTTATCTAGCTTCTCCTAAAACGATCGACAGGTCGCCTAGAAAGCGTGTTTGAAATCAGCAGCTTAACAACGGCAACGACATCGTTAGTCGACATTTGACCTTTTGAGTCTCCGGAGGTAGCCATTTGCACAGCTGAGGTGAGCAATAACACGTTTTCCTCTTTCTTCCTCTCTTGTACGGCGCTCCAGGTAGATGTTGGTGGTGCACAGGTAGGGGTTGAGAGCAACATCAAACAGTGTACTACGTCACACTAGTGCATCATTCACAACATTGACAGACGTCAACACCAAACTGTACTACGTCACACTAGTGCACCATTCACAACATTGACAGACGTCAACACCAAACAGTGTACTACGTCACACTAGTGCACCATTCACAAAACGGGCAGCAGTCAACACCAGTGTACTACGTCACACTAGTGCACCATTCACAACACTGACAGCAGTCAACACCAAACAGTGTACTACGTCACACTAGTGCACCATTCACAACACTGACAGCGGTCAACACCAAACAGTGTACTACGTCACACTAGTGCACCATTCACAACACTGACAGCAGTCAACACCAAACAGTGTACTACGTCACACTAGTGCACCATTCACAACATTGACAGACGTCAACACCAAACAGTGTACTACGTCACACTAGTGCACCATTCACAAAACGGGCAGCAGTCAACACCAAACAGTGTACTACGTCACACTAGTGCACCATTCACAACACTGACAGCAGTCAACACCAAACAGTGTACTACGTCACACTAGTGCACCATTCATAACACTGGCAGCCGTAAGAGAACCTTCAGTACAGGAGATCAGTACTTTTTTCCCGCCTTCCTAGTGGCAGGTGAGAATGCCGATGTTTGAAGGCTTATATCTTTAAATTAAGGATAATGATGTACTCATATTTTGGGAATTATTATTTTAAAACGACCCTAACCCGATCATAAAGAAAAAATGTTGCGCTCGCTAATTTGTCCTTTAAGAATGCGAACTTGTCATCATCTGAATATAATCAACAGTAAATTGATTATGTAGCAGCACACTTGTATTTTGTAGAATAAAGATCTCTGGAAGTGAAAGGAAATGTTGATGCTGACAAAGTCTCTAAAACAAGAGGCGCTCTACACCTGACCGGCATTTGTGTGACTTGAGTTATTTTCGTTTACTTCAAAACTTCTGGAGAAGCAATGCTGGACATTTACAGGAATCTGAAGTTTAGTTGCTTTGTTAACAATGTTTCTACAAACGTTTACTTTGTAGTAGGCACAGACGTTGTTCAGCTAAAGTGAAAAGATGCAGCGAGGTAAGAACCGATCAGTTGCTGGGGCAGCACAATAGTAACTTTTAGTTTACCCGGGGGACTACTTGAGGAACAACAGCCGAGACTGACAAAGAAGCATCAGCTCTTGAGCTGAAATCTGAGAAGACCTGTAGAAATACAGACATAGATACTGTGTGCAGGAAACAAGCCAGAGCGAGCGAGAGGAGCGAGCGAAAGAGAGAGAGAGAGGCGAGAGAGATAGAAGGAGGAGAGAGAAAGAAGGACTCAATGTCGCCCGCTATCGACACAAGCAATTTCCCTCTTTACATGCAGAGGAATGTCGCTGTTTAATAATTAAAAAAAATGAGTGCATTAAACAGTCATCACCATCTGGTCCCGCTGGTTAATTGTTGCTGACGATCAACCTTACTCCAGGCTGCAACTACAACACAAAGATCACGTGAAGTAGGAACTGCTCAGTTGCTGGACTGGTACACAGGGTATATAGTTTCCCTGGGTTGCCTTAGCAAAAACAGGAGAGACCCTGAGACCCATTGCTAAGAATGAGAGCTTGAAATCGGAGAAGACTTTTGTGGGAATAAAAATACCGAGGAAAGGTGAGGCCTCCATGAAGAAATAGTAAAGAAGACAAATGTCTGTGAAGGACAGGGACAGACAGAGAGAACAAGAATCTGTTCATCCTTTGTTTACATGTGTTCATATGCTATAATATCACTTACTTGACTTCATATGCAGGTATACAGGAAGAGGCTGGCAGAAGGAAAGAATGTGTGGATGATACAAAGACTTTCTTTTTTGCTGTTGTAGTTTTGCGTTGGTCTTTTTTGTTTTGTTGTTTTTTTATATATTAGCTGTTATAAACTGACCAGTGAGTGTATGTGTATGCGAACGAGACACTATATATATATATATAAAGATAGGAACAAGTGTGAATATGAATGGATATGTTTTTAATATCTCAATATCCCTTAAAGGGCGAAAGAAAAAGAATCTTGTATCCTGAATCTTGTAGTGCTTGCTGTGTGCAGAGAGAGAGAGAAGGGGGAACTGATAGCCGCCCCCTACAGACGGTTGACTGTCACAGAAAATGAGTTAGTCAACCCGCGGTCCATCCTTCCAGCCGTCCCTCCGTCTTGTCTATTGTTTGAATAAGGGTCGGTCGGTCGGTCGGTTGAGATTTACTCCATGCTAGCAAGTAAGACTATATCACATCAAACAGGCGATATGATATACACGATATTGCATGTTCACGTGACTGCTTCAGCACAGAGATTGTTATTCTGACCACACAAATGTACAGACGGAAGTGACCTACAGTCACACCGGTCACCATCCACATCACACAAAGTAAAGAATGACTGGGGTACAGTTACATTCGTAAAGTTATCAATCAACATGTAGACTATCAGATTCCACAGGTAATAATAAGATCATCATCATCATCATCATCATCATCATCATCATCATCATCATCATCATCATCATCATCATCATCATCATCATCATCATCATCATCATCATCATCATCATCATCATCATCATCATCATCATCATCATCATCAATCAATCAATCAATCAATCAAATTTAATATTTAATTTAACTGGAATATAATTTAGTTTATTACCAAAGGATCAGTCAGCAGTCTAAAAAAGAACCCTGATACAAAAACGAGATAAACGAGAAGAACATAAAGAAACAGAAAGATAGGCAACGATGAGGATGAAGTAGAAAAGACAGAGAAGACGCAGAGGTAACAGTAACGAGACTAACGACGACTAGTTAGTTAAAAAGATGTCCACGGACCGTAGTTTGACCAGCTCTTCATCTACCCCCTTTATAAGAGACTCCTACAGGTGCTACGAGACAAATGTCTTCCGCCGGCACGTACGAGCTAATGAAGAGAGAGAGAGAGAGACATTGCAGCCACAAACACAGGGGAATGTGACGTCATAGGCTGGTCTATGTTATTTTGTCAGAGGTTTGGGGTTAGGGTTTGGGGTAGGGTTAGGGTTAGGTTTAGTTTATTAGGTACAATCGGGCACTTGTGTGGAGCGAGCAGACGATAATGCCTCAAGCCATTTCTGTTATGGCCGCCATGTTGCCCCCCCCCCCCATAAGAAAGCTGTTCCTCCTTAATTTTGTTAGAATTCGTGGTATCGTCAATTTGTTTCGGGTTTTTTTTTTTGTTTGTTTTCTTGTAGCGCACTTTCCAAAACTCAGTCACGTAGATAGACTCTGAGCATAAGGGTGTAAGAAGGAATATGAAGGATTCCGAGTGAAAAGTTATAATCACGTGATTAGGATGTTTGACAGTTTGCAAAATTAGCAGCCGCAACATTCAACTTTTGCCAGGCTTTTTTAAAACTCTTTCATCAAAGCGAACAAAATACCGAGTGATGGGTGAGTGATTTGCCTTTTGAGTGTAGCACTCAGTGTGTAGAGGTCAGCCTGTAGATAAAATCTCTATTGGTGCTTGGAGTAAAGTTCAATCAGGTGATGTGTCCAAACAAGTGCAAATCTTTCATTGTCAGCCTCGCAATGTTTTGCTGCATACAAGCACATTGTTATATAATACACTGCAACTCTTGATGTCATCCTCACACACACACACACACACACACACACACACACACACACACACACGTATCTCAACCTGCTCATTAATAATAAAGTTTATTCTTTAAAAGAAAAAAAAACGACAACGAACAAATTTGAACACAAATATCCCCCTCCTTAAATAAAAACTCTAATGATACAACAATGATCGGTTCGATTGGATGCCATTGGCGAATCGTCTCAGGGCAGTGTGTAGTAGCATCATCAAATTATCGAATTATCAACAGAACAGAAAGTTAAACATCGTGGATGCAATAATACATAACAAAATAAAATCCAATTTATCAGTAGTACATCTCATTAGTATCAGTTTTGCATGGGGCTTGCAGTTGCTAGCATCAAACAATCCCTCGATGCTCTGCTTCCTTTCACTTGGCTTCATCCCCACAGTTGCCTGTCACTTCAAGGCTGAGCTCAACCTTCAGGTCTCGGGATCGTCCGGCTAAAGACAAGTGGAGCGGGTGCATTTGATTACACGAAAACAAATTGTCCAGTTTCTCGAGAGGTAGCCAGGTTTGTAAGACAGTGGGACCAAACCCTCTTCCCAGTGTTTGAGATGTAAGACATTGTGCAGAACATGACTGACAGGCCAATCCTCATAAATCGCTGGCCGGACGGATGGCTACCCCACCTCATGCCAGTGTGTCTCACGCCACTTCTGCAGCTAACAGATCTCACCAGCAGCAGCGCAGACAATGTCTACCCAGAAGAAATCCCTCCACCTAGCTCTTTTGAGAAGCCAGCGATCAGTAGCGACAGGAATCGTCTATTTTCTCTCGACAATGACAATGACAATGACCATGATAATGACAATGAAAATGATAATGACAATGATCATGATAATGACATATCAGCTACCAAGTAATCATGACTGCAGCGACAAAAGATACGATGATATACGCATGAAGACTACGGCCATGTGTCCAAATTCTGTGCTAGTAAATCACAACAATCAGTCCACTACTCGTCGGGAGTATTTTCCCCACAGCAAATCTTGGGACATGCATTGTCATCCTCTACTATCTATTATTTGATAAACTTAGACTATATCCAGGCGCTGTCAAGGGAAACCAGATGCACTACAGAAGGGGACTGCATGGTTTGCTATTGCTAAAACTTCCCCAACATTTATGCAAAACTCCTTTCCTCTTAAGGCCTATTCTCACTTTGCAGGGTTTGCAGGCCCTGCTCGGAGCTTTTCGAGTTTTGCACACGGCTGCGAGGGGGCTTTGCATCAAGTTTTCACAGATAGGATCGACGTGCTTATCAAGAAGTTGTTAGGGACATAGGTTATTGCCCCTGTCTTGTGGTAAACACGAGTTGTCAGCCTTGGCTTTATGAATGTGGAGGAATACAAGATATGTAAGGGGGCGAGTGAACAAAATGTTCAATGAAAACCCTGTTGTGATTGTGAACTGAGTTTAGGGTTCCCAAGTAAGCCGCCTAAAGAGTAAGACGCTGAGAAGATTTGCTGTGTGTGCAAGAGAGAGAGAGAGAAGGGAATGAATGTAAATTGTTATTCTTTTATCACCACTATCATTATTATTGTAACTGACGGTAGAAAAACAGGTGTTGAATCCTAACATTTGAGTAGAAATTTTGAGACTATAAGTAATGTTTTTTTCGTGTAAAAAGAGTTATGTTGCCTTTAATTGGAGTACTCATTAAGTCATGTTAATTGCAGTAATTACGTAGGGAGAGAGGAAGACGGCACTCAGTGAAGATCGCCTCGCCTACGAGCTGTGACAGCCAAAGAAGCCCTAGAATTTCCACCTACCACCCCCTTCCCTCATTGTTGACGATAACCACGCATCTATAGAAGTGGTAACATCGTTCTCCACCAGTGAGCCGTGTCTACATCGCCATCACCAGCTGTCGGGACTACTGAGCACTGCTGTCTTGGAGCAGTTTTCCTCAGTCGACAGAGTCTGCAAAGTCAGTGCTCGTATCCGAGGAGCACAGGAGTAGTGACAACATTCCCCAACCCCCTTAGTGGATGTGTCTCTTCCTTAACACCAGTGACTTACCGTGTGGAATATAATAGTGTGTTTTCCAATGGAAATCATTTCCAGGGAGTATATATATATATGGGTGGCTCAGCCCTGACCCAACAACCCTGACAGCCAGTGGATTACCGTGTGGAGTGTAATAGTGTGTTTTCCAGGGAGTCGAGGGAGTGTATATGTATATGTGTCTGCTGGCGCGGACTTGTAGAAGCATTTATGTGTGTTCATGAAGTTTGATGCTGAATCCCCTAAAGATATTTCCCCAAACCAGATAAAAGAAGACGAGAAGCCCATTGACAGGTCTTTGTATTTTCTTGAGTGAAAGAACACGTGTGGACACAGTGTGTGCTTGTATGTGTGTGTGCTTGTGTGTGTGTGTGTGTGTGTGTGTGTGTGTGTGTGTGTCCGTGACAGAAGTATAACGTCAAATAAATTGTATTAGGACAGTCCGTAAACATTTCTTTCATCTTTATACTGAGGTAATTCATTTTTATCGAAAACCATACAGCGTTTTCGTGCATCAGATGCTGAAGATTCCTTTTTTGACGAGATAAATATAATTGTTGTAATTACTTATTATTTTAAAGAAATGTCTTCCTTTGGACTTGGTAAGGGCGTGGGTGCTGGCTGTAGTGAAAGTGTGGGAACGTGTGCCGCTCGCAAAATCATTGATCCGGCTGCCAAGGCAACGGCAGATTTCAGTAAATCTATAATTTTTTTCAAAGCAACATAAATGTGAAATAAAATAATAATAATAATAACACGTATTTTAAGGGACAAGTAAATAAGGTTCATTATGGGATAGACAGGACTCATGAGGACATAAGTGGACAGACACTTGTAGTCCATTGCCCCTGGCATATGTGGAGGATTGTAGAGAATTTTGTATTCACTTGACCATCACCCCGAGCCGAGGGTAGACCACTTCCACTGATGTCGGCTGTTGATACGATATTAGTGTTCTTTGATCATTGCAATAATAACAGCTCTTACAATAAAAAAAATCAAGATTGCTATGTACTCGGTGTACAGTCAGTTCAGGTCAACAAGCGTCCAACATTATCTCTTCATTGATTTTCGAAAGACGGGCTTTGGTTGGTAACATTTTGTTGTCTTATGAGGTGATTTGTGCATGTACAAATATGAATGTTGGCACTTTGTAAATGAGAGAAACTCGACCATCAGGAAGAGGCATGTATGTTAAAAAAATTCTTAATATACTTTCACTGCGCAAACACAAACTTTTGCATTTTGAATAAAATTTGTTGTTACTATATATATATATATATATGTCATCTAGGAACTTTCTACGGATAAACATATTTTACAAACTCCAAACAGTTGTATTGCTACGCTTTTCATGGGAGCAGAAGATATTTTGTTCACCTTCTTACCAAAAGGAGGACTGTGGTGACTCAGAGGACAACAGTCCAGGCAGATTGGAACTGTACACATTGCAAGTGTTCAAAACTGTGGCAAAACTACAGCTTGACCAAATATAGGAAGATCAGTTTTAGGTAGATACTTTTGTATAACTCGCGAATGATGTTATAGATATCCAATTGGTCCTTGGAGGAAAAATGGTTTCCCACCTCGGATCTAAAGTATCCATAAATAAAGTAGGATACAGTTGTCCTTCAAAGAATTTTGAGTGAAAGAAATATTTAATTGATTGGGACATTTTTTGATGTTAGACCTCATCACCAACCTTTTTCAGAAAATTCACAACAGCCTCAGTCACGAACAGATGCACAAGTGGCCATAGTAAACATAAACAGTTAAATGTGTGTAGCATTAGAAATATTTAGAATGACATGGCGGACACTCAAATTACCGGAAGTTTTCAAGTTGACTTCGCGACCAAAGGTACCATAGAATTTGTTGTTTGTATTACATTCAGCAGTTGATCTAAAAAGTTATTCATACTTCCCATCTCTACCCCCTTTTACCGTCCATCACCTTATGTAAAGCTTCTCTGTTTTTCATGGATTAGCGTTTGAGTTTCTTGTACATGGAATATGTCATAAAATAAAGAGGACGGTTTCAGTGCATTACTTCAACAAAACAGATGGATTATTACAACAAACTCACAAAATTCACAAAGCTTTTCCGCGATAAGTTTCTTAAATGTGGAAAAGTGGAAGATTGAAGTAAAACAAATTAATTTAATGTTGGAGAAAATCAGAAACGCTCTAGTCACGTGTCATGAAGTGGTTCTTCCGCTAGGTAATTCTGTTATCTGTTGCATTCAAGTATAATAATAATAATAATAGTGAAGATTTTTAAATATAATATAATTTTTAAATATAATTTTTAAGTATAATAAGTGGTCATCTACAATACCTGTGTAAGTCAACTCAGATGTATATCGTTGTATAAAATCAATGCTCAGTAAGTTTCATCAGCTGTAGCCGCGATTACCTGCCTTACCCGTTAATCAGTGTTTGGACATCAGCAGTAACCAGTCACTGTTTAAGCCAGTGATTCCTCATGCCCAGATCTGTAATAAACTGTAATCTCTTTAAAATGGCTTCTCGAGCGTCTTAATGCTATGAAAATGAAAGTTCTTTACTTTTATTATTCAGAATGTTTCCTATCTGCTTTCAAACTTATGGACATGGAAGCATTTCGCATACTTCTTCAACAACTAGAAATACAGCTATTGCAAGAAAACAGAATTCTCAGTGGAATAATAAGAATTTACAGCGTTAGGAAAACAACTTTTCTTATTTTGTTTCTTGAACAACTACCGCCAAGTCATCCAAAGACAGCAGCTTGCCCGAAAGCAGCATTCGAACAATAGAAACAGCATTGTATCTCGAAATCTTTGGTTGAGAATTTCCTGCGGTAGCAGCGCCATTTGCACAGTTGATGAGAGCAAGAACACGCTTTCGTCTTTCTTCCTCCCTTGTTCGGCGTCTGCGCTCCAGGTAGATGTTGATGGTGTACAGGTAGGGGTTAAGTGCAGCGTTGAAAGGCAGAACACAAATAGCAATACCTACACTGAGTTCTCCAGGTATGGGCACATCGTACGATGCCAGGATTCCCACCAGACCGACCGGGAACCAACACAAAAAATCAGACATCGCCACTGGGATTAAACGCTTTGCGATGTTAAAGTCTTTGATCGTCTTAGACGAGTGAGCTGCTGACATCGAATTTACACGAACTGACCAGTAAATAAAAATCTGTCCTATAAATATAAGAACGAAAACTACAAAATTCAAGAATACTATAACTCCATAAGAATACATACGGCCGGAAAAATAAATCCTGGAGGTTGGAAGCGGAATACAAATACTCGTCTGGTTGAAAAACTGCCAGTGTGACGTCATCGGCGTAAGAGGAATGGCTGCCAAGCCAAGTCCTGTCAGCCAGGACAGCGAACATATTACCTGGGCTGATCTCGTTCCGAAGTGTAGGTGACTTAATGGAAAACGAACAACAAGAAGGCGGTCCAATGTTATCAGCAGGATGATGAACACTGATACCTCGCAAGAAAGTAAACAAATAAAACCCGCCACCTTACACAGACTACTGTTCCTCCAGCCCATGTCCTCCCACAGGTATACACCTTTGTACCTGTAGTCTGCGATACCGATGATCAGCAGATACACCCCCATCAGACAGTCTGCCACACACAAGTTGGTCACAAAGACATCGTAGCCGGCGTTACCTGCAGTTCTGTGGAAAATCAAGCGGTAAACCAAGGTACTCACATTTCCCACTAAGGCCAGCGAGGCAAAGATGGCGAGTGCCACCCGGTACAGGTTGGAGCGCAGCAGGTCGTCACAGGAAGACACTTCATTGGAGGGAGCGTGACAGTTGAGGACGTTGAACCCAGGAGGTAGTGTTGCCGGACAGCACAGCTTGTAGTTGTCGGTTAAAACAGTCTCCAGTTTGTCTAGAGCCTGAAATATTTCTCTAGGAAATGTTGTGATTGGACACTGTCGCAAATCTAGCACGCGCAGATTTCTCATCCCATGAAAGCCATGTCCCGTCACGTGACTTATATGGCTACCAGAGAGATTTAAAGTCTTCAAGTCCGAGAAGAACGTGAAAATGCCAAAGTCAATTTCTGAAATAAGAATGTCGGACATGTCAAGCGACTTAAGAAAGGAAGGATGAATAATGACATGAAAGGAAAAAATCTGTAATGGATTGTTGCTTTATCTTCAGAAATTCTAACTTCGTTAGACCAACAAAATTGCTGCTGCCTATGTGAGTTAACTCATTGCTGCTGAGATCCAGAGTTCGGAGATTGGGCAGTTTCATTTCGTGAAGCGAGGTGAGATTGCATCTGGCCAGACTAAGATAAACAAGGAAGAATTTTTCATGTAGGTCCTCACCGGTCATCAAGCTAGCTCTCACTGGCGTCTAGATATCGGAGGTTAAAATAGTCCACCGTCTGGAAAATACCAGAACAAACGAAAGTCCACCCATGGCAGACACAGGTGTGTGGACATGTTTCATTACACAGTACCTCGTCATCACGCTGAGGACACTGGTACACCCCGTCACACACGTGACTCTCGTGAACACACACCTGAGATTTAAGACATCGGTAGAAGCCGGGACACGTGTACCTGTCACATGCCGCCTCGTCCTCGTGACCAGGACAGTCGTACAGCCCGTTACATCGCATGTACACAGGTAAACACACCTGCTCAAGACTGGCACAAACAAAGTGAGTCTCGGGACACTTGAAGGTTGTCATTAAAGTGTCCTGGGGTAATTTGTTGGAATAAAACCTCCATTCTGCTCTTTTATCTAAGTCTATGCTTACTGGAAGTGCGAGGTCTAATGTTTCTTGTTTAAACTCTTGCACTGAGGGGCACCTGTTCTCGTCAGCATCGTCATCGCAGTCCACTTGTCCGTCACAGTGTTGCCACTGCTGCACACACTGCCATCCACAAGGAAACAAACAGCATTGGCTATTATTACTTATACTCTAAGAATCGCTTTTCTTTTGTTTAAAAGAGAGTGAAGGATACATTTATTTTATTTGTCATATTTTTCAGAATGTGTAGGAAGACGCACAAAATTACTGATAACTGATACCACAACTTAATAACATCTTTTGAAGAGTAAAAATGTGTTATGAGAATTTTACATGATAGCAAACCGATTTTTATATGTGTATCGGTGATATGTTTTGTTCCTCTTTATTTTCAGAATTGATGTTCTTTTAAAATGTATCCATGAAAGAATGTAAGAAATGAAAGAAAATAAATGAACAGATCTGCGTCTTAGCAGTTTTGAACGAAAGAACAAGAAAGAATTAAAAGGAAAATGGCCTGTTAAATATTCCTTTGGTGCTCCTTGCATCCTCCAGTTGACTCAGATGTTTAATATCCGACAGGAGAGGGAAAGAAAAAGCAAAACAAGAAAACGGACCGATCTTCGAAAGAGGCTGACCCACGACAGATGTAAACTGAGTGTTTTACGGCCTATGAGTCTATGACAGGTGCAGTCTTAACAGTTTCACGACTTGTGGCAGGTGTTGTCTATCTGCTAAATGCTCCATGACAAGTATGAGCTCAGTGCTTAATATAAGAAGTGGTGTAAGTGGAAATAGTCAAAGATTTCTATTTATTGCGTATTAACATCATGTACAATGAGAGTTGGCAAGTTTGTAACAACATATAAAGAACAAGCCTGTCATTTGCTACTGTAACATGTTATGTTATTACCTTGTGACAAGTGCTCACCTATAAAGAACAAGCCTGTCATTTGCTACTGTAACATATTATGTTATTATCTTCTGACAAGTGCTGACCTTTGTGCCGTCACATCGAAATGGTGACCTGAGGTTGCATGGCGGGAAATAGCAGAAATCTTCATCGCTTCCGTCTCTGCAATCCGCTCGATGATCACAGACGAGGGTATAGGGAACATTCTGTTGACCACCAGCACATTGAAATAATGGTGGAAGTGTTGTCAAGGGTACCAAGCACGGGGAAGTCCCACCATCCTTCTCCCCCCAGCAACTGGAAGAACCGTCACAGGCCAGAAACATGTGCGTGAAGTGGTTAATGGGACAACGTATGTAGGTCCACTGCTCAAATAACACACACAAGCATATATATATATATATAAATCTGTTGCACTTAGACGGAGGAAAAACAAACGTAGTGTATTGTTTTAAAGCGTGTGCTCCTCGTTCTCTCTCTGTAGTGATGCTGGAGTCAATGGAGGAAAACGTTGTCTTCGCGGTGATGGTTGTACAGTTAACTATTCTTTGCTGCAGAAACTTTGAACAATGAGATTTTCTTGTCAGTCTCTGCAGGTTTCCTTTCAATGATATTTACCTTACTGATCCCGAAAAAGCTTTTGCTGTGACCAGTTTCTAACTATAAACACTGTGCACCAAACACCTTCAAAACGTATGTGAACTGTCAGGAACTTCACAACGACATGAAAGTCAGAGATTCGCTAACAACGAGCAAGTAGCCGAATACAAAAACAAAGAAACAAAGTCACATCTACAAAAAGAAATAAGAGGACAAATTACCTTAGTAATCTCGCACAATGTAAGACTAATACTAAAAATGTCTGGAAAGCCATCAACATCACAACAAAACACCCCCCCCTTTAAATAAATCCCTCCCAATGCACTAAACTCTCTCTTGTCCTCTGTTGCGAGCAGAGATGGTTCGCATGACAAGAGAAAGCAGCTGGACAAATTATAAGTTTTCTGTAAATAAAAGAAAATGAACACCACTCTCAAGATGCATAAAGTGGATGTACACAAAGGGCTTACACAGCTACAACAAACAAACGCCAGAGACCCTGACAACATTGACAACAAAATACTAAAACTTTCGGCTTGCACACCTTAGCTAAATCTACCTTTTTACTCTTTCTAAAACATAAAACTCACCTCAATTTTTAAATCAGCGACGCGGACAATCCTACTAACAATCGACCAACCATCACTCTCCAAACCCATTGGAAAAACACAACCTCACTCACCTCCAAACTCACATAATAAAACAAAACTTTCCCATACCAACCAATGTGGATTTAGAACTAGAATAGTGGACAAACAATATAAACGATAATAATTACACCAAACCTTTCTTTGTATATGCAAAAGACTTAGAAGTAAATTAATCATGATCTACTCATTAAAAAATGAGAATGCGGATGAGCTTCAGCCCTGGACTGAGCTAAACCACCCGACACTCAACCATCTGGAAACAGAGAGCAAATTCTTAAAACCAGGAAGAAGAGACAAATCCTAAACACACCATCTCCTAAAATGACATCTCACTACCCAAGATATGACAGACGTCCATGCCGGGAACTTCTAGGTGTGACGACAACAAGATTATCTATCTATCTATCCGTCCCTCCGTCCCTCCATCCCTCCCTCTATCTATCCCTCCCTCCATCCCTCCCTCCATCTATCATTGAACCTTTCTTCAAATCTTCACTCAGGGATAATGTTCTACACAGCCTACATTCAGCTGGATGTTGGATATTTGTCCATTCTGAGCAGAGCTATTAAATATTAACACTGGAGTATCTTCAATATTTTCTGCCAAAATAATGAGGCTCCCTCAAACTCAATACTCACATACCAAGAATCGACTTATTGAAGACAAACTGTTCTATTCAGGTAGCGTTCTTTTTTCTTCTTTTCTCTCTTGTAATTTTATTTCCTATCTTTTATAATAATGTAGAATTTTTTCGTTTTTTTACGTAGATATGGAGGGCGAGATGTTGAAAAGCATTATTGTAGCTTATTCCGTTACCCTCGTACATAAGATCTTTGATTTGAGTTTAGCCACATGTTAGGTGGTATGTCGCAGTCGACTGTGTTAGTAGTCTCAAGCGACAAACCTACCACTGTATACCATTCCCTTTAGTCATTACCAAGCATACCAAACGACATACTAACAACAAATTACAGACAAAAGGTTGCGATCATACACGACCTTGGAAAGTGTAGAAGATGTCGTCGTAACGAAAGTCTCTGGTGGCTGGGGGTCGGTGGCAGGTCGCGATGTCTGACACAGATGATGAGAGATAGGGGTTGTGAGGTCACATTCAGTGGTCAGAAGATGACCGACTTCGTCCTTTCTTACAAGAAACATCAGTGGCAGTCTCATGCAGGTTTGAGTGGTCTTCATATTGATGTCGGACCTGGCATTCATGATGTGTGCTACTGTTCCATCTGTCCAAAACCAGCTGTGTCGATACCTGCCCAGTGTTGTGTAAACATCGTCAGTTAGAAGGAAACAAATACCTTCGGTTCTCATTTCACCGTTAGTTTGAAAAAAAAACATTATTTAATATTTATCAAATGAATATACAAATTATAACTTGTCAGCACATGTTGTAAATGACCTTTAAACAGTTTAAGTACAAAGCAGTGACAGGAATTAAGGAAGTTTTCGAGTACAAATACACAGGATATTGTGTATGTTTCAGCATAAATTAAAAAAAGGAAAAGGTAAAGGTCATCCCATAACCTTTTCAGGTCGTTGGGGAGTGAGGTGTAAGAGACCCCACTTTTCTCGGGGCCAGCTTTTACATGAGGGTGGTGCCCATCTCCTCTCCCTCGCTGCCTTACCTTCCCCAACCCTCTATAGAGTCAGGTACCCATTCCCGTCAGCTGGGTCGACTGGGAGAAGATTGCTGCGCTTATCGGGAATTGAACCAGCGTGCTCTAGGTTCGCACGCCAGCGCTCTAACCACTCGACCATCCGCTTCCCGCTTCAGCATAAATAGATGATACTGGATACAGCATAAAAAAACAATAAAAACACAGAAGATCCGTCACTAAGTGATTTCTTGGCACCGATGAAAACGTTGGAGCCATCTTCTAAGTGAGTGAATAGTCCCACAACATGGTTCCAGACCCGCGTGGTGCTGAGACTAGCAAGGTCTCCCTCCATGCTGAATACACCACTCCCTCGCAAGTTCCAAGAAAGTCTTTCATTGTTTGCACGCAAAGCCATAAAACAGCGACCGTCAGCCTGAAATGTTCCCGGACCACATGTTCCATCACTTTGCCAACATATCCAGCTTCATCCTCGCCACCCACGCACTCGCTCCTAAAGTTACAGGGGAAGTGTTGCTGCATGTCCGGCCAGTACACGGCCGAGCAGTTCCACCTGCCATCAGCCACCTTCACAGGCAGAGCTGAAGAATGGTGGAAGGAAAACAGTATATTGAAGTCGGTGATCAGAGACATCCCGTAATTTTTGTACTCTACATGTACATGGATGATGGACTATGTCTGTGTATCTGTTTCTAGTCTTTCTACGCTCTCCACATATCCAGTAGTCCGTGGAAATATTTTCCGAGTGAAGCGTAACGCGGTCGCGAGGGGAACAAAAAAACTCCCATGTCATATAAATAAAGGTTAATGGCAGCAAGGTAGCCACGGCCTTTTAGCCTTTTTTCTCCCGGTCCCTTCCCTTCCTTACCACCACCACCTCCAGCTTCCCCCACTGCTCCCCCCTTGCCCCCCCCCTCCACAGTGCGAAATCGCCTTTCGGTGGAAGCACTTTCCCTTTCAAAGACAACAACAACAACAACAACAACAAGGTAGCCACGTGGAACATCCAGGCCTACCCAGTTGTTTATAAACGGGTTATATCTTTGATTGTCTTGGTCGCTCCCAACTTCTATATATCCTGTAGTAACAACAATAATAATAATTATTATCATCATTATGATTTTTACAGTGGTGATAACAATTAGAAATGTAACCGTATAATTTTATCATAAAGCTTAGAAATGAGACTTCACTCTCCCTGTCACAAAGTTGAAGGTTCACGAGGTCACTGCATCTGTGTTATTCGAGGTATAGAAAAAAAAGACAAAAGTCAGTCGCAACTTTTATGGAGAGACTTGTGTGTAAATGCTATTTTGAGATCGGTTATATGAGTAAGAAATCAATGTCTTTATAATAAATCACCTGTAGTCGGCGAGGTAAAGTGAACGTTTAGTCGTGGCCGGTCCCTATCCGGGATTGCCGTGAAGTATAAACGTATGTCTACCGGTGAGTCGACATTTAGCATCTCCAATGAAAAGGTTGTAGTGCTCGAATAAGTGAAGAATTCTGTCAAAAAGCGCAATGGACAATCGTCGGCCATTAAATTATTGCTTTCGTCGTAAAGTCTCAGCTTAACCGCAAAACAGTTTGACTCCTCGTCTGTGAAGGAGAGAGGAAAAATGGATGATACACGCAAAAGAGTGGACTGGTGGTAGGATGCAGTCTTTTCACTAGTACTTAACAGGCGAGCTTTGTGAGCCACTGGGTCTATTAAGTTGCTCCTGCTGACGATCAGTACCAGTGAACCAGTATAACCACTCGTCGCCAGTCACCAGTCAGGAGATGTAGTTTGCCTTGTGAAGATGCACCTTCTACCCAACATATGTGGCACAAGGACAAGCACTTATGTTACTGACTACTAAAAAACTACTTACTCTTTAGCTGCTACTGTATCGGAAAACAAGGCAAGATCGTCGGCAAAAAGTAAAATGAAAAGTTGTATGAGGTCTGGAGAGAGCTGAATACCATAGCGAGACTCATTTCTAATTTCACAAGTCAGCTCATTAATGCTCAAAGAAAAAAGTGTTTGAAGCCTCGAGGGCAATCAAAACATTCAGTCAAATCAGCTCCTGTACGAACACGTGCCTTGACAACGCAGTACATACTTTTAACAGCATCTAGCTGTGTCCCATCTACACCATTTTTATGCAAAATACGCCAAAGCTTTTTCCTATTTATAGAGTCAAACGCTTTACAAAAGTCTATAACTGCTACATACAGTTTCTTCTGTTGAGCTGTTGTTTTTGTTTCATAGCCATTAATACCAATATATGGTCTATTGTGCTACAGTCCTTCTGCAGAACCCCTCTGCTCTTCCCATACTGCATTTAGTTTTATCCAGCTATTATTACTTTAATTTAAAATAGAACTGTAACCTTTACTACAAATATTCAACAAATACCTCTACAAGTGAATCACATATAAAAACGTGCATTTCCCATAAGCCTTCGATTTCATTCGCATTTAGGCGCAGGTTTAATTCCTGTAGTCCTAACAGGTCTTCCTCTGTTCAATAGTAACTTTACCTACTTAAAAAGTAGAACAGGTTTTACTCCAAATCGATTTTCGAATGACTGACTATTTTAGACTTAAAGGATTTTTATTTTGAAGTCAGAGTGAGTGGAACTGTGCACCTTGTCTTCAGCTTGAACACTGATTGCTTATTCGGGCGGATGTCCAGAGCTGGCACCACTTATACACTTCTCTCCCCCCGCCCCCTTTAACTGTCAACAAGAGGCTTTCAGTTCTCATCGCTTAGAAAAAAATCGAGATACAAGATTCCTCCGTCTTTCTATCTCACACTCACCGTCACACGCACAATACACACGGTCGGTCCGTCAACCCCTTTCTATCGGTTCATATTGTCTCTCTGTCCATTAATTTCTCTGCCATTCTGTCCACTAATATTTTTTCTCCGTAATCTTTGTCTATTCGTCCATTCGTTACTTTCGGCCATCTTAGCCCGTTTCATTGTTCATTAGTTTGCCCCTTTTCATCATTGGTTGTCTCTTTCTGTCTTGTTTGTCCCTCCTTCTGTTTGTTCTTCGTCTCATCAATTATTTTTATCTCGCTTATTTATCTCCTACGTCTTTACTCATTTACTCTATCCCGTTGATTACTATTTCCATTGCACGTCTATACCTTGTGCTGTAAAATATGCATCCTGTCTGGAAAATCTCTGGTGATTGTGTAGGTGTACGTTTATTTATGTGGTTTACAAATAATGTATATCAAGATTGATCTTCGAATACAATACTTTAAGACGTTAAAGGGAATATGTGTAACTATTTTTCTTCTTTACACAAATTACAGCTCCAACACGAGCACGAAAGTCAAGAAGCATCCCCAGCAGACATCACGACGACAGCATTCTTGTGCCCCACCTGTGCCAGACCCCGGGGTTCCACTTTGGGACTGCGGAGTCAATTGAGAAGCCATGGACGAGAATACACACAATGAATCGCACAACCTTTGTCTTCTTCGGAAACGAATGACAACCAACATTGCTTTGCTGGATACTTGTTGACATGACAGACACTATCACCTTATTGATCCGTTGGTCTTAGCTTCCTCAAGGTGCATTGCTTCCTCTGCACCAAAAGGATAAATTAACTGATTCACCTTTTCCTAAGGTAAACTAAAAACCTGTAGTTCTCGACTCTGCAGACACATTTATGTATTTTCTCTCCCTCTCACCTTTTATGCATGTATATCCATGGTGTATTTTCTACGCTTCGATTTTGTGCTGGCTGGAATACCAGCAGGGTTTTTACGCAAAAGCATGTGTACACGTAAAGATGTGTAAAATCACATTGCTCATGATAATTTTTCTGCAAACTCATTTAGATGAAAGCCTACTACATGAAGTCCCAGCAGTATTTCTCTAATAAATACAGTGTACACACCAAACCTATGTTGCACATTGTGTTATGGTGTAGTGCTGATGTAGATATATTTTAAGATCTGCATGTCTTCCATAAGCACAACACTGACCATTACACATCACTACTCTGTTCCTGTATTTTGGTTTTATGTGCACCTTTCTTCCCTCTTCTCACTTCTCTGTCTGTAAAGCTTCTCTTTTGTATGTGATTTTGATTATAAAAACCAAAAAAAAACCAAAACAAACCAAAGCAATAATATAAAATGTTTGTAAGCTTTCTTAATCATGCTACTTATAAACATCCGAACAAAGAGCAAACTAAAGCGTTAGACAAAGAAATAAGAAACAAACCAACCCCCATAAAAGCAATACATAAACTATGCAAATCGATATAAAAAACCCAGTAGGGTCTGTATATGTGCGTGAGAGAGGGAGAGAGACAAGCAGAGAAATGTTTTGGGGTGTACATTGGTGTCCTGTCCTTATGTGCAAGCAACACAATTTTAAGAAAAAACAGACCTTTATAATTTTAGTCCAATGTACAGCTAATGTATGTTTTATGCATGTGAAGTGAAAGAGGTAAATGAAACAGTGACATTATAACTGGTTCATTTGGCAGAACTATTTCATATGTATTCTGCTTAATGTTATATCCTTATAGCCACAGTTACATGTATAAACCATATCTCTGCAGGAATGAGTATAGGTTGTAATGCTTTGAGCCTGTATTAGACTAGAGGAAGTGTGTTGTACAAGGCATTATCATGTCATGTCATCACATAACTGGCGCAGCTAGTACCAGTTGTAGGGGACAACTGATGAAGCAGTGCATTACTAAACTCATGCCTTCCAGGATGGTGTTGGGCCCATCTGAAAAGGTCCTCCAGCAGACTGCCAGTCCACTCCTTCCTGTTGGTCACCCAGCCTTTCTTCTGTTTGTCATAGCATCGACCACCTTCAAGTCAATCATGGAGGACCCTCTTGTGCAAGGTGTCATATTGGGCAACATGACTGACCACTTCAGTTTCTGCTACTTGACCACAGCAAACAGAGACTCCTGGGGTTCCATCAGACAGGCAACGATGCTGCAGTTGAATTGGTTTGTCTTTTGCTGCTTGTAAGAGATCCGGAGGCGTCTCCTTAAGCATTTCATCTCAAACACCTGGATCCTTCACTCTTGTTCTGTTAGCAAGGTCCGGGTCTCGCAGCCGTACAGCATGCACTCTAACACTTTTAGAGCCAACTTGTGATATGTCCCCATCATCCCATGTGCATCTATACAGGTAAGCATGGGTTAGCTCTAAAAACAGGATTAATTATAAAACACTTGATTTATTTTTCCCTTAACATTTCCTATGGAATAAAATACTAAAATTTAAATTATTTTGACTAATGTTTACACTTAGTCTCTCAGAACAAGTACTGCAGTTATATATTATGTAACTTTTTTTGTTAGGTAAAATCTGGGATTTTGTGGTTCAATCTTCTTAAAAAGGTAAATGTAATCTTGCGACCTTACAGGGGAGGGAGATGTTAAACCCTCAGGCCAACTCTGGATAGTGTCCATCTCTTCCTTGCAGCCTCCCCTGTCATCAAAGGCTCCACAGCTAATGAGGGAAGTATGTTTCATCACTTGGGTAACACAGACAGGTGAATATGTACACTTTTAGGTTCAGATGCCGTGTTCTCACCAGCAGGTTATCACTCTGAATGGTTTCTACTTTAAATTGATAAAGAGGGTTTCCTCATAATATCCTATTAAATTTAAAAGCAGCGGCTCACAATAACATAATTTAAATCAATGTGTACTCCACTGACACATTATTCATTTTACTGGACATTTTCCTACTATAAATTACACAATTTATTTTCGCATTCCAACATAAAAGTTATATATTAGTTATAACATAAAAGCCATATATAAGTTATATGTTGGAATGAGAAAAAAATTTCTGTAATTTACCTTTCTAGGCAAGAAATGTATTGGAATAAATCTAAGCCCTTATGCAATTTAGTTCTGTACCAAAGTAAATATTGATCCTGCCCAGGAAATTACTGAAGGTGTGGAAACTTGAAATGGCAGTGCAAAGCATTAGAACAGAGTAGTTATGTACAAAAACAATAGATACAAGAAAAAATAAAGTCACTTTTGGATGAAAAATGCATGCATGTATTTGATTCTTGAAGATGCATGGTGAAGTTTGTATCATTCTGTATGTGACGACATTATCATACAGTAAACATGATGAAAAATCAATCACACAATAGTGAAAAGATGGTTTTGAACATGTTCAATAGCAACTTCGTTGCAATACTTTAGCTAGGTCATGTAAATCTTGCAAACCAAACACAAAAAATGTACCTGCACAGATAGACAAACCCAGCCAATTCATTAAGACCTTAAGCGTAGCCATGACAGCATACAGGAAATCGTACCATATACACAAATGTTATTTATGTTAAAAAAATGTCTGCAGTTATCAAACTTGTTATATAAAGAAAAAGTTGAACAGTTTCAATGTTTATCCCTAATCAAACTGTAAGTTATGCCTTAACGATTAGTCAGCCTCCACAGATAGGTATTTTGTTCTAGGACATGCAGTAGTTCTCTTATCCGCACTAATCAAGAACCTATATAATAACTAAACTGAGAGTAATTCATACAAAATTACATCTAACTCTACTTTTAAGTGGCCCACCCTGTAACAAGAAAGAAAAATCTGCAATTCTGAAGGTTAACTGTCTGATCCTACATTCACTTTTACGCTAATGGAATTTCCTTTTCAGTTCTGCAGAAATCAAAAGTCAAGAAGTCAGAAATTTACCTCAGACCAGGCAGTTCTCTCCCTTCACTAGTACTAGGTTTGTTAGTTTACACAGCTGAAATTTAGCATATTCAGCACCGCAATGAAGACATTTTCTTCCGTACTTATTTTTTACTTTTCTAGCAGATGAGTGTAACCCTTGGCACAAAATTAATGAATGTATATTTACCGATCTCGTTTCAATGACAGGTTAGACAACTTTTCAACTAACATCTGCATAAAGCAGTCTTGGCTTTGGCCCTCTTATCCAAGCTTATCTTGACATAACTGTTCATCAAATTATGACCTTTCATAAATTCATTTGATGCTCAAATGCTCCTGCAAGGCCTGAAGGGATGGGTCCCTTCCTCGGAATCTCCGGAAGATTTCACTGGCTGGTACACCTCCTCCAAGACAAAGAAACGTTTCTGCAAACCTTTTTCCTGTAGCCTGCACCTTTTCTGGATCTTCAATCCCCACTTCTTTGAAGGCAGCAAAGACATCAGCGGCAATCATTCTGGCCCACTGGTATGAATAGTATGCTGCAGGATACTGGTCAGACATGATATGTGTGAAGGAACATGGATGGTTATCATCGTCACTCAGAGGCAGGGGCATATACTCGCCCCATGTGCGTGTCATTACATCATGCCAGTGGTTCTTGCTGATGTATAGTTCCATGTCAAAAGCACTAAGGTATAACTGGCGCATCATGTCATAGGCAGACAGGTGATGGTGGGACTTGAGAAGCTTTGTCAGTAGGGCTTCAGGCATTTTCTCCTTTGTAACATAATGCAAAGACAGTTTCTTAAGGAATGAAGGTTCAAGCAGCCAATGTTGCAAAAATCCAGCACATACCTGCAACAAATACAGTTCAGGTCATAAACAATGTGGCAAAATGTACTGCAAAACTGTGTAACATTTTTCCTTGCTTGCAATAAAGTTTTAAATATCTTTAGAAATATATAGTTCTTAACAATCTTAATACAACTTTTACAAGAAACTTTACAAAATTTGGCATTTAATATTTTTAAAATGTTTAAAATAATTTAACCTTACTGCTACTGAAAAGATGTTATGGATTTAGTGCTAACCACACACAAACATACACACATACATATAGCAGTTTCAGCATGAAAGTGCAATGTCTGCATTTTATTATTGCTATATCTCTTGACTTTTACTTACATCTGTACTTGGTTTGATTTTTTGCCTTTTTATACCTATATATTTTTCTCTATTATTGTCAAAACAATTAGGGAATTTTATCAACGCCAAAAGTTTATTAAAACTAACAACCCATTCAATCATAACTGCATGTAGCCTGGACCTTCTACAGTTCACTTTAGCCTTGTCTGTTAATGCAACCACTGTCATGTGAGAAAGTGCCTTTAAAATTTTTTTTTTTTAATTTGTAAAGAGCATGTTCACACTCCTAAGGAGTATGCTCTTAGCGCTAACAAACAATAACAAGACATGGCCAACATATGAAGGACAGGAAAACAAACAAATAAACAACATATGAACTACGAAAGAAAAAAATAGTAGTGATGATGAATAAAAACAAATACAGAAAACACAAAGAGGAACCCAATTACAAGGACTGAAAGTATCATGATTTAGCAAAAGGAAGACAAGCAGGGAAATAGTAATCAGCGGAAAAGGGGGAAGGGTGTAAAAAATCTGGCACTGTGAGAACTGGTGTTAGGAATAATGTTTAAGGAAGAGGTACGTTTTAAGTGGACATTTAATGGATTCAATAGTGGGTAGATGGAAAGGGATAAGGAAAGGGAGAGAGTTCCATTGTTTTGCTGCACAGTAACTAAAAATCCTGTGGCCATATAATAATAATAGTGAAGATTTTTATAGCGCATATTCACACTCATAGAGAGCATGCTCTTAGCGCATATGATGATGATTTCTATAGCACCTTTCTCCACCATTAAGATGAACTCAAAGTGATTTACACAAAGAACACCACACATACACGATAAATGCTAGCGGCCTACAGTCATCAATTCCTATACATATGATGTTCTGGTGACAGGAATAGTAAGGAGACAGTTTTCAAACAAGGAGCGGAGTTGTCTGGCTGGGACATAAGGGAAGAGAAGTTCAGAAAAATGATCAGGCCAGGAGCCAGCAAAGAAATTAAAACATAGCACAGTTTGTACTGGATGCAAGAACGGACAGGCAGCCAGTGGAGAAAACAAAGAAGATAAGTAGCGTGGTCTTGTCTCCTAGCTCTAAGCATCAGAGATGGAGTGGAGTTCTGTACTTTGTGAAGAAGGTATGCAGGGCAGCTGGCAAGCAAGAAGTTGCAGCAATCAAGTTGAGAAATAACACACACACAGACAAGAGTGTTGGTAGTGCATGTAGAAAGAATGCGACGAATGCCACATATCTTTAATAAACTGAGTGATATTTAGGGTTATTTTTTTTTTGGCATCAGTTAAAACAAGCCTGTGGTTATAAAGTCAAGCGGGTAAACTTGACTGCATAATATGATGACATAATCTAACCTAGTTTGTCAGCTCTGGCTAATTTCTAGCAGGTAAGGGCTCACAGAATCACACCAGCACTTGAGTAATAATCTGTTCCCACTGTATATCTCAAAGAATAATGCTTTTATAATTTGTTCTAAAATCAACATATGGTGCTTAAAAGATGAGCATAAAATTTAGGTTAATATGAAAAGAGGGATTGTGTGCGTATAGCTGCTAGCATGATATCACACAGTCATCGTGTGCATAGCTGCTAGGATATCATATAGTTATTTTGTTTCTACCTGCACGGCATCCCACTCCACATTTCTTTGACCAGCTAGCTCGCTGTAGGGAACTTGTGTCAACAGTTGTTGAAGACCATGTCCAAACTCATGAAACAAAGACAGAACATCAGAGAATCTCATCAAGACTGGCTGTGATGGCGATAGGGGGCGTGGCAAGTTAAGCACAAGGTATGAGAAGGGCACTGTGCCCATCAATTGGCTCCTTTCTTGTCCCATCTCCATCCATGCCCCACCAAGCTTGTCTTCTGGTCTCGAATAAGCATCAAGAAAGAAAGAGCTAATATGCCTGTCATTTTCATCATATACTTGAAAATATCGAACATCACCATGCCATGTCTCCACCTCACCACTGCAGTCTTTAATTGTTATCCCAAACATGGCTTTGCACAGCTGAAAAAGTTCATGAAGAACATTTGTGAAAGGAAAATATTCAGCTACAAGATTATGGTCCATGTCGAATAAATGTTGCTGTTGACGCCGCCGCCAGTAAGCCAGATCCCACATCTGCAATTTGTCTTTAAACCCCTCACTAGCAGCAAACTTTTGCAAGTCAGCGATCTCTTCCTGTGCAACATCTCTGAATTTTCCCTTGAATGTTTCAATCATGTTAAGAACATTTTCGATACTGCCTGCCATTTTTGTCTCCATGGACATCTCAAAAAAATTCTCATAGCCTAATAATTCGGCTATATCTCTCCTGTATCGGCGCAGATCTTCAATAAGTTTGTGGTTCCCAAGATTCTGATCAACGAATGACACTGATGCTCTATTGTTAAAGGCATACCAAGCATTCCAGCGCAATGTTCGGTCACTGCAGTACTCAAGAAAAGGCTGGTATACGTTTTGTTGAAGTGTCAATCGCCAAGGACCACGAGATGGGTTGAGATGGTTTTCTGCCATGTGGGTCAAAATGTTTTGTGGCATTTCTAAGATAGCTCCAAAGTTATCGATACGATGTGAAAACATTCCCTGACAAAGCATGACTCTGTTTCTAAAATTAGTACGCTCCAAGGCCAGAACTTTAAGAGTGTCCACAAATCGCTGTTTTTCTTTTCCATGAAGTTCTATGCCATTCAGACGGCCTTCTAGAAGGTAAAGATCAACAAGTCGACGCTGAAAATCTGTCAGGTTCGCGCTGTTTGCGCTCACCTCTTTAACAGCGTAATATAATGGCTCACTGATCCATCTTTCGTTCTTGGCTCTTTCAACCTGCGAATGAACCCTAGAAAATACAGTTCTATACATTTTGGACCCACACACATAATTGAGGTTTTTGGCTGTTCGCCAAGCTGTATTCAGCGGGACAGACACTTCTTCGATTGGATCAAACACTTCACTAAATGTTTTTTCTTTCGAAATGTCTTTCAGGTTTTCTATGTGGAGTCCGAGTCGTGTTTCATACTCAATTGCCAATTTCGCGCAACCGGTAACACACAGATCTGGAGTGATAGCTGAAAACTTTGGTGTCGCTTTGTACTGCATGACAGCATTGTTTTCCGAAGTGTCTGGGGGAATTTCCGGCAGAAGAACATAATACGCACCAGAACTATGTCTAGTCAAAACTTTGTGCACTTCTGAAGCCCACGGATACCTCAAAAGACAAAGCGCGCCTTGGCGACCTTGGAGCGTGCGCATCGCCATTTTGAGTATGTGAGAGTCATCGGCCTTTAATGACCTTTGATCTCTAGACTCGCAGTTTGTTCTATATCAGATAACATCCACGGTTTTTCTGTCTTGGGAATTTTTATAGTAAATAATTTAAAAAATGTTCAGTTATGTTGCTGTTTACACGTATTGGCAGGCCTATTTACGTTGCCTTTCATCTATTTTTTCGCTCCTTTTTTTTCATAAGGGGAGACTAGCTTAAGAATTGGTTTTCTATTTTTTCATTGGAGTTATGTTTCTTGGACTAGTCTAGCCACCTTGTGGCCTTTCGAAGACGCATTTAACTGTATTAAAAATGGCAGTCCGTGCAAAGATAAAATGGTCTCAATACTTACAGCGTTTTTGTGTGAGTCGTATTTTCTGTGATAACAACAGCTACCTTCCTAGTGCTGAGCTGTTTCACCCTACACTGGGCCTAACAGTCATGGCCGTCGAGAGCCAGCACGGGGCCTGGGGCAGACGATTTCCACGGGCCCCTTGTAATTGTAATAGCAATTATTTTCCGAGTATATAATAATTTGCTTAAAAATTGATTATGAATATATACATTTCATTCAGTAACATAATATAGACTGCAAACATTGGAACAAGTGCCCTAGGATATACTTCACTACTTGAACATAGAGTTAGTTGCTTACACGGGAGTGGCTTAGTAAAAGAGGAATAAGGACGGAAAAGGATCAAACTTGTAGTACCCCGCTCCATAGAAAAATCCCCAGAGTGAGAAATGTTACGTCAACCTTTCTTTAAAAGGAAAAGAAGAAAGGGACAAAAATCCACTCTCCCACTCAGTGTTTGCACCAAGTGGTTCTGTCCGTTTTTTAAAAGAATAAAGGCTAAGCTTGTCATATCATAATCTGCTCTGGATTTTCCCTTATTTTGGGATATGTTCAGGAAAGTAACTGCAGTGAAGCATAAAATGACCCGATGTATTGGCGGGTCACCGCGGTCATTTCACCCCAAGTACATATCGCCCACAGCCTGAGTCACATCGTCCCAGGTATGACCACATCGTCCCGACAGTAAAATCCAAATGGCCCCAGACCCAGAAGACGAATTGATTACCCATGACACAAGCAGTTGTTAACCTCAACTCTTATCAACAGAGCCATACAGGTTGTTCGAGCACTAATTAACAATTGATCTTGAAGGTTTTTATCTGCTCCTTATTACTAGTAAGTAGTGACTATGTACGCGTGTGTATGTATATATATATTTTCACCAGGTGATTAAATCATAATAAAGCATAAAGGCAGCGAATACTATTCTTTGACGAAGATTAACATATTTTATTAGTGACAACAGCCACCTGTTTCAAAGATTATTATTATATTTTAATTTTTTTCTTTGAATTGTGTTTGAAGATATAGAGATATTTTTGTTGAATGTGTACTTTGACTTTTTTACGTATTGTATCTACCCTGCAGGTTAACAAATTTGCTGTAGAAATCTCCATTATTATATGCAGAGGTGTCTAACCTTAGGAACATTACAAACATGATGCACATACTGTACGTTTCTCGTTAACATATATTCTGCCCATTTCTGGTGAATATATTTACTATTTTATTAACCTATTTAGCTTCAAGAGTCAGTAAGTCAGACTGAGTAGTACTCTGAAATGTTTGGTAGCATACTGGCACTGTTCTACTCTGAACCAATTATTTGCACGAAGTAGTACAGTGAGAGAGAGAGAGAGAGAGAGAGAGAGAATAACTGCTTATATCATGAAAGAAAGAAAGTAAGCAAGACAGTAGAGACGTCTCCATTAAACTTTAATTTTGGGGAAACATTGATAGCTGTTTCAAGAGCAAGAGTGGCGAGAACTAGGGGAGTGGTCATTATGTGAGTTAGTTGGTAATGTCACACAAACATCTCATGTAACTGATTACAACTGCTGTATCTGTTTCTCCTCTTTTTTATAAACAAAATATTTCTCCATCAACCTGAGATTAGTGCTAAGAAAGCAGTATTGTGCCGGCCGGTCAATTCAAGAAAGGATAAGGTAATAAATTCAAGAACTTTAAAGTCAATTTGAGGTGGACACTAATTTTCTATGCATCGTGAAGAAGAATTCCTTAAAAATTAATGGAATGAAGGTGCAATTGACTTAGCTCAATAACTGCTCATTATCTTGCTTCTCTTACTTTTAATTAACTTATTCTTAGCGGGAACCGAATGTAGACCCAGGACTGTAAAGAGCCGTGACCGTAGGTCAGACCCAATCGTAGTTCTATGAGGCACGAGCTCGTCCAGTGTTGACTTCGTCAAAACACACATTTAAGGATAGCAGTTTTCCATTTTCTTTTCTTTAGAGCGGATATGAAGAACGCGGTTGAGAGTGAAGGTGGAAATTAGTTGAATGTGAGTGAAACGAGGCACATTGTAGGTGAAGGGATGAGCGTCAGTCACTTGTGCTGACAGGCGGACAAATCGATTGCTAACGGAACTGCAAAGCTTTACAGCGGCACGCACAGAATGTAGATGGTCATAGGTGATTAGACATCGGGAAATTGAAGAAAATCGAATACAGGCGAGAACTAGGCTGCGCCGCTACATTCAAACTTCTCTTTATACAAAACTAAATTTAGCTGAGATGGCAGTGGTGAGATGATCCTCATCGCCATCAACATAACAACTTCTGTCACCGAACATGTATCATCGTCGTTACTGTGTGAAGATGAATGTGACCTGATGGATACAGTGCTTTTAAACTCATGAAGATAATGAAAAATAAACTAAAAATTGCAACTTTATTAGGAAACAAATTCTGAACCGCACAAAGCGCAGTTATGAACGTACAGTAAAGATCATCATCATCATTATCATCACCTCTGAGGTACGCGTATGATAATAAAGAAATAACATTAAAGATAATGGGCACCAATAACATGCTATGATTCAAGAACACATTCAGCCACTGACCCGTAGGTTAAAGAATACACACAAATGAAAGTTAACCTCGTAACAGTACAATCTGTACAACCGCCTGTACCAGTACAATATGTACAACCATCTGCACAGTACAATTTGTACAACCGCCTGTAAATCACTCAAGCCCACGAGGCTTGTGAACATAACCGGCGGTCACTCGCACACGAATCAGCACTGGAAACACACAAACGACTTTCTCAGACACTGGCGGTCACCTCCCGGCTACTGCATTCGGTTACATACATCAGCCCCACGGACGTTCACTAGTTTCCAGTGGTCCCTACTGGCAACTGTTCGCTCAACAGTACCAGCCTCCCGTTCCACTCCTAGCATCTGTGATCTTTCCTGGCTGCTGTGCGGACTTCTGACATCTTCCCTAGCGGTCTATCCCCGCTTTCAAACACGTCCTGCTACTTAGAGTGTCTAGAGAAGAGTGGCGCAAAAGGACGCTCTGGGGCTCGCTACATTGTCTGCCAGGGGTTGGAATGGCCAACGCCCACATCCCCACGCCACGCTAAAGCGCGTGCAGGCCTTTCGCGCCAAAGCTGCGAGAGGGGTTGGGGAGACAACGAGCACCGAGCCCCCATTGCTAGATACATAGGCGAACTCAGTATTTTAGCAGACGACATGTGACGTAACAGGTCATGACTCAGGCTTTCTTTCCCGGAAATCGGACTGAAATAGTCCTGAATCTAAAGACAAGCGTCGCTGCTTCACTGTTCTGAGTGCCTTTCTTGCACTTAAAGATCGCTGGTGTAGAATAAAAAATGTCTGACACGCGACAACAGACCATATTGCTAACCTGCGAATCATTATTGAACAGTCCATCGAATAGCAGTCCCCACTCTACATTACATTTGTGGATTTTGAGAAGGCGTTTGACTCCGTAGACAGAGAGACCATCTGGAAGTTGATGTAGCACTACGGATTTCCACCAAAGTTCATTGTCGTCATCCAACAGCTGTATAAAGACTGGACATGCCAGTTGATCCACAATGGGAAGCTGACGGACCACTTTGCAGTGAGGACTGGAGTAGGGCAAGGTTGCATGATGTCGCCAACAATCTTCCTGATCGTCATAGACTGGATCATGAGAAGAACAACCTTTGGCATGCAACTTGAGGATCTCGATTTTACAGACGATATCAGCCTGTTGTCCCACAAGCATAACATGCACAAGCAAAGCTCACTCGGCTCTCAGAAGAAGCAGCGACGACTGGCCTGACTGTAAGGGGCCAGTAGGCCATCAGGAAAGACTTGGCGACAAAGACTTAGTGAGAATGATGAAATACACAGGAAAGACTTGGCAACAAAGACTTAGTGAGAATGATGAAATACAGAGGAAAGACTTGGCGACAAAGACTTAGTGAGGATGATGAAATACACAGGAAAGACTTGGCGACAAAGACTTAGTGAGAATGATGAAATACACAGGAAAGACTTAACTTAGTGAGAATGATGAAATACACAGGAAAGACTTGGCGACAAAGACTTAGTGAGAATGATGAAATAGAGAGGAAACAGCATATCGGTTAGGGTATATAAGGGCAGAGCTGAGACAAGCCGGGGGTTCCTGAGCTGACAGAGAGAAGAGACAGAAGTGCCTGGGTTCGAGCCCCTGACGAGTCGCAGCCGTGGCAGCCATTGGAAAATAAAGAATGCAGACCTGCTGACAGTTCCTGGTTATGTTTGGGTGTTGAAAAGACCTCACCACACGGTTACATGACAATCAACATCAAGAAGACAGAGATAATGCGGGTCAACAACAAGCAAGAAGCCCCACTTCAACTACACGGGGAATGTATTACAGACACTGACCGCTTCACCTACCTAGGCAACATTGTCGCCAAGGAAGGAGGTGCAGATGAAGATGTAAAAAGCAGAATAAATAAAGCCAGACATGCATTCCACATACTGCGACTCATCTGGAATTCCAAGGAATTATCTCAGCACACCAAGATCCACATCTTTCATACGAACGTAAAATCTGTCCTCCTATATGGGTCTGAAACATGGCGTGTGACAAACACCATCACCAACAAGATTCAAACATTCATCAACAGATGTCTGCGCCACATTTTCAACATAGATGGCCCGAGAAGATCTCCAATGCATACCTGTGGGAGAGAGCCACCCAAAAACCTGCCAGCCAAGACACCAAGAAGCGAAAGCGGGGCTGGATCGGTTATACCCTGCGAAAGCCGGCCGAAAATCTAACACGACAACCTCTGGACTGGAACCCACAGGGGAGGCGCAGGGTTGGGAGACCCAGACAGACGTGGAGAAGATCGAAAATAAGTAAGTAAGTACCAGTACAATCTGTAAAACCGCCTGTATCAATATACTCTTTACAATCACCTGTACCAGTCCAGTGTACAACGGTCTGCGCTAGTATTATCTGTACAAACGCCTGGACCAGTTTATGCTTGTGTGCAGTGGCAGAGAGGTTAATGGCAGCAGTGGGGTAGAGTGGTGGTTGTTGACGAGTCCAGGTTGATTGTGGTCCACAATGACGGTAGACAGCGAGTTGGGAGGAACCCAGGGGAATAATTGGTCGATTTCTGTGTCAGAGAGCACGACTGGCATCGAGGCAGCTTCTCTGATGGCCTGGGGAAGGGGATCTATCTTGATGACAGCATCCCACTTTATCTGTGATGACCATGCGGTACAGATTGTGCAGCCTCTCATCATGTCCACTTTACCTGCCATGTGTCTAGACTCCAGGGTGCAACAGGACACCGCCGCTACCCATCATGTTGACTCTGTGACTGATTTTGCAGCAGCTGCAACTTCAGGAGCTGGACTGGCCACCACCATCACTTGACTTGTCTCCATCGAGCGTGTTTAGGACACTGTCTTTAGGTCATTCACCAACAAAAAATAATACGGCCTGGCTGTTTCAGTTCTTGCAGCAGGAGTTCAGTGGCACTTGTTCAGTCTTTGCCAGAAAGATGCACTGAATGTGTAGCAGCAAGTGGCGGCCACCAAGTGTTAAACCAAGGGTGGGCAATTGTTTTGACTCGGGGGCCACATTGTGTCGCGGAAGTTAGCGGAGGGCCGCACCTTTTTAAAACTGCCCAGTTCATTAAATATTGGCATTTCTTTTCCATTATAGAAACATTAAATAATAATAAACAATAAAGACAATTCATATCAATTTATTAATCTTATTCTTTAATCAGTTTAATGGGACAAATGCAGCCTGTCACAATTTTTCACAATCCTTTTAAAGTCTGGATTGAGGTTGCTGGTAGATATCCTCACCACTGCCTCCAAGTTTGTGTCAGTCAGTGCGCCTCTGTATTTGTTCTTGTTAATTTTCACACACGAAAAGCTTTGCTCGCATATGTACGTGGACCCAAACAGTGAAAACATCTTCATTGCAAATTTTCTCAGGTGAGGAAATTTGTCAGCAGACAAAGATTTGTAGAAATCCACTAGTTTCGCGGAACTGAACGCTTCCTTCATTGCGTGATCTGACTGCAAGTCGATCAGCTCCAACTGCAGCACATCAGGTGCTGCACCCGGATCAGCAGTGAATGGATAAGCCAGAATATTCAGTGTTCCTAAAATCTTGAAATCGTCTTTCCATTTCTTCCTGATATGATAAAACTTATGTGTTAAAAAACTGTTATTTTATAAAACTAAGAAAAGAGAAATCTCTAGACTTGTAAAATTTCTTTATATCAATCTTTGAATAGTCATATACCTTGTTCTTGCCATGAGAAAGCCTTAGTTGCTGACTTGGCATAAAACAACAATTAACTAACTAACTAACTCCATTTCTTCCTCCAAGTTCTTCAAATAGCCCTTAACTTTGGTTGCTATATTCCCAGGCACTTTCTGTTTTTCTAGCAAAGGGAAATGGCGGAACTTGCCTTCATCTGCTTGCTGAGCAAAGAGTCTCAGTTTTAACTTAAAAGCCTTCACGTGTCCACATTTCATGAGCAAACAAACCTTTTCCCTGAAACGTCACATTCAGATCATTTAATTTCTCGAACATATCAACAGCAAACATGAAGTCGAACATCCACTCTTCACACCCCATTTTGGTTTTGAATTCACAAGAAATTTCCTTCATGTCCAGGAAAACAATGATTTCCTCCCTCAATGCCCAGACTATTTTTAGCACTTTGCCCAGACTCAACCACCTAACATTGTTGTGGTAAAGAACGTCTTCATATTCTGCCGCCAAATCCTCCAGCAGAGACTCAAACTGCCGGTGGTTGAGCGCTTTTGATTTAATAATATTCACAACACTTATCACAGGTTCAATCACGTGCTTAATATCCAATACTGATTTGCACAAACTTTCTTGATGCAAAATACAGTGAAATGATAAAATATCACTGCCTGGATTTTCAGTTGTTAATTTGTCTTTCAAACGTTTCACAATTCCTATGTTTTTGCCAGTGAAGGATTTAGCTCCATCTGTGGTGAAACTGGCCATCCTATCCCATGACAATCCTCTTTTTTCCACACAGTCTACTGCACACTCAAACGTCCGGACCAGTTGTTGCATTTTTCATTGATTCCATGCTTAACAATTCTTCTGTGATGGTAAAAGTATTGTCAATTCCACGGATAAAGATGAGCAGTTGTGTGGTGTCTTCATTATCTGTGCTCTCATCTAATGCCAATGAATACCACACAAAATCACGGCTTGCAGTGTCCAGCTGTTGTATGAGTTCATCGTTGATTACCTCTATGCGCCGCACGACAGTCCGCCTTGATAATGAAATGTTTTCAAATGTATTTCTGATTTCTGGACACACGACTCTTGCGCAATCGACCATGCACTTTTTTATGAACTCCCCGTCTGAAAGGGCTTGTTGCGTTTTGCAATATTATATGCTACCATGAAACTAGCCTTCGTTGCACTATCCTGGATGGTTGATTGTTTGGAGAATATAGTCTGTTGTTTCTTGAGCTTTGCAACATACTCCGCGGCTTTTTTCTTGCATCCTTCTTCAGAAAAGTTGCTGCCAAATTCGCGATGTTTCGTTTGATGGTGTCGCTTGAAATTAAACTCCTTGAAAACAGCAATCGTTTCGCAACACAGTAAGCACACTGCCTTATCGTCCGTTTGACAAAAGAAATATTTATGTGTCCATTCTTCATTAAACACTCGACATTCCGTATCAACTTTACGTTTTTTTTTTTTTTGAAGGATTCATGCTTTTACTCATGTCGGCAACGTGTACTGATATGGGGGTTTCCGAGTGCTGCAGGCAGGGATTTCCGCACTGAGTACGCATGCGCGTTGCCGGCTCTCACGGTAAAACGCATAAAAGTGGAATCATAATTCGCGGCGGCATGAAACAAACTGAGTTTCGGTTGAAAACTGTCACATATTAAAAAAATCTTATATGTTTTGGCGGGCCGTATGAAACAGCGAGGCGGGCCGGGTCCGGCCCGCGGGCCGTATTTTGCCCACCCCTGTGTTAGACCCTCAAAGTGCTCTGTCAGATCCTGTTACTTTTTGATTTGGAGGTTGAGTTCATTGGCTTACAAACGAACTTTTCGCTTTTTACTGTCAAATAATGAAATTCAAATATGTTACAATATGAGTAGTTGCACTTGTTCCTGATGGTTTTTAATACGCTCCTTATTATTTGTAAGTAGTGAATGTATGTGTATATATATATATATATATATTTATTCACGGGGTGATTAAATCGTAATAAAACATAAAGGCAGCGAGTACTATTCTCTGACGAAGACTAAGATATTTCATTAGTGACAACACCACGACTGACAAGTTAGGTGCTCACTTCATCTGCTTCTTTATTTCTAGAGATCGAGAGACGCCGCAACGCAGTTTTGCTCTCGACGAAAGGCATGACTGCCAGCATCCAATCAACCATAGAGCAACTACAGCTCTTACAGCACCTGTCCGCCGTCCTTCCAGGTAACAAAGGTGGGTTATGGCCTGTTGACCTACACACGTTATCGACAGCCTGCTGCATCAACGAATAATGGAGAAGAACAAGAAAATGGCTTTTTCAAGTCAAATTTTATCAGATGACCCACAAAACGTTTTGCGCATGCTGCCACAAACATTATTAGTGAAGAAAAAAGTTTTGAAAGTAAGTCCAGTCTTATTCGTTTACACCATTTTACTTCGGTCTGACTGCTGGGAGGCGGTCCGGTGGCACAACGGTTAGCGCCTGTCACTAATACAGTGAAGGTTGGCTGTCCTGGGTTCAGTTCTCGTCTCGGGCACGCTGTTCTTTCTCTGCATAAGGCATCTGTTTACAGGGCTGGCTGCCTTGCCGTGATATAGCCTTAGTTGCTGGCTCGGCGTAAAACACAAATTAAAAAAAAACTGACTGCTGGGTGATTGATTACAAAAGTATATTCAGTTCAGACATTATCCTGATTCTTCTTTTAAGCCTGAGATTTTTGCCAGTTTGATTAATAGACCTAAAGTGCATAACGTATTTACTTATCATTTTAAAAGTTTATATAGGTCAGAGTTTACTCATTAAAGGAAGCTAATTAATTAGGTTCTTCGGAGATGTCCTCGTAAAAAACATGTAATATGTTCTGATGTACGATTAGGATTATTCTGCTGACAGTTGATAGCATGAATATCCTCGTTATCAGTTGTCGTGTAGCTGATCAATACTCAATCTGTCGTGTCCACAAATTTCCGAGAAGAGAGGAGGTGTGGGGGGGAACTATTAATGGTAGGCAGCAAAAAGCTAGAGCTATGGACAGATGTGTGTGTGTGTGTGTGTGTGTGTGTGTGTGTGTGTGTGTGTGTGTGTGTGTGTGTGTGTGCGCGTTTGTGCGTACATGTGTGTGTTAGCGTGCGTTTATTGAGTGCAGAAGCGTGTTGATGATGCAAGGTACCCGGATACAACACCATCTCTTCTCTTTTGATTCTGTCAGCTTTGCGTGAGTTGTGCAAAATGCATGACGCAGGTTGTTAACTCGCGCACACGGACACACGCATCACTGTGGAGCTTACACCGTGCACACACACACACACACACACACACACACACACACACACATGACTGTAGAGCTTACACCGTGCACACAGACACACACATCACCGTGGAGCGTACACCGTGCGCGCGCACACACACACACACACACACACGACTGTGGAGCTTACACACACACACACACACACACACACACACACACACACACACACACACACACACACACACACAGAGTCTACAACTTGACTGATTTTCTTTTGAAAAAAAAACCATGCGCAGTCCTTTCTCTGAATGTCTTTAGATTGCAAGTCAAGAGTTCTTCATGCTTTTGTTTTGCTTTTTTACTTTTTCTCCCAAACTAACGAGCACGGTTAGCACGACACTTACTGCCCTCAGTTCTTTCCGTGCGAGTACATTCTCCGTTAGGATTACGTGGCGGGTTTCCATGGTGACCATGTGTGGCTCTGCAAAACGGCGGTAGAAGTAATTAGTAGTCTCTTGTATTGGAAAACAAGACACGCAAAGACTCTTCATCCCCCTAACTGAGAACTACACAAGTCATCACCAAGAGAACTACTCAAGTCATCATCAAGAAAACTACACAAGTCATCATCAAGAAAATTAAAGAAGTCATCGTCAAGAGAAATAAGCAAGTCGTCATTAAGAGAACTACACAAGTCATATAAAGAGAATTGAACACGTGTAGCCTGGTAACTGGGTTGCTGGGCTTTACGTGTTAATATACAGCGAGTTGTGATCACTGGCCAGCGGGCAGCTTCCTTACATAAGTTCTTCTTCCTCTGATGACACACACACATCCACATACTCTCTCACACACTTATAGACACACAGATAGAAAACCACACAGATACACACACTGCACTCACACACTACGTAAAGACACACGCCCCCACTAAACACACAGACACAACACACACAGATATACACACTCTACACACAACACGCTCACACACCCCATACTCGCACACAATACATACACATTGCACACACAGGCACGCACACACACTACACACATACATCAAATACACACACACACACGCACACACACACTACACACATACATCAAATACACATACACACACTTTCATGACAGCCCTAATGTTGTGTCAGAGGGCGGGGCCAGGTAACCACGTTGTGTGTGTCGTATGACGTCACCCAGGAGACGCAATGACTGACGTCAAAGTGTTGGTGACGCAGGGTTGCTGACAGCAGCCGTCACGTGATGTGGCCGCCATTAACGCTCAGCATCTAGCGACACGAGCAGCAGCCACAAAGTCTGAAGAAACACGCGTGTCATGTCGAGACATAACTTTTCGCCACCCAAGCCCACACCGCTCCCACTACTATGACCAAGTATGAGGCCGGCAAAACGAGGAAAAAAACGCAAAATGGATGCGCTCATAGGCGGTGACAATTCCACAGCCCATGATAGCAGCCCATCTACTGCCAAAACGCCATGTCTGTCTCAAGGTACGGAGCTCACACACAACACAAACATCATCAGGATGCGCCTTCCTCCTCCTACTGTCTTTAAAACAACAGACTGAGAACATACACTGTGTGACGTAGATAATACAACGTATGACTGACAGCACTTCAAACATTGTCATAGTCTTCTACATTCTTTTACTCATTATTCATTCACTCCATCGTGTGTGTGTGTGTGTGTGTGTGTGTGTGTTATTGTGTGCGTGCGTGGGTGTGTGTTATTGTGTGTGTCAGTGTTTGTGTTATTTTGTTTGTGTGCGCGTGCGTGTGCGTGTACGTGTTATTGTGTGTGTATTTTAGTGGGTGGGTCAGTGGGTATTTGTGTGCGTGTGTGCTGATGTAAGTAAATCGGTGAGTGATTGCTGTGGAGAGAGTTTGTGTTGTGCGATGGTGAATACGCGTTCGTGTGGGTCTGTCTGTGTGCATGTGTGTCTGTGTCTGAGTATGCGCGTGCATGACTGCACCTACGTGCTGTGTTGTGTTGTGTTGTGGTGTATGCGTGTGTGTGTGTGTGTGTGTGAGAGAGAGAGAGAGAGTGTGGGTTCTTACTTTCGGTCGTGTGTATGCCGTAGCTTGTGACAATCATCTAAGGCTATTCTTGAAATAACTTTATACTCATCATTATTATCAACAACTAATCAATCATCATATCCAGCTATAATAACAGTAATGTCGGTTCGACAATGCTTACAATGTGTACATAACCGTTACATTCCTTCTTTCTTCCCTGATTTGGTCTTTTTCTGTTAGACTAATACATGGTTTAATACTTCAATTTGTACTTGTGTACAAACAACTGTACCTGCTCGTGTTTGGTGTACACACCAGACTCCACTGGGAGCGAAGCATAACTTTCTCCGCCCGCGGGGAGGACATGACAAAGACAGTGCAGGTCTCCATGAGTAATCTCTTCTTTCTTTGCCTGCGTGTCCCCCATGGCGCACAGGAAATAACATCTCAAAGTGACTCACTGAAGATGAGGCTTGCTAGAGGCCTGGATGTCAGCAAGGTTTTTTTTTCCTCAGTCCCCTCAACCCGTCCTCCACTCTCTCTCTTTCCTTCATTCTCTCTCTCTTTTCCCTCTTTCCCGTCTTTTCTCTCTTATATTCTTTTTTTTCCTACCTTACTCTCTCCTCTCTTTTTGTCTCATTTTCTCTCCATTTTTTACTTTCAGATCTTTATTTACATTTCTCCATCTTTCTCTCTTCTCTACCTCTCTCGCCTCTCCTTCTTTCTATCTTGTTTATTGATTTTTATTTCTCTCTTTCTTTCCTCCCTCTCTCATTCCCGTATTTATTTCTACGTTTCTATCATTCCTTTCTCAGCAAGAAATTGGGGTAAAGTCAGCTTCCTCTGCATAATGGGTTTTGAATCAGTGCAGGTAGTAGCGCCAGAAGAGCGCAGTATCAGTATTTCACAGAACTCGTCGCTCACTTACTTAAGCTGCTTAATTCAGTCGTTTAGAGTAAGAAACTTTCCTGCAAGATATATTTTTATTCTTCTTTCAGTATCATTAGCTAAGTAACACCTAAGGGTTGCTACTATTTTCTTGCTTTTAACTTTCAAGCAAATGCTATTTGACTATTCTCACAGTAAAAAAAAAAGAATCATAGAAAACAAATATTTATGACCTTAAAAATCCCTTTTGCTTTTATTATTTCTTAAAATCATCCTTTATAGATTATTGCAGAGTTCTCCGAGAGAAAATGCGTATTAGACATGATTTGATAAAACTCAGTATCTGTCATTTAAAAACATAATATTGACAGAATGTTTGTAACTGCTTCCTGTTTCTCCAAGATTAAGGCCCTCATTGCAAAGTTTGTTGAATATCTAATTATCCTGAATAGTCCTGCTATACAACTGAGCCTCTAATTAACCCGTCCTCCTTTATAACATTCTTCGAACATCCTGGCTAGCTGCTACTGGTAGGATGTCATCATATTGTAACAGCTGAGATAAAATGTTGTTCTCTTCCTAAATAATCATAACGACGACGACGAGGACGACGATGATGATGATGAATGAATTTACAGAGATCATTTCCCAATGTGAAGGGTAGCTCAATGCACTATAAAAGGGGTATGAAATGTGTGACGCAGGTAGGCCATTACCATAGCAACGTGTTTGATTGGAGTACGTTTGGCTGTTTGTATGGAGGTGCACGTGCTGGTGTCTCACACGCATCGCTAATTGACGTGCGTGATAGATGCTGGCGTCTGAGTGCGGGACGTCACATAAAATGGCTTCGCACCGTTTTTATCATCTAAATTGAATATCAAGTCTCTGCTGCAACTGCTGCTGCAGCGGAATCTTGGTGTAATTCGTGGAATTATCTCCCTCGTGATTCTCGCGTTTTTTTTTCTTGAAAGCCGCCTGTCTGTTCAGTTCGATTTCTCTCCCTTCCTTAACCCCCCCCCCCTTAATATCTTTCTCTGACTCTCTGTTTCCTTTTCACTCTCTCTCTGTCTCTGTCTCGCTGCTCCTGCTTCTCTCTCGTTAAGCAAGGTTGGAATGTGATCTCTCAGGTCTGAGATGGTTGTCAGGACATGAACTCACCCACGTAACACTTTAGGTTTGAATCGACGAACATTTGTTTTATAACTCGGCGTGAAAGAAAATCTAGAGGATGGGAGTCGGGTGTTGGTGGGGTGAAGAGAGATGGCATCGTCGACTAAAGTGTGTTTTGTCCTACAATCATTTTCACGAATGTGAAAGCACCAGACGATCGCATAAATGTACTTGAAGAGAGGGGCGTATCTTCCACGATTAACTCAGTGCTGACACCGGCATAAAAAAGAGAACAAGGCGAATGTGTCTGTGAAGAGACTGAGGCCTTACTTATTACCTGCAAGTAGCACGTGCCCGTTGTCGAGCCTCACAGACAGGAGCTTTCTTGACAAAATGTGTTTGATAGTCTTAATTAAACTAACCAACCCAAACACAAACACAAGTAAAACTTAACCCTGATGAATGTCTTTTCACCTGATGAATGTCCTTTCACCTGATGAATGTCCTTTCACCTGATGAATGTCTTTTCATGGTAGGGTACTATGTTGCAGCTTAAAGGTGCGACTGTCTTCTATGAATAATAGAAGCACATCACGGTTCTTACTCATGGCCTTTGCCATCAACTTTGACAGAACCGCAGCAGAAACTAAAGCAGATGATAGTTTTCCCCAGTAACTACTCGTCTGTTGGTTCTAGAAGCTTCACAGTCATGAAGCTCTACGAGTAATGTTACAATGATTTTGACTGCTTGGCTGCTAAATGTGATTGTAAAGTGTTGTCACGTAGTAAGGTTTTCGTACTGTTGAGGGGGAAGATGGTGCAAAGAGAAGAAATGTGAACTATCCAAGAAACAAATACCTGATGTCGGGGATGTAAACAGCTTCCACAGCTGCCCCGAGACAAGATCTGAAGCAAAGATGACACGAAGCGAGAAGCGAGCATCTGTAATCGGTGTTCTTTCGTCAACCGCTCGCTATCTCCTGATGTACACGTTTGATGTTCCGATCAGATGAAAGGAAACACGCCTCATATAGTAATATCAGCCCACAGGGGCAGGAAGTAAGGAGTAAGGAGCTACCCTCACATTTACTGAGGACATTATCAGCACTGCTATCGATATTTGTCTCAGTCAGTTAATCGGCTTTAGCTGTCTAAGAGAAAAAAGAATTCTGAGAATGTCTCGCCGAAGTGTATCGAAGCATCATCATGTCTGCAACGCACAATCCTGGATAACTTCATCGTTTGAATAAAGTGGCACCTGAGACAAGGAAGTTCTGGTTTGCTTGACATGGAGACTAGCGGCAACTGGGGACATGGTGAGGACAGACGACACCACGAATGACACAAGCAACTTCCATCCTGGCCACCGCCCCGAGACGACCTCCAGGGACAAACAACCAACTGAAAACATTGATTTCGTGATCTGAGATACACTAACATGTTAGCCTGATGGTGTGCGGGACATACTGTGTTTTGATCTCGATTATTTATGCTTCTTGAACTAAAGAGAACCATGTCATTATGACTTTAAAATATAAAGAAATATATATATCTATATATATACACACAGCATGTAAAACTATAAGAAGACAAGCTCACCCTCTCCTTCCTCAAAAACCTTGAGGATAGTTCCTTATAGACCTAGAAAATGCGGAAATTAAAAATATCCCCTGATTCTGACAGGTGAAGTATTTTTCAAAAGCCTCTGATGTCTGATCGATAAACGAACAAATGAAAAAATCTCTTTTCTTGTGTCGACTTTAATTTAAAAAGAAAAAAAATATGCAAAAAAAAATCTCATTCGTAGAAAGCGAAGAAGTGCGAATTGTCGTTCTCCTGGATCAGGACAATAAATTATTTAAGACTTTCGCTAAGCAAGTTATCTTTCAGGGAAGTAGAAAATCTCCTGTAGACAGGCCATCTACTGGAGCTGCCTCCAAACGATAAAACACATTTTATTGGGTAAATTAGGATTTCAGGCCTTGGCAAGAAAATTTGAATACAGACAGGACACAAGTGAAGACTTTAAAGATTCAGTGGGAGTAAGAAAGTCATCTCTTCTTTAAATTACAAACAAAACAAAAACAAAAGCCCAAAACACAAACACACACACACAAACACACACACACATACACACAAAACCAAAAAACAAACAAAATAAATGAAAATGGATCGAATGATGTGAAATTATTCCCAATCCCAAAATAGAAAAGTAGACAACTGACCTAACGTTCGCTTATTGCTGGAGTTGATTAAGTGTATGTTAACATAAAATTGTGTTAGGTAGACAGAAGTCCTGTTGGACAATGTAAACATTTTATTTATTCATTACCCAGATGGCGTCCGGTGATTTCTTCATTATCACTAAATCTCAACACCGCTGACATAAAAATAACCATCGTGCAAAAGAGACTCTGCTTGAGATGTCCCTCTGCTTGACACTCACTGTCCGCAGGGTGTGGGTGTATTATGTGTGTATTATTTCAAACCAAAAAGTCTCAGGAGGGGATAACACTAGGTCTTCCCTCTGCTGTCCGTCTTATGGTTGATGAGGAGGAGCCAGGAGTGTGTGACATGAGGAAGACTTGGTGTTCTTTGTGTGGCAGGCACGGCCTCCGGTGACTCCCAGAGCGGCGCTGTCCACAAATTTGTCACCCTCGTGCGAGACTTGGAAAGGGAGGGAGACAGCGAGAGGCCAGGTTCGCCCGAGGGAGACGCATCCAACCCCGAAGTCCACTGTCTTCTGTGCGACCTGGAAGATGTTTGGACTCACCAGTATCCGCTACCCTTGTCCTCGTTTCCCAGCAAACCTATTCGCACTGGTAAGGTGACGCTTTCTTTTTAATTCTCTTTCAAGGTAAACACAAAGATACCTGGTCTTCCATTCTTTTTCATTCTACGTTTCTGACTTCGAAGAAGCAGAAGGCCACTTTTTGAGGTCTCACTCAAGAGTGTATAATAAAAAATACAGATTTTTCAGGGAAATTTAAAAGCAAACACAGAAGAAGGCTGAACTCCGCCTTCTACATCCCAGGACACGGAAAACCAATGACAGTCCAGTTGTTGATAAGGCTGACCTATCAAACCCCAACTGTCATATGGCTCTAGAACCTCAATTTGTTGACATGTATTCAGCAATGTTTTTGTTCAACATTTCTGCTTCAAATCAACGAAAACAATATATTGAGCGTTCCAGGATGCATTCACTCGCAGGCACGCACGCAGGCACGCACGCAGGCGTGCGTACACACACACACACACACACACACACACACACACACACACAGAAACAAACTTACGACCACCACCAAAACCCCCCTTCAAGTTCACACATGGTCAAGGGGGTTGAACTGTAGAAAGCTTAACACCTTCGCAGCTGCCTCGCTCTTTTTGCCGTAAGAGCAAGAATATATCACATTTCTTACAGAGAAAAGACATTTATTAGGAAACACATCTTCCCCCTTTCTTCTGGCCCATCCCCTTCACGCCAAGAACCCATTAGTGTGACTGGTTTTTCCTTCATTTCCTGGTAAGTATTCAATTGTGTTTGATATTTGGAACCACAATGAAAGGATGTTTTCTTGTCATTGCCTTCTGAGCACTCTTAGCACTTGTCTTATGAAGCCACACAGTCCTGGCCATACTTGCTGACAGGCTGGAGAAAGAAGCTTTCATTAAGCCAGCCCTTTAGGTGTCGTGAGGTGGAAGACGAAGGGAGGGGAAGGTTACTCTTTGTTTAAGGGCAATAACTATAAGAAGGAGTAAATCTTGTCAGCGTAAAGCTCTCATCCATTCGATGATACGAACCGCCAGCTACTGTCTATTTTCCTAGGAGATGCTGGCACTGGGCCGTTCTACACAGGCGTGAAGCAACCCAAGAAGGTGTCCGACTACCAAATAATGATCTCAACCGAATTTACAACCTTTACATTCAAAACCACTCGACTTTATAATTTCGCAACAGCAGCTTTAGCCAAACTGGTCACCAGTCCATCTCTCTGAGCTACTGCAGTTTGAAAAGCAGAATAACATAAAAGATGGTCGCCGCATGCGTGGTAGAGACTCGTGCGAAAAATATGGTCGCGAGCCGCTAAGGTGTTGTCAGTGTGAGCTCTCTTCTTCTTCCTTCTTCTTCTTCATCCTTCTTTCTTTTTTTCTTCTTTCTTTCTTCTTTCTTCTTCCTTCTTTCTTTTTCTTCTTCCTTCTTTCTTTCTTCTTTCTTCTTCTTCCTTCTTTCTTTCTTCTTTCTTCTTCCTTCTTTCTTCTTTCTTTTTTATTCTTTCTTCTTCTTCTTCCGTAGTACTCTTGTTTGTCCACTTCCACACAAAATGGTGACCTTTTGTGACCCACCCCAGATCTGACCAAAATGATAGTCTCATTCATCCCCCCTCACTCTCAGGTGCACATTTATCCGCCCTGCTACAAGTTAGCACAATATTTACAACTTCAAACATCGTCTTGGTTGTTAAGATACCTGTCGCTAGAAGACGGGTTAAGAGGAAACAAAGGAAAGAAAGAAGGAAACTACGGAGGTCGATAGGAAAGTTTTTGGTAAAAATGACTTCGCTAAGTTTGGCTCGTTTCAGCTGCCAGGCAGTGTTTCTAAGCGAGGCCAGACGATTGCTTGATGCAGGGATTTTAACTTCATTATTGTTCACCGCAAACTGCTGATTAGTGAGATCAGCTTCATTTGTCACAATCTAGCAACAGCTGCATCAGACCACTGAGTGCGGAGGCTGAGGCTAATCGGTGCTTAGGGTTCGTGAGACTGGTGCATGTGCTAGGACTCACATAAACAGATACATTAAATCACATCGTGTGTAATTTATATTTCTTTCAACGATATTATTCATACCCAACGTAACTGACTGATTTGTTTCGTAAATAACTGCTGTCCTCTTCTCCACCTTGATTTCAAAGGAAAGCCTTCAGACAACGTGCCGTCACCGCCACGTAGTAGCTGACTGAATGGTATCGCCAAACCATCCTTTTCAGTTCTTTGTCTCAACAAGATTGGCTACACTTGCCTTGCCTTTTGCGTTAATCTCACTTGGTCAATGATTGCATGTTCCTCTGACGATATTTCAGATGGAGACAGCGTATATACATCATCTTCCCACATCTTAACTGTACCCTTCGGTATGCAGTAGTCATACGCATCGAGTTTCTCGAGATTAATATCGTCTGCAATGAAAATTTCAATCAGTTTTGATCAAATTATTCTCTTCCCACCCCAGCCCCTCCATCCCCAAAATACGATCTCCGACTTCTCCGCGTTGAACGTCTTCCAAAAATCTTTCATGCCAAGAAGATCTGAACTTGTAAGAAATTCCAACTTTCTTGCAGACGTGGGACTTATTCCTTACCGCATGTTTCATTTGACGGGGGTCAACTGTGGTCTGTGAATACAGGAAACAAAGCCTACGATGCCATCTTACCAGACCTGCCTGCCCTGGGTTATCGCCCCCTGACGCTGGTGGCCAAGGGGAGGTCGGGCACCATCCTTCTGGCGCAAGACGTGAGGGAGGCCACCAGTCGCCGGGACTCCGAGTGCCGGGCCGTGGCCATCAAACTTCAGTCGGGCAGAAAACGCAAGCAGCCGGCCAACCTCAGGTTTGTGTCCCACACAGCACTGAGTGCATCGAGTCCTCGTCTCACTTCCACCTCAAGGCGCAAAAACCTCCCAGTCTCCCAGTCTCTGTCTTGTTATTCTTGTACATAGAGAGGTGGGATGGCAACTTAAAAGCCCCGACAGAGTAAGTATGGATAATATCTTTTCCTCAGTGTAGGTGAATGGGGGAGGGAGAGAGGTTGTCTTTTCTAAACTGAGTTAACTTTTTTTCTAATTAAGCTGAAGTAAGAGCTCAGCAATGCAATACATTTGTTAACGCAAATGGTAAAATGCTAAATGTAAATTTTAGAGAGTAGTTTAAGACTCCCCGGTATTTACTTTTTTCAAGCAATTTAGACCGGTACAGGAAAATATTTCTTGATCCGAAACTCTATTAATTGATGGATTATTCAGCTGTTGCTTTTGTAATGTCACCAGCGACATTTTTAACCCATGTACATAAAGAAGTTGACTCCATTACATTATTTTAGAATAGGGATCTTATTATTAGCGAATTCTCTAGCTGTGCCTGATTGACTGAACTTTTGCCACATAGACGCACAAATATACATGTGACCAAATGAAGCACATCTTTCTCAGCATCTTGATGGTTGAGGCAGGCATCTCGCTCAAAGCAGGTGATCACTTGTCAACAATGATATCTTGGACTAAATCCAAATACTTCAATAAAGCCCCCCCGCCTCTCTCTCACCCCCCCCCACCAATGAAGCCATGCACAGGGTCAATACACATGCTCTGTCTCAAGACTTTCCATTCACGCAGCACGCAGCTAACATTTACGGAAAGAACTTCATTTAAAAGGCCGCCATAGAAAGGGTCGACTTGAACAGGAAGAGTAGTCACCTCAGCTCTCACCGCGGTCAAGGAAGCTGCTCTGAGCCCAGTTGCACGAAGATTTTTATGGAATCCTCTCATAAATTTGCTCATAAGGTTCATTAACTCTGTCGGCATTTTTATTTGTTCAGGTGACCTCTTGAAGTAAATGGATAGACAAGATTGATGGGCTTGATCTACAGGATTCAAGAGAAACACGTGTGTGTGTGTGTGTGTGTGCGTGCGTGCGTGATCTACAGGATCAAGAGAAACACATGTGTGTGTGTGTGCGTGCGTGATCTACAGGATTCAAGAGAAACACGTGTGTGTGTGTGTGTGTGTGTGTGCGTGCGTGCGTGATCTACAGGATCAAGAGAAACACATGTGTGTGTGTGTGTGCGTGCGTGATCTACAGGATTCAAGAGAAACACGTGTGTGTGTGTGTGTGTGTGTGTGCGCGTGCGTGCGTGATCTACAGGATCAAGAGAAACACATGTGTGTGTGTGTGTGTGTGCGTGCGTGATCTACAGGATTCAAGAGAAACACGTGTGTGTGTGTGTGCGTGCGTGCGTGATCTACAGGATCAAGAGAAACACATGTGTGTGTGTGTGTGTGCGTGCGTGATCTACAGGATCAAGAGAAACACGTGTGTGTGTGTGTGTGTGTGTGCGTGCGTGATCTACAGGATCAAGAGAAACACGTGTGTGTGTGTGCGTGCGTGCGTGCGCGCAAACAACAATACTTTAAGACTCTTTCGCTATCTAGCCACAGAATACAGGACTTACGCTATATACCACAGAATTTCAATGTTTCGAAACAAAGAAAGACATGACAGGTAACTGCGATAAACAGCTATACATTATATAAATACATATACTCAGAGAGGATGCTCCCCCATCAAAAATTACAGGATTAGTAGAGAAAGAGTAACGATGAGAGAAATGTATAGAGAACCACATGGAGGGAGAAAGAGGGAAATAGAAACACAGCACATTGCTTGTAGATATCAAAACGGCAAGTAAATGAGCAAGATACCCCCCCCACACACACATAAAGAGAGAGAGAGAGAGAGGGGTGGGGGTGGGAGATATACAAAAAGAGAAAATGAGTCGTAAATTCTTGAAAACTGGTAGTCAAGTAGCATATTGCGGAGAGAGCGGGAAGACGTCGAGAACAATGTTGTGAAAAGTATCGACAGAAAGAAGGGTGTGGAGTGAGAGAAGAGCGTAAATAGTGGGATCACAGATGTAGATTACATCAAGATGTTCATCAAACGTACAGGAGTTTAATTCCCAGACATTTCTGTCTCGTGATTGCCTGCTGTTGTAACGGTACAGGAAGGACATCACAGAGGAGATGCTCATCCACCAAAGATTGCAGCACCAAAACATCGTCAGTCTCCTCACCACCATCAGCTACCAGGGCCGCCTGGGGCTGGTGTTGGAGTTCTGTGAGAGCGGCTCCTTAGAACAACTGCTCAAGGCCCACGGCGCCTGGTTCCTCCCTGAGTCCGTGGCGCGCCGCTACACCCTACACCTGCACGCTGCTCTGGAATTCGTCCACCTGTCAGGTAAGACGACCATCTTCACATACAAGACCCATAAGCAAAGGCCATTGTGTACATGTTACAGATAAAAAGCTACCATTAGGAATTTGGTAAGGGATGCATTTAAATTGTTAGTCTTGTAGCATTACATTTGATGTGCAAGTTGGTGAGCATAAAATTGCTACTCCCCCCCCAGCCCCAGAAAAAACCCTTCTCTCACAACTAAACAATTAGCATGAAGATCAAGGTCAATAGATACCGTGACCCGGGTTTTTTTTCTGAAAGTCGGACGATCGATGTTTCAGTCGCGGGTAGGAGAGACGTCAACAAGGGCTTTGTTTATCGAAGGGAAATGATTACTTAGGCTGAACATCAACCACAAATTAAGGTCGCGGCAGACGTTTGCTGTCAAAAATCTGTTTTCCCCCATCTCTGCAGTAACACGGTCATTAAGGTTTTCCTTTCTGACATTTTCTCGGTAATTTCCTATCCTCTTGTTCCGTCATTGCACATAACTAGACGGTGAAGGCATCAGAATAGGGTTAGATATTTTGGTATGCAGCCAGAGATTCAGGACTTTCTCTCTCCCTCCTCTCTCTCTGTTGCTTTTCCCTTTTTTTTCCTCGAGAAAGCCGCAATCTTTTGGCGAGGGTTGACGCTCGGTATCAGAGAGGGAAAATTTATTAATCTCATGTGATGGCCACACAGGAATAATAAAAAAACAGCATAGTGATTCTAGAAGATGGTTTGAAGGATGAAAGCTAGATAAAGGAAAGTGGAAATGTGACAAATGTCCTCTATTTTGTCAAAGTAACCTTTATCAGACTTCATGCAGGGTTTAGTTTTATCTCGGTCTTTTTGCTCTGGAAGGCTGAGAAGTGTTCTTTAAAGGGTTCAAAAGTTTGTTTCTGCAGTCCTGCTTTAATTATCACTGGCTTGTATCCTGGGGATAGCAGGTTGCATATTCGGTTCCTAGTTGATTTATTTCTTTCTGTTTGACGAACAAGGGAAATAGTCTTTTCCATCAATTCGACTCCTGGGTCTCATTTTATCTAAGAAGCGTGGAACCCAAGAAATGTCTACGATTTGTTTTTTTTACTGTCATTGCTGGTGCTGGTGCTACATCGACTTCTGTCTTGTGTGTATTAGTAGTCTTTTCTAGTCAGTTGCTTTGATCCTTGCAGTTTGAGTTCTGTTTTTATTAGGCATTCTTTTCTTATTGTTACAATGTTCCGCGTTATCCTTGAAGGCGTGACTCTAGCTCCGGGTGAATGGCGAAGAGTTCTGTGTAACGAAGGAAGAACTCCTAGTGCGTGACGTCTTCGCATAAATCCCTTTCTCTTACTTTTGTACACGTCCACACTTACAAGGCAGGCCACTGGTCAGTCACACCCCAAGCATTCTTTCAACCAACCAGCGAACAGAAAGCCTACATCCCTCACCACGCTGACCACGGCTAGTCCATGACTAGTCCACACCACGCGGACCACGACTAGTCCACACCAAGTGGACCACGACTAGTCCTCGCCACGCTGACCACGGCTAGTCCATACCATGCTGACCACGGCTAGTCCACACCACGCGGACCACGGCTAGACCATGGTTAGTCCACACTACGTTGACCATGGCTAGTCTGTGACTAGTCCACACCACGCTGACCAAGGCTAGACCATGGCTAGTCCTCACCACGCTGACCACGGCTAGTCCATACCATGCTGACCACGGCTAGTCCACACCACGCGGACCACGACTAGTCCACACCAAGTGGACCACGACTAGTCCTCGCCACGCTGACCACGGCTAGTCCATACCATGCTGACCACGGCTAGTCCACACCACGCGGACCACGGCTAGACCATGGTTAGTCCACACTACGTTGACCATGGCTAGTCTTTGACTAGTCCACACCACGCTGACCAAGGCTAGACAATGGTTAGTCCACACCACGCTGACCATGGCTAGTCCATGTCTAGTCCACACCACGCTGACCACGGTGATTATTCCTTCCATATCTCTTCAGTCACACACTTTCAGCCCACACTACCTGCGCTAGTACATGTTCACATATGAACAACAAGCCAAGTTCTCTTCCTGCTCACTCGCTCTCTCTCTCTCACACACACACACACACACACACACACACACACACACACACATCTATGAGCACTCAGACACTAGCATACAATGTAAATCATCCACACAAGTTACATTTCAGCTTCAGTACCAAAACCGTGCACAAACTCCCAGCACATATGAACGTACACCAGGTGTAACACCTACATTACAAACACTATATAGAGAGTCCAGGAGACTTATCACAGCCAGTAGATCTGCTATTTGCTTGCACCACCCGCTCAAGTCGGACAGTCTGCTTGTAGGTGTTGCTGCCGTAAGAGACAGTGACTGAGAATGTCAGTACATCTCCATCACCGCCCGCTACAACTGGACCAGCACGTCCCTCCCGAGGCCGGACCTTCCCTGCGTAGGGAGTAGAGTTGTTGCTTGATGATAGTCACCTCATTGTTGTCACCGCCGAGGTCGCTTGAAATAGTGATTCCAAAGAGCCTAAAGCAACTATTCTTGTTTATCTTTATCCGGCCCTAGCTGTGAACGCGAGGTTGTTTGATCTTTTTCCTAATTATGTGAGATTTCTATGTTCTACCCAACAATTCTTCTTCTTCTTCTTTCTTCTTTCTTCATTCTTCTTCTTCTTCTTATATCGTTCATAACCCGGAAGAACAAAATCAGGACATTTCCCTCCTGTGGTTCTCCCTGTCCCTCCTCCTCACTCTCTTCCTCTTTCAGTCCCTTTTCCCTCCAGCTCTCTCTTTCTCTCCTTCCATCCTTTCTCTCGCTCTCTCTATTTCAAGAGGTTTTATTTTTAAGATATAATGTTGTGCTGAAAGTCTGTCTATTCATTAATGTCTGGCTTTGAGAGAGCCACACTTTCTGCATGTTGCAAATAATGATTTTTATTTCCAAAACAAAACAAAACGCTGCTGTGCTGCAGTCTCCGGTTAAGAGATTGTATGGGCGCATGTTTCTGAAATAATCAGGAATCAGCTTCACAACATGCATGAAAACACTGCATGAACAGTTCAGGAGAAATAAAATATGAGATGATAACTCTGCTTCCTGATTTGTATTAACCCCCGCATCTCGCGCCTGGCTTCCTGGTCATTAGCTACAGTCCATGCGAGGAGTTCAAATTCATCTTCTTGCCAATTATTTACAAATCTTTTTTATCAGTATGAGTGTCATCCCACGTTAACATTATCTTGTGCACGTTCCGTGCTATCTCATTGCCACTGCTTTACATCATAGTGAGATCAATGTTATATATAAGTTACTTTTTAGTTAATTTTCGAGAAACAAAAGTACGGTCATCTACATACAGAGATAAATGGTCGCTCACTTATGTCTGCAGGTGTGGCGCATCGCGACCTTTGCCCTGCTAATATTCTGGTCAGTGGCGATAACACCTTGAAGCTGGCAGACTTTGGTCACGCGATGTACTACCGCACAGGCGACCCTTTGTGCGAAGATTACGGGTGTGGCACACCTGGATTCCAGGTGGCGTATCCACGAGAGTACTGTAACTGCCCGAGAGTACACAAGTTATCAATTCTTTCTCTTTTTATTGTTTTTTTAATTTGACGTCCTTGACGTCGTCCTTTCTTCGGACAGTGACTGTCACTGACAAGTTCCACTAAACTTCGTCTCGGGACTAGTTTTTTAAAACTGCGTTCTTGGCTGTTGAGGTCATGATGTATTAGTTTCATGGACGTAAGACTTTTAACTGGATAACATGAAACATAACCTTCGAACAATATTCATCTCCCATCTACGTTCAAAACACATTGGAGACCTACACCTCAGACAGTACGTAAACACCAAGTACCATCAAGTGTCAAAACACTATTCACTGGAGGACCTTGTAAGGTCCTGCTGGCGTGGGTTCACCTCTGCTGCGCTCCATCAGATCTTCCCTGCTTGACAACAAATAACAAAAAGCCTTCACGACTTGTGTTTGGATAAACTGTGTACAAAAAAGACGAGGGTAGTGTAATGGTTAGAGGACTGGCGTCCGAACTGAGAGGCTTGTTGGTTCGATACCCGTGTAGCGCATCAAGCTTTCCTCCGGTCGAACCAGGTGACAGAGAAAGAGAGAGAGAGAGAGAGAGTAGGACAGCGAAGGAGCGAGGGGATGAACACCTCAAGAAAAGCTGGCACCGAGGCACTTCCCTCCTCAGTGTTAAAGACGTAAGTAGGATGTAAAGTTGTTCACTAGACATCGGGTAAACACCTGGACACACGCCCCCGCCACTAACACGTTTACAGACAGCGGGCTAAACTTGTCGGGGTGACCGAGGAAGCGAAGCGCCTCAGGGTTGACAGGA